>JAJJXM010000009.1:600000-1132387 GCA_024516155.1 Pyronema omphalodes
TCTGGGGGAGTGCCATCTGGGGGGTGGGCCGGTTTACATGTTTGGGTGATTCCAGCATGGTTTCCCACGGCAGCCTCGGGTTTCAATCCCGGAATGCCCGATATTGTTTCTTTGCCTGAGGGGAAAGAGCGAGATCGGGAGATTGCAAGCCAGAACAAAGAATTCCTGAGTTCATGGGTTCATTATATGGGGTTGAGGGGTTGTAATGAAGTATGTAGATTAACGTATAAGAACCCAAGGGTCGAGCATCTCATTACGAGTGATGAGACATGGTTAGAAGGTGGTTGATGGTCGACCTTCAACCGCTTTTCCCGAAGCCTCAATTGACGTCTAGCTAGAGTACATTTTGTGTAGTGTAAATCACACCACAATTGTTCTGGTATTGGCACACTACCAATTTTTAATGATACCCATATTCAACTCCCAATCCAACCAACCATTCCGACCAGTTCTTCAAATCATTTCTACTATACACATCACTCCGCTCTCCATCTCGGCAGTGCAAAGCCCCAGAGAAAATACAATAGCTGAATAAATAAAAACGAATGCTTCATAAAAGTCCTCTAACCTAATCATATGCCTGCTTACAAGACACAATGTAACAGACAATTATTGTAATACCACCACTATCTTTTCATGTTTTGGGAGTAACCGTGAAATGGGAACACTTTCATGCTAATACACAATACTGTTCGTCTATGTATGTAAGTATGCCTTTCAAATCAATATCTGCACGGTTTTCAAGAATAATGTAGACTATTACCTCATAGTTCCTCCATTAGAAAGCTGATACGGTACACTCTGGAGTTGAGCTTGAGCTCAAGTAATCCTCACCTGAGGGATTGAATTTATGTTACACAGTAATAATTGGCAAAATACTGATGGTAATTGCACCACAAGAATATTTCAACAAAGTGCGTCACCTAATATCACTCCCGCGTGCTCAAAATAGAATGTCCAATCTCGGTTCTGACCGATCGATGATCACCGCGCCTTAACGCTTTTGGTGTTACGTGCATGTGAACTTGCACTAATCAACCTCGCCCCGACCTCGGTTCCCTCATCCTCACCGAGCTTACTTGGCATAGCGACGACCAAACAGACAAGGAGCCGCCTCCCCTTACCAGATTACCCAGGTCATCAACACCAATTGACGTGTTGAATCGCCACTCCGCCAACACCAGACTCGTCTGTTCGCGATCGCAAAGTCAGCAAGCCAGCAAAGCAGCAGCAAGCAAAGTGCAAAGTCAGCAGAGTCAGGAATTCCAGCCAGCAAAGTTCAGCAAGGCTCAACGAAGCAAAACAGCAAAGCATCGCGCGACTCCAGTAAGGCCCACACCAGCGCAGCCATAGAAGCTCGAAACAGCAAAGCAGCAAGTCAGCACCACAAAAAACCTATCGAAATAATGGCGGCGCGATTAAACAAAACCACCCAACTCTATGCCGATTTTATCACCAAAAATGCTGGCGCAGTTTCACAAATCGAGAGTGCTCTTAGGAGTCTAACTTATATCGTTCCTGGTAAGCCATAATTTCCCCACGATATCCATAGTCCGATATCCCTTCTTGTAGGGCTGAACGCGCACACGTCATAATGCTTCACCTTAACTATACTCTACGCCCCTTCACAAAATGTCATAAGCTATCACGATGCGAGAAAATATGATACTAAACATAACCCTTCTTCATCTCCAGCACGTTTCCAAGACGCCGAACTCGCCTCCGAAGCTGTCCACTCCTCTATTTCCCTCCTCAGTCTCTACCATGACTCCCTCCTCGCCCGCTCCATCTCCTCCTCAACATCCAACAAACCCGCCGACAAACCCACCCCTCACAACCGCTACACCCGTTTCTGGACCAAGCAGTCCCCCTCTTACCGCCGCCTCGCGCTCCTAATAACCATAATCCAATATACCGAGCTCCTTTGGGAGATGACCAGTCAGCGTCGCGGACAGCAAACAAAATGGCGAGTCATTGTGACACTCGAAGCAGCAAAAGCCATCTGTCGTCTATGGCTATTGAAGCTCACCCAGAGCCGGCCCTTGTTAACCCCTCCCTTGCCGGAGCGGGAGCTCATCCCAGAAGAAGAGGAGAACCTAGGACCTGTTGACATCTCAGGCGACAACTCGGACGCCGACTCGATTGCTGAGAAGAAGCCAGAAGAGCCCTGGCAAATGCCCCGAACCGGGCTCTCGCTTCCTTCTCTACCAGACCCGAATAAAATCTCCCAATACTTGCTATCCAAAGTCCTAACACCAGAGGATGTTAAGCCCCCGCAGCAGCTGTTGCATAGGGTTAAAGGACTGGGATACTTAGCGGAGGTGGTCTATATTATCCGTCCGGTTGTGTATGCGGTAGCTTTGATGAAGATGAGGAACGACAAGAAGAGCTGGACGCCCTGGTTATTGGGATTCTCATTGGAGTTTATGGCACGCCAGTTGAGGAAGAGGGAATTGGAGCAGGGTGTACCGGGAGGTCTCAGGGGACTCACTGGGCTGGAGAAGGATGAGCTTAGCAGGAGAGCCTATGCTATGGCTTGGTGGGGAGTCAGAGGTGCGGCTTATGAGAATGTCACTGGGTAAGTCAAGTCCGATTTTTTTTTCGATGGGAGGGAGCACCCGGGATGAGTGATGGAGGATGAAGGTGATGAAGAGTCATGGCAATGGCGCGAAATCACGGGATGGAGATGTCATGCGTACGCGGGCCCATGCAATGCCTGGAAATCACAGAAATGTGATATCTCAGTTTTCTTTTTTTTTTTTTTTTTAAAAAAAAAAAAAAGAAAAACATGGCATTCATCCCCCTCATCTCCATCTCTTCGCCATCACCTCCATCATCACTATCAAAACCCGGATGACAATCCATGACTCCTTCCTACTCTTCATCCACAATCACAGTCAATCACTACCGAAACACAAAAAAAAACGAACTAACATAAACCGCAGACCAATCCTCAAAAACCTCTCGGACAAACTTAACAACCAACCAGTCCTCGGACTTCTCGGAGGAATCCTAGCCGATTACCAATACCTTTGGGATAACTACTATTTCAGCAGCGCAACACTATAAGGGGCTTAGGACGGGTTTCAATAAGACGGACTTCGATTACGTTTAGTTATGCTAATTAGAGCTAAGGTTTTGAACTACTGTAGAGTGGACCGAGGCTAGTGTAGAGGGGTGATGTGGCATGACCCGATGGGACACGGTGGGACATGATGAGACATGATGGGCGAGGATGTAAAGGCATAATGGGAACTCGTGGGGTGCAAGTAGGTGGGGGTAGGTGGGGGTAGGTGCGAGCAGGTGGGGATGGATGAGCATGGGTGGGTGTACGATGATGAATATTCTTCCTTCCTCAATTACGTTCTATATTCCGTACTGTTGATCTTTTTTTTTTTCAGCTTTGGCACTGGCTTTGGCTTTGGTATTTTGCATTTTGCATCTTTTTTTTTATTACATTCTCATCGCATATGCGTTTACATCTTTGTTTTGTTTTTTCCCCCTCCATACATATCCCATTTTCATTTTAGCTATGTCAGCTTTTTTACGAATTCTTTTTTATGTTTCATTTCTTCATGTTTGTTTTGTTTTTTGAATACCCCTTTTTGTTTTTTGTTTTTTGTTTTTCATTTGTTGTCATTTGTTTTGTTCTTGGAAGCGCGCAAAAAAATGGTTGACTGTATTTAGGGATAGGGAAGGGAGGCGCAAGGGATTCTGGATATAATACATTTTCTGTCTTCTTTTAGTAGAAGTATTTCATTCGTCGTCGTGAGCTGTCGTACGACAGCTTTGACGAAGCAGAAAGAAAGAACAAAAAAAGAACCTCAAGGAGAAGAGGTGTAGGGGGGTATAAATGCAATAAATTAACGTTATTTACACGCAACTAGCAACTGTGGTTCATGCCATAGGGCCCACGGCCAGGATCGAGGCCTATCTATATTCATGCAAAAACGACGAGGCGTTGTAGGTGTATCTGTGTCGTTACATCATTGCACTATCGGCATCAGCTTCGCATCAGTAACGTCACGATGAGTTCCACCCAACGTACTGGATTCGCTGGCCATCTGCCGTTCATGCGACATCCTGGTTCTCTCATCTCTTCAAAATAACAACAATAGGGCAGATCAACAATATTGCATCGGAAATTATTTAAAACTGGGTCTGGACAACGTCTGGTTAATCATCAGTGGACACTCTTTCTGCAGTGACAGTTTGCGAAAAAAAAATTGTAACCACAACACACACGTCGGTGAAAGGAGTTACTTAAGATGACAACTTAATTTTTTTTTCTTCCGTGCCTCTCCCGAACCGCAATTATTCGCAAGTTCGCTTGTTACCGTCGTGTTGTCCCGCCAACAAACTGCCGTGCGATACGACAACATCAACAAGAGGTCTATCGTACTTCCATCTGCAGGCTCGTGCCTGAACTCTCTGCTGTCGACCGCGAGCAATCGGATACTGGTGAAGTGTTGGAATCGTTTGGCCATCCCTTATAATACAGTTAATAAGTTAAGAATGCGAACAGGGACGGGGATGGAATTTCACGCATAGCCGTATCGATCGAACTGTACACGCATGCCGTACTTCACCATCGTTGGATCTGAGTGAACGATAACCTCGCACTGGCCACTCAGAACAATGGTTCATCTCGGTATAAGGCGGTCGCCCTGTAGGCGTCGGATGTTCGAGCAATAGTATCCTGCTATTGATGCCGTCAACCCGAATGGTGCTCGTGGGCAGATACGTTCGCATGAACTGATTGACCGGTGGATCCGAGTGGAGGAAGGCTGAAGAGGGTGTAGGGTGACTGGAGACCGCCTTGCCCTGTGGTTCTATCAGCTAACAGGCCAAGGCTAGAATGAGGAGGGCGGGGTCCGTAGCTCAGAGGACGAGAGATGAAATGAGGGACACGATAGCGGGGAGCTTGCCATGAATCAGGACTAAGTCCAACCCTCCTTCAGACGACGATCCGCCTCACTGCTCGTCGTGAAAGCCCTGTAAACTGTGGGACCCGAATGAGGGATGAAGATGTGGCGTACTCTGAAGACAGTTTTCGTCTGGGCTGATTGAGTTAGATGAAGGAGGGGTGGGGCGGCCTTGAAAAACCCGTCCCCCAGTACTTGTTTACAATACAGCACCAAATGTTGGGACCTCCCAGCCTCCACCAATATCTTCAGCTGGTCCAGGAATACGACCTCTTGAAGCGGATGACTCTTCCCCCCGCTACAACAGTGTGGCATTTAAGGACCGTTTATCATAGGCCCGCTGCGGGGAAGACAAGGATCGGGCTCGAGGAAACGGGGTTCCCCACTGGCCAACATCTGTTTCATTCACCGCACCGACAATGTCTAGGGGGCGTGATGGCCATCAGGTATTCATTCGTCCAGGAAAGGTCGCGTATCGGCTGCTGCTGCCCGAGAGGGGGGGAAGTACATACGCAGCCTGCATGTGGTGATCTCCTTATGTGCTTTGTAGAAGGAAAACTTGACTGTAATTCGATACGGCCTCCCATGGAAAGGCATGTATCCAAAGGTCATGAGGTTTTTGTAAAGTTCTATTATTGGATACTGTTTTTATCAATTACAACTCGGTATTGTTGTAACCCCTTGAGCACTAGGCCGGCGCAATTGAGGGAAAAAACAACCGATTTGACTTGTCGAGACTGCCAGTTCTTGATTTCGTACATAGTGGTTCGCCCTCGCCTTATTGCCGTCATTCACGAGCATAATCCCAGAAAATATTTCGCACACTATTCTATGTTTGGTGCGGACCCCGCTGAAAGCTGAGAAGCCGATATTTCCCCATGTGCCATGGTCTTAAGAATGAACGTGATGATGATAATGTGACTTATTGGCCCTAGTAGTTTTTTGGCTACTTTCTACCATCGATAAAAACCCATGAAATCAGATAGCGTAGATTATTGGGAGGCATGGTGAGATTTAACGGTTTGCCGAATCATAGGACGTGATCTCAACTGCCGTCGCTAGAGGTGAAAGGTACCGCGCAGACATAAGTGGCTAATGTGTATCCGCAAAATTTCTAGCATATGTGGCGCTTTTATGTTCTGTATAGATGATTTGCCTTCCTTCCGAGGACTAATCCATCCAGCTCGGGCCGAGAAATCAGTTTTCCAGGTTTCAACCATGGGGAAGACGTTGATAATTCTCAGAACCACTGGTCCTTTCTGGAAATAACCTTGTCGGCTCTTTCATTGATCCGGATCAGTGAATTGGGAATTTAATGGAATGAATCGACCGGCCTTGGTGTCGCAGGTTCTGCACAACTGAGCGAGCCATGTATCCTTGGGCATTACAACAGTCAAGTTGATACCAATTTTCATGCTTAACCGCTGAGGCAGAATCCCATTTTCATTCGTAAGTAGCCAGCCATATTTTCATCTATCTGATATCCGTTGGTATCCATTTGGCCTATTGCAGAACGTATTTCTCTTCCCCACATCGGCGTCTTCTCATATCTGCAGTAAGTTTCTCGATTTCCATAGCAAGAGGGGTATTATAATCCTCGACTTCGGTTGTAAAAGCATCCCAAACAAGTATTCATCGACCAGGCAGTATGTGATGACAAGTCATAGTGCGTTGAAGCTCAGTTGACCATAGCGATTGGTAGCAAGTCTCTTTAATGTCGTTCCGTGGAGCATCTTCATCCGTCACCTGATGGTTCGAGATCAGACGAAGAAACCACAGTGATTGGTAGCATCTTCAGTAGCTATATGTCCCTAGATGTATCGGTGTCGTTGCAATATGATGTCTATTGGGCCAGAGGCGAAACCCCAGTGCATTACATATGCTCTGCAGCTCATCTCCACAACAGATATTCCAGGGAAGACTGCTGCACGTTTTCATGCACAGTTGAGATCGAAAATATATATAGAGTAACCACATATAGGTATAACGGGATATGGAAGTAACTTCATCTGGGAATTTTGAATAGTGAGAAAACCCAGCCGAAAAACCGTGGTGAAACCTCAACGACGTTTGGTAAAGAACCAGAGCGATTGGCAAAGTGATATCTTGCCTTGACGCAAGTAATAGCAACATTACCATGCATTTAGCATTCTTGAATATCCTTCGAACACTGTAGGCCTGTTGTTTTGCAGCTCAGGCTGGCGAACTCCGAAGCAAACCGGGTTATTAGTTTCTAGCAAAACAAATTCCAACAGGCGTACAGCTTTGGCGTAAATCCCGGTGAAGGTCCGAGAACCCCTCCTTTTGAACCATAGATGCTAGCCAAAGAGATAACGCCGATAAGGTGTCGTTCTATAGCCTGGAGCTGACTCTACTATCCGTCTTTTGATATCATGTGCCCTGTCTAGACTAAAGATTGGCTGGCCAAAACCCGTTCTAGTTCAGTATGGCGTATTTATTGCAGCTTACCGATGGTGTCATTCGCCAATTGAGTCGTTAGTATTGGTGAAATTCGTTTCCAGCTGCAGAAGTGGCCACATTCAGGCGTCAACAAGGTGGTCTGTTTCAGGTGAAGTGTCAGTTCGAATTAGAAAGGAGCCGGACAAAAATGTGAAATTGGGGGAGTTGTCTTGGAGTGAGTAATGTTGAAAGAATTGCTGAAAGTGAAGAAAAAGTGGAGTGTTGACCGGGAAATGTGACTCCATGTCGTAGGTCTACCTCAGCGCTCTAAGTAAAAGACTAGTGCACGTGATACATTTATCGGCTTACAAACTCCCCGAAACATTTCCGGTTCCATGTGTGCAATTTCCCCGCATTCTCAGTCAAATCGGCTGAGAATTGCATTAAGCAGATTGTATAGCTCAATTCACATTTATCTGTTGGCGCATTTCTCTAGCCACGGGGTCAACTTTGTCTGACTATTCGATATCTGAATTGCCCCTCCAGGTGGCAACAATTCCCCCGGGTTCATTGCTCAAATCGACTCAGAGTTGTCACAGTCATATTTCTGAATTGAGAGCTTGCAGTTGGCTGGTATATTTTGATCTTCAGTACGGTTCTGGTTGATTACTCGTTATTTTAATGCCCCTCGTTCATCAAGCTGCAATATGAAGCATTGCAGAAAGTCACAGAGATTATTGAGTCCAATTCCCTGTAGGCTTATAGGTAGACCTAGAGTAATTCCCGTAGGTCTCATAGAAGTTGGGTGTGGCTAGTAGGCACTCCGTTTATTGACAGGTCTAATTGTAATCTTAGCCGACATCACAAGGCTGATATAAGGCTGCTTGACAAGTAAGCCGTACCCGCGACGGGAGTAACCTTGACAAGTTGACATGGCTAAATTAAGCCCACCTTCGGTCCGTCCCGTCGATCCACCTGCATTAACTCTTTGAAGAACCCATTCACTCATATACACCAAAAGTTTGTGGCAAATTGACCCTTTTCGTGGCTTAGATTTCCAATTAACACGGAACTGGATGTATGTGTACAACACAACCCATATCCAGCCGTACTCCAACTTTGCCAACGTACATACACAAATACACAAATAAACCCTATCCAAACCCACCAAGAAATATGTACTTGTATCCATGAGTAATACAAATACACAGTTGCCATCCTAGCTGACGACTAACATTCCTAAAAGTTCGAGACCAGGGCTCTATGGGACAGCGCTGAGTAAATTCAAAAAAAAATCAAAAATGAACAAGAAATGTAGCAGCCCTTTAAAACACATTTTAGACCCCCAAAACGCCGCCGACCATGACAGGATCCTCTAAGTTTGACAAACGGATCTCTGAGAAATAAAAGAGAAAAAAAAGAAGAAAGAAGAAGAAAAAGAAAGAAAAAAACAGAAAGATTATTTACTCAAAGTGAACAAAAATGCAGGATATATTGTGATGACACAGAAGATGAAGTAATTTGGTCCATATGACCATATAAGTCAGGTATCATCATAAGCTCTGAGTAAATCAAGCCACATAAGACTGGCCAGCCAATGCGACCATGCTGATGAATTCGTTAAAGTATGTTTCGTGATGACATCGCTAATATTGCTCCAATTATAGTTGCCATAAAAGAGTGGGTGGCCGATACGACAGTTTGACCAACTCCCGTAACGCCGTTTATAATGCACGTTGAGGTACTTGAACGCCCCAAAATCCCCGAAGCCAAGGAAAAGAGAGGATACTAGAGATTAGATTTTCCTTTAGCCGAGACCGGGCGAAAGCGAATTTTGCGGTATCCAAGAAGGTAGGCATCTGCATTAGGGAAGAGGGCCTTCGAGGAGTCGACCTGCTGAATCTATACACAGTATCAGCCTTCTATAGCCTTTTATCATTCATGGAACTGGAAACTTACGAGCTCGTCGTCCGCAAGGGCCCACGTATTGTCCGGCTGCTTGACGTAACAAGTGTAGTGTCCAGATGACATTCCTTTGCCCGAATGCACAAGAACGGATCTAAGTTCGTACATCATGTCACCTGTTTTGTTTCCTTTGGCGTCATGGATTGGAAGGTCCATGATAGCCGGATAGGTAAGAGTGTTGGAAGCTTTAGAGCCATGCATATAGCTACCGAAGCCTGGCTTGGTTCTTAGGGCCCAGAAGGTGACGAAATCTGCTGACTCTTGGATCACCTGCTTCCTGCGGAATTGGCCTTTGGACTTGCATTTCTCGCAAGTATACTCAACTTTCTCTCCGGTAAGAAGGTTTCCAACCATCTCCTCCAAGTCGAATCCTTGCTTCGAATTGCGACAATATGTCATTCCTTCGAGGATAGTGCTGTGGTTGCTTTGCGGCGATATTGACTTATGGTTGCACTTGGGGCAAACCATCATGGAAGCCCAGACGGAGCCGAAAGAACGCTCCACAATTGAGACGCGCTTCTTCTCCTCATTTGAGAGACCTTTGTACAACTGATCTTCTAGCTTCGAGAGGAGATCCATGAGGTACTCGGAGGCATCCTCTTGGTTATGAGGGGACCTGAATGGTTCACTCAAGCCTATTCACATAAGTCAGCCTGAATGTTCCAAGTTGGTGGGAAGATATCAGACTTACATCTACGAATAATCGGGTGGTGGATGGCTTTAATTCCACGGGTGTTTTCGGAGTGCTTTTTATCTCTAAAATGAAGCGAGAAAAACTCCGCAAGTGCACAGGCAATGCAGCTCTGGCCGACTTTGCAGTTGCTTTTGTCCTCAGCGTGCTGAATAATAAGTTCAACGAACTTTGCCGAGGATGCCAAAAATTGTAACGCAGAGTTACGGTAACAGAGAATATGAGGATTTTGCAGTCCCTTAACACGTTTTCCTTTGTATGGCCCTTCCCAGTAATCCACAAGGGGGCTCGTAGACTTCTTGATTTCGGCGGCGGCAACACTGACTGTGACTGGGACCTTATTATTCGTAATCGGAGATAGCATGGAAGTTTTCTTTTCCGAGGGAGCCTTCTCTTTAGCAAGAACTTTGATGTCGGTGGCGGAACTAATAGCTGCGGCGGGTACCTTTATATTGTCTACAGGAGCTAGCTTTGAAGCTGTAACTGGCGCAGGCGAACTTTTTACATCATCGGGAGATGCAAGCTTAGCATTGCGGCACATCATCGCATTATGCTTGTTTAGAGCTTTCAACGAATATGGACCTTTCTTCCAATGCACAAGTTCCAGCTTCTCGCTGGTGTCTTCGTCAGGCTGCTGTCTCTTGATACCCCTTGGGTTTTTTGCCTGTAGCCGGGCCGTGCTGTTTTCAACCCCATCTTCCTCCTCCACCCCCTCCATCTTCACATCTTGCAATTCTCCATCTTTGATGGAGTTTTTCTCGGCGGAGCTAGAAATAGAGGCAGGCTTATTTCTGTCATCTTTCGATACCAAGCTTATGGTACCGCATTTTTCCTTCATGTCCTCCGAATTGTTGGAAGAAGAAGTCTTTTGCTTCTTCTCGAGATGTGTGATATTTTTCTCGGGCTCCGGTTTTCTACGAACGGCGGTATTCGCGGTATTCGCGGGAGGCTTGTTTGCCTGGACTATGTTTGTGTTGACCATGATATCATCGGCCTTTCTGTCATCTGATTGGCTCGAAATCGGTGTTGTTTGTCTGGTAGAAGGCGTTGCGCCACGGTCAGAATCCGAAGGATTCCCGGAATTACTCGAAGAGTGCCAACTGCCGGATGTTTTCTCCACCATGACTCGGGGAACGCGAAGTGAGGAGGAGAAAATCGGCTCCTTGGTGACGAACTTGGTTGGCGCGGTAAAAGGAACTGGATTTCTCAAAAGCTCTTGAAGGCTAACCGCTGGCTTTTGTGCCATTTGGCCCTGTATGTGTGATGGGTTCTGAATTGTGACACTCATTTTGTAATGTAGAGTGTGGAGGGCAGCACAGGTTTTTGAGAATGTTGCTAACCACAGCAGCTGAGGTTTACCAAAACCAATGCCGGAAAGGTGGTTTTTGTGGAGGTGTGTCGATTTGGTGACAAAAGACAGTGTGGGCGTTCGAAGTTCGCGGTAAAGACGAGGCGACAGGAAAAAGAAAGTTGTAGTATGGGTCGCGGGGTAATCATGCAATTGTCCGTAACGAAGGCACGTCACGCAATTGAGTGGAAAGCGATAAATGTCGGGGATAACGAGATAGGATTTGTATAGAGGAGGTAAACGGTGCCCGGTCAACGCCACTGGCGAAAGTTTTTCGTACGTTCGGACGATCAGCGACTGTGGGTTATGCTAGCGCGAATTCACGAGTGTCGCTAATAATGTTATGGCCCGATCGTTAGCCTTTCTGTGTGTGCGTCTAGTGTGATGGGCTGAAGCTTGGCATTGTGGGGACTGTAACAACATGGAGACTCCTGGCGAACGCGCAGAGCCTCACAGCCGTGCTCAGCCGCAGGCACCATTCTATAGTATCACAAGCAGAGCCTCATCCAGGCTGCAGCAAAAGTTTAAGCAGAGCCTCACCCCGCCTGCTCCGTGCTCGCCTCCCCCCCCACAACCCGGCGCGCCTCTCGCACTCACTCCAGCTCAATTTTATGCAAAGACACGGGAGCGACTGAAGCGAAGCCACACAATTCAGCTTACCCGTCATTCATCCAGTAGGAGTTGCATAGGGAAGGATCGTCAGGTGTCAACCCAACACCCTCAGTCCACTAGAAGCCATAGAAACACCATCAGAACCCTGCCCCTCCAGTATCCCCACCATTTTGACAATTCACGGAAGCCCGGTTACAGTTTACCATTACACAAAAATCCACACGTCACCAAACGACACATATTGATACTTATTTTTGAACTGCTTTGCTGTCAAATACGTAGCTCTTTGAAAAGTTCCAACACATAAACCTCGTTACTTCCCTTCATACTGTCTTTTCATTTTACAATGGCCGACACAACAAAACCCAAAGATGATTCCGCCCAGGGACCGCTTGGATCAGAGACCTACGAAGAGGAGCATGTTCATCAGGTATATCAGGAGATAGCCCCGCACTTCTCAGCAACTCGTTTCAAGGTTCGTTGCCCAATCATTTGTTTACATCCGGGTTATTCTCATCATCCCCTTGTCTTATTTCTATTCTGCCACTCTGTCCAATTCCCTGTTATAACTGGTCTGCGCGTTCGTCTGAATTCAGAGATGATTGTGGAACAGGTGGGGTCTGTAATTCTTTCCCAATCTCACACCGTTCATCCAAACCCATTGTGTTTATTTGGGGGGAGGGTTCGTTTACCAAATTGACTAACTTTTTTTCTTAGCCCTGGCCAATCGTTGAGAAATTCCTAAAAGAAATGCCCACAGGATCTATTGGACTTGATGTCGGCTGCGGAAATGGAAAATACCTAACAGTGAACCCCAATATCTACATGATCGGATCCGATAGGTGCGTTTCTTTATGCCGCTAGTGGTGAATCTTATGTCCCCGGCACCCTGACTCACCAATGACTTTTACCCAATGGTTGAACGATAACTAACCAACATTTAAAACTCTCTCAGATCATCAAATCTTGTACAAATCGCCTATGAGAGGAAAATTCATGATTCCTGTGTTGCGGATGGACTTTCGTTACCGCATCCTGACGGGAAACTGGATTTTGCTATTAGCATCGCTGTTATCCATCACTTTTCGTCACCGGAACGAAGAGCAGAGGCGATCAAGGCTATTCTAGCTACTCTTAACAAGCAGGGAAGAGCTCTTATCTATGTATGGGCACTGGAACAAAAGAACTCTCGGAGAGGTTGGGATGAGGGCCATAATCAGGATGTATGGGTTCCCTGGGTTCTGTCAAAGCAGTACACTTCGAAACCGAACGGAGGGAAGGCAAAGAAGGGGAACGAGCAAGCAGAGCAAGCGCCGAAAGACGCCTCAGCACAACAGGGGTTGGCCAATGATGACGCCGAAACGCCCAACACTGAAGAGGCACCAAAAGAAGCACCGAAGGAGGTAGTTTACCAACGATACTACCATCTGTACCGAAAGGGAGAGTTGGAGACGGATATTGCAGCAGCTGGAGGAGTTGTGTTGGAATCTGGGTATGAAAAGGATAATTGGTGGGCTATTTGTGGGCCAAAGTAGACGAAATGAACTACTTAGCGGATCCATCGGGGGGGATGGGGATGGGCATGTGAATTCAAGAATGACCTTGTCAAGCCCTGGTCGGTCGGTCAGAATTTGATAGCCCCATGGATGGAGGTCAGATGATTTTTGCGTTAGTTAACGTTCCCCGCAATGACGCGATTCGTTCTGGACCACGGATGACTGGAGCGTTCTTGTAGATATCACCGGACGAACTAAAAACAAATTTCTAGATGCCACTGTTACGCCCCCGCAGCTTTCGATCGACAATTAGGTGACAATCTCTGGTGCCATTCATCGATTCGTAATAAGATGTACATGAAAATAAAAGAAAAAAACTCCAGGTTAATAAAGAGAATAACGACAAAAAAAAAACCATCATCTACTGATAGGAAATATGCTTTGCTACCCCTCTGTGCAAAAAATATGAAAAAATACAAGACAATTTCGGAGACATGTTTCCATTTTTCGCCAAAGCCAGTTGGAGGCATAATTCTCTGTTTGAGTTTGAAAGAAAAGGGGGGAGACAAGTGATGACAGCCTCAGCTGTAAGATAAGGCCAAAAAAAAACAGAGAAAAAAAAATAAAAATAAAAAAAGCTGTAAACAGTAAAACCAGAACAACGATTTGATCAAACAGAAAAACACCGCTTGCACCGCTTAACCCAAGTGAGTACCATGTCTAGTTAATTTACCCCGCCACCAACAAAAGAAACAACCGCCAATAAGCTATCCCCAGGCTGTTTTTCTTTTTTAACGCATCATGTCGTATTGCGTATCCTCAGGGTCGGATATGTGTTGCGAAGGACCTCTTCGTCTCTGGCCAGCATTTTTTACGTCGATTGCAACATGACCTCTCGAGAAAGGCACAACTCCAGCACGGTTGGCCATTTCTATCTCTCCCATTTGCCAATGCATAGCTTCCGCTGCTCTCCAAGGAATTTCCATTTCTTTAGCGATGGTAGTCCACATTTCTTGCTTGAATCTAAAAAAGCAAATAGCGCGTCTAACATTAGCGCTTGATCTCTCTCCACTACGGCAACTTCGGAGGGTTCGGTAATATGCCAAGCCACAACAACTCCCACAACCACAAATCAACGGCCGGGAATATCAATGTTTGCCCTTAATTTATGGGGGTTGCACATACCTTTCATACAGTCTCGCTAATTTATTTTTCTTCTCCTCATCCCATTCGCTTCTTCTTTCGAGGTAGTTTTGATATCTTAGTCTACAACTAATAGCTGATCTTCCGGGCAGCTTCTCCGAAATGTCTTCCCATTTCTCGTTTTTGCCTCGTAAGTCAATAATAATCGCATCTTCGTTTGGTGTCCATTTTGTTTGTTTCTTGGCCGGAGGAGAGGTGTGAGACTTTGGTGCTAAAGGTCGCTTTAAAGATGGTGATTGGAGGGGTTTTGGTACCTCATCCCTTTGCTCCTCTCGTTGAGGAGGCATAGGAGAGCAGAGAAGAGAAGCTATGGAAGCCATCTTGACTGATTTATGGGGGGTAAGAAGCTTTAGAGCTGTGTTTTTTTTTCGTTTTCTTTAATGCTTGTAGAAAATCTAAAAGCAAGACAAAGACAAGTAGCGGTAGGGTATAGTACTAGGTGACTGTAGTGGTAGTTTTGTTTAGTTCTCGAAGTGAGTTGAGGAAGGAAAAATCGGCGGTGTTTGTACAAAAAAGAACGACAAGAAGCAGGATAATCACGGGTCTTTATAAACCTGGGCATGTACAGCTCTCCGAGGCGATCGTCGTAATGGTAAAGAAATGCCTACTACACCAACCCTACCTTGGCTCGTTTCTTTGGTATGGGTAGGGCCCGGGTGTGCTATCTTCTGAGCTAGTACCAGAAACTCAAACTAACCCACAATACCACAATACCCCTGGGTGCATTATTAGTCTCCTAGGTTCGCTCCCTCCCCAACACCCACCATATTAACCACAACCACAACCACTCCCAGCTTGCACCTTAGCTTAGACTGCCCCTAGTGCAACCTCCCGGGATGCTCATCGCAAAATCGCACTCTCTGCAAGCAAGTAAGAGGTATCTACCTTGCACCACATAGAGTCACCTTATTGGGTTTTATAGTTTCCTAGTTGACGAAGCCGGAGCAGGTCTGCAGCTGGGAGTCAGAAATGTTTTGGCCTGCCTGCCTTGGGAGGCTGATCAGATTGTTATGGTTGGGGTTGCTCGCCCTTGGGCATGACGATAACCTGGATGTGGGCTTTTTACGAATGAGATAGCTGTGGCAATACTGGTTTTGACAAACTCCTCGTCTCCTTACTTGCTCGTGGGCTTAAACTGGTGAGTCTACGTTCCGGTTAAGAATATCCAATCAAGTGATATTGAGTGGACAGATTGACGAGAAGTTCCCCGACTGGTTCCTGATCCACAAATTAGACATCCTTATGTTCGAACCACAGTTATTTCAAGTTGAGCATAGAGTAAGGCAATGAAATTTAAGTATTTGGCATCCTCTTCATACTCCATTTCCCTTAGGAAGACCAAAGTCAAGCTACTAGAGGTTAGGATACTAGGACTGAATCAGTATGTTATGACACTGCAGGCTGTTGCCTCGTCTCTGAAACTGGCGAACTTCATCGATCAACGCTGAAATAGCTTGGTACAAGGTTCAGGCCGCTGATGCTCGCGATGTAAGACAGGATGGGGCATTGGTGTCTTGGAAAATTACGGTTCACTGGCGGATGGCGTACGGATTCGTACCGAGTGTAGAAAGGCTCTTTGGTTCGGAAGGCCTAGGAGAGAGTCGAGTATGGTAACTAGGTCCCAATAGCGGGAGTACAGATCACGAGAAATGTTATGGGTGACCTGAGAGCAGCCCAGCAGCTGCCACGTTCGAATAAGTGAAAACTGACTGCCTCAGCCACAGGACTTTTTTTCTTTTTTAGAGGTGATGAATTTTCATGCAGCCTTTTCACAAGTGCTGGCTTTGCTGCTGCAGGGGAATGCAATAAAATCTCAGGAGTTATGTTAATACCAGCCCCAGAAGGAAGCGTTCCCATTATTATTTTTTCTTAACAGTTAGCAGTTATTCATGCAGAAAGGGGGCGAACCCTAGGTCAATGACGCTTACTTCGGAGAATTTAAAAAAAAGTTCTCGAAGCCTCCCTTTCCTGGTAATATCATCTCGCTAGCTTGTGGGGAATTAGGGAGGTCTGAACATGATACATCTCTCTTTCACGGAGCCCCTGTTTGAAGTTACTCTAGAACGAAGCTAGAAACTGTCGAAGTTCGTGGGGGTGGCATGAATGAGACAATCCGTCGAGATGCATTCTTGCAGGCAGCATCTCCAGAACGATGATGTAGCCGGCTGGTCTAGATGAGCATATGCACTTTCATCTGATAATTGGGTTGAGTAACACACATTCTCCTTCCTTTTTCCGACGGCGGATTGTTCGCTTATGGCGCGGTAAGTTGCAACGTCTCTTACACGCAAGCAGCCTAGTTCGAGGGGAGATCTCTAGTTCTTTCTGGCAGATACGATGCTGACAGAAGAGGTGTGTACGGGTGTGGAGGAGGTGGGGAGGGCGTGGGAGGGCGTGGGCTGCAGAGGGAACAGCGAAGCAGAGCAGGGTAGTTGGATTTTGCAGGTCCATCAACAACGCAGCAGTTCGCAGCAGAGCGCACGAAGGAATCTGTTCCACAACGCATCAATCACCATCTCACACTCAACACACACTCCACTTCCACAATCCATCAGAGGAACACATCACGAACCTCACTCCACCACAACATACCAATATGCAAACCGCAGCCGACGTAACCGTCCTCGTCTCCTCCGACAACTCTTTCTCCGAGCGTCGCATAAACCCCTCCTGGACCATATCAGCCCTGAAAGCGAAGCTCTATCCCATCACCGGTATCCCGGTTGGATCACAACAATTAACTCTACGCCTTCCTCAAGCCCCGGCCCCGATCAATATCGCAGCTGTTGATGAAGATGCTACGCAACTATCCCAGTTTCTACTCCAGCACTCTGTCGGTGCTGAGATCCACGTATGTACCTTTCTTTTGTCTACTTCATTATCCTGCGCCATGTTTCGCCCCGAAGTTACGCAGGCCAGGACACAAAATCCCCCGTCCGGGGTTTACGCGTTTTGAATACCCGATTATCCTACATAGCATATCATTCCCAGTCACCGGTGCCCATGTTTGCGGGCGCCTCGTTCACGCCCTACATACCAGCGAGCCGCCGTGGCTTCCCAGAGTCGATGCTTGCAAATTCCGGGGGGGGGGGCCGTTGTAGCCCGTTGTAGCCCGTTGACCCCGGGAAAGCCGCTCAGCCCAAGCAAGCCAAGCAAGCTGAACTCCGCAAACTCCGCCTCCGTCAAAGCGGCGTTAACTTCATATCATATTCTTGTTACGCAACTACGCCGAAGTATACCTCGCTAACATCCGTTCTTATCCCGTGTAGGTAACCGATCTTCGTCCTCCCTCCGCTCGTCCAAACTATCGCGATGTCTCCGAAATTGAAAAATATGAAATGCCTAAGGACCAATACGAGAAGCGAACCGACAGTGTTCGTGCTTGGAAGGAACGTAACAAACTCGGACGCTTCGATCCTGAAAAGGATGCCAAAGAGGCCGCCGAAATGGAGCGCCGTTGGAAGGAGGTTAATGATCTCGGAATTGAGGTTGGAAAGCGATGCAGGATCGGGGGTGCTGAAGCACAGAAGCGGGGAACGGTCCGGTACGTTGGACTTGTCAAAGAGATTCCTAATGGAGGTTTATGGGTTGGAGTCGAATTAGATGAGCCGGTTGGAAAAAATGATGGCAGTATCCAGGGGGCTAGATACTTCCAATGCAAGCCCAACTTTGGTAGCTTTCAGAAGCCGGAAAGGGTTGAGATTGGCGAGTTTGAGGAAATTGACGAATTCGAGGATCTCGAGGAGATGTAAGATGGGATAGTTAGTTTGACGTGCTTTCGGGGATGGGGTTGTGATATCATGCATGGGCTCGGAGAATGCGGGCGATGTGCGGCTGTGTTTTTTTTTTCTTGTCTGTGCATATTTATCTATCCTACATACATCAGTAGTTATGATCTAATGTTATTCTGCCACGAACTAAGGGCTTCGGAGGAATTGTGCCTTGAAGGAAGTCGAGGCTTGTCTCTACGACCGTTTATCTTTTTGTGTATCTAAAATACCACTAAAATACCTGCTTGTAATGAATATCGCATTTCTAGCGGTGGAGATTAGAGATTAGTGTCCTTCTAGAAGGACTGCAGATACGGAGCTTTCGCCGCGCCGCTCTATTGCGGGAGCTATCACACCGCCCGTGGGATACTACATATATGATGCACCAACCATACAAGTTAATCCAAAATAAAGGAAAAGAAAAAAAAAACCACCGACCGTGGGGTAGCAAAGATTCCATTTAGCGGTTTCAAAACTGCATACAGGAAAATGCGGAGGGAGCAGCATGGTAAATCTTTGCATTTGTGTCCCAAGCCAAGGAAGTCAGGTGCGGAGCATATCCCATGCGTGATAGCACCAAATTTCTTTTATGCAGCATAACGGGGTTCATCCGACTCTAGGGTACAGTAGTAGATTCGTAGGGGTTGTTTTTCCAAGTTTCGGCGTACGGTTTTGCGACTGTGCAGTTGAGGACAGTCATTCATAAACCATGTGACCAGGGGTAATACAGAATACCTGTTCGAGATTGTAGGAAATAGCATTAGGCAATGATTTTAGTGTTCAAGAATGGGAAATAGCATTAGGCAATGGTTTTAGTGTTCATGAATGGGAAATAGTATCAGGCGGTGATTTTAGTGTTTAGGAATTAGGAAATAGCATCATGTGGGAGGTGAATTTAGTTTTCGATAATAGGAAATAGCATCATGTAGGAGGTGGTTTTAGTCTTCGAGAATAGGAAATAGCATCATGTAGGAGGTAATTCTAGTTTCACAGGTATCGGCCTTCTAGAAGCCGCGGGTAATTATTCTAGCCCCATCTGCATTCCATGGAACAGGTGGGGTTAGTGTGGTTTAACGAGATATAGTGGATGTGATGAGTGCTAGACATCATTTGGGGAGGTTGCTACTGTATACATTTTCATGCAAGTCAACGGTAAGAAACAAGCGCGATAAGCAGCAGGATACACCCGAATAGGGGCTCATGATGACCGGTAACTTCCTATGATAGACAAAAGTCTCGTGTCCGTCGTCGTCATACATATTTCAATTTTTTTTTTTTTTTTTTTTTTTTTTTTTTTTTTCACTTTTATACCATGCAGGACAGGAATGCCACCACGATCGCCCATGTCAGTTGTTGACAAGTGTAGACGACTTAGGTTGGATCGAGATGAAAGTTTTTTTTTTTCCTTCTTCTTCTTTTCGACATCCCGACTGGTTTACGAATAGAGTACCTTAGTGAAGAATGGTTTCCATGGTTCCCGACTGGTAGCTTTCCCGACTGGACCGCCCTACTTCGATTTCGCATTGATCGAAATGTCTGTATCACATTTAGTATGGGCACCTCGAGACGACGTCCGACACCGATAAAGAGTCCAGAAAAGCCATGCAGAACCAAGGCGAATCCTGAGTCCTCAGATAGATAGGACGATCCGATTTTTCCTTTATCCAAGAATCATCATCAGCAGCTAGCGCCCGGCATAATACTTACCCCCACACCATGAAAATTTTCCCTACATAAGCTCCAACTTTCACCATAATCCCAAACAAACAGCTATTAGTAACCCTATCTACACTTACTGTGTTGCTGCTGCTGCGGAAAAATGTGTTTTTTCTTTTTGGTTTCATACTACATGGCTTTTCCTCAAGCCAACAAAACAGGTTGCCCTATGTAACGAAAACATCCATTTTAACGCTTCCTGTCTCCCTACACAGTCAACACATAAACGTCTGACATTCTGACACATTTCAAATCCATCTGAGATTCTCACTTTGAGGCAGAAATGCACGATTGTTCTAGTTGTTTCCCAGTAAGTAGGTAACATGTTTCCTACAAATATTGTTTCAAGATCTGGAGGTCTGAGCACCTGTGACTTTCAAAGTCTGGTACACAAAAGTCCTGAGGAATTTGATATCCCGGAGAATCCTGCAGAGTGAGTGAATTCCCGAGCTGACAGTGCTTAAAGTGCTCACCCTCGGTAAGGGTGTCGAGTGAGTCGGTAGTTACAGTGCTTTGTAAAAAAAAAATGTACCTGAGGCAATACTAAACCAGGCAGTCCCCGAAGCCTGGGATACATCGAGATGAGATGACACCGATAACTTTAGGTACCGTCAAGCCAACTCACCTCGCAGAGAGCGTGTATGGCGGCTGATGCTTGCTGGGTCTTAGGGCGTTGCTCGGCAGTTGTACACGAACCATGGACCGTTAGAGTCTTGGGAGGGGGGGCTGACTTACCGGGGCGGAATGTTCGCGTGTATCCGCGCGCTGGTCCCTGGAAAATCTGGATGAACAGCTGGCGATTGATAGAAGTATATGTACAAACTTGGAACATCCGATGATGAATTATGTATGATAAATGGAATTTAAGGCGATCATTAAAAGGTTTTTTTTTATCAACGACAATAAAGATCATCGTAGGCCTTGATGTAATCGTTTGCTATTTTAAAAATGAATGGCATTGTAGACATTGAGGAAACATCTAGATCATCTGGGGAGGTTTCTTTTTTTTTTTTGAACCATGGCCTTAATGTTGACATCACGTTGCACCATTGAGTTTCTGCACTTCCCTCATCTGCCTCAGTCATGATCAATTATTTTCCACGATGAACCAAGATTTGTAGGCACAATGTGCATGAAAATATGCATGGCGGCTGACAGAAGGCGTAAATAGTGATATGGAAAGGTACTAAAAAGTTAGAACCAAGGGTGAGGGTCCATAAAAAAAACAGTGGGAGCATAAATATAGCACACACAGTACTTGTAGTAAAAAAACGCACTTCATGTTACGTTTGTGTACATTTTTCTTCGTGCGTTTTTTTTTAACCAAAGCCCAAAATTGGCGTCGCCATCCAGCTCTGGGGTTAAGAATCTTGCGATGAACGTGCTAATCGGACTCTCGGGCCCCCCTCGCCGGTAGAGTTGGTGCAGAATCACTCGATTATACTCGGTAATGCTACGGAAAAGTGTTGTTTAGGATCCATTCACACTTTATTGGAGACTGGATTTGGTAAGAGAGGGGTTCAGATAATAATCGAGACCCAGCCAGAGTATGGGGAAATCTACACTCGCGCCTGATCATGCGTAAAAATACGGAAAATGGCGGTTGTGGATAGCTATTTACGGGAAATGTTCCTCGACATGAGGCGGTATCATGTTTAGGCATGCGGCACAGATGAACCACTCTGTGGATGACCTGTAGGAGTGATAGCTGCACATGCATAAGCTTGTTTGGGCAAACTATGCATTACAGCAACTTCACAAACTAGGGAACCATAGAACAGATCTATAGAAAAATCACTCTAATCCAGTAAAAACACGGCGGAATTTTAACTCCGCGATCTAAGATCGCCTGTGGGCCAGACTAGGAATGTCTGAAAACTTGGACCTTGAAATGAAAATTGTTAATCACTCTAGCTAACTTGCTTCACAAACCTTTGCCAAACATTATCAAACCTTATCGTCATTTTCAAATATAAATTGTGGCGGAGGTTGCTGATCAGGCAAACGTCATGGATTACACTTCTTTTTGCTTCTAGAATGTCAGGACTAATGTTTACATATCTGCCCTTCAGAAAAACTGCACGCCGTGCAGCATACAACGTCCACCAACTCCCAGGCGTACCTCCAATTCTACAAGTCCAAGTAAACGTAATCAGTGATATTGCTGACTTATTCACCTCGGGGGATAAAAAAAAACGACACTCTTAGAATTTATGCACTCGATCGGTCATTATCTGCTTTTGCTCTGTCAACTCGATCCTTTTTGCTGCATATTCTGTCCGACACAGTAAGCAATAATTTGTTAATATAGACCTCTCCAACATTTACCTACATCAAGACAGGTATCTATTGATAAACATAGTATGCTCGGGTTGAGAAAGATGACTCAGTTGCTATAGGGCTGTGGCTTGGTGCTGTACAGCCTGGCCCATCTCTGACATTCTAAACTGCTCCATGCAGGTCACAGGATGCGGAAATCCCTTTCAGGACTCTTACATCTCCTCACTTCTCATCGTAAAAGTGCAATATCTTATTCTCACACATACCCGAGTACAGACAATCCGGGGAAAGATGAGGAGCAAATATGTAAATAAAACTTTGAGGGGTATGTTTACTATGAGAGGGTTAGGCATATTTCCACAGTTCAATCTGGATAAAAGTTTTTTTTTAACTACTTCAGGTCAAGATTAAAATATGATATATCTCACCGCCCGACGCGTCCTCTGGCATCTAGCATCTACCATCCATCTACCATCTTAGTTATCTAGCATCGATGATCGGCATCGGGTATTAGTGCATCTAGATGGAGTTCATGCAGCATTCGGTAACAAAACAGTGGGTGGATATGTATGTATGTGTGTATGTAAAGCGGGCGAACTTCTCAATGCCTATGCTATGTATGGAGCATTCCCAGGTTCCAACTACTTTTACTAGCCCCTTCGAACCGAAATGCACGATTTCTTTATTTTTTTTTGCACCACCACCGTACCGCCCTGATCCTAATCCTGATCCTGATCTGTAGATTTATGTAACACAAGGAACCATTCGGAAGGTTAAATACTGCTATTACTTTATCAGGAGCTTGAAATGACGCGCCGACTCGGTATCGGGAAAGCTTAATTTACGCTGTTTTCGGAGAAATAATAACATCCGGAAAAACAAAAACATAAACAGGTGGGATCAAATGCGGAGAAGGGAGTGGTTCGCAATGCCTGTAATTACATTGCAGGTTTCGGTTAAGGAAAACGTTATAAGGTACCTAGTAGATTGAATATATATGAAAAACAACACCTCGAGCGACATCTATGGTTAAAACCCTTGGTGTTCGTACATATAAAAAGAACCAAACGGACATATGCCTTGATGTGTGATGTGGAGGTGGGTGGGGAAAGGGGGTTCAACACCATTTTAGTTGCTACCCGATTATTTTTGGTTCTAGGGTCAAACCCTACACCGTGTAGGCGCAGTTCTCCACTTCCTTCCATCCATCATATCGGGTATAGGGGCCATTTTTCAACCTGCAGATCTCTTTGACTTCGGCTATGGATATGGTTATTACTATTTCATCACATGTTCTCACTGTCACATTTGTTTCTACAGAGTACATAATATGGTGCCCATATGACAAACCACGGCACCACGGCACCACAGTACCACAACACGCCGTTACTGGAGTTTGGTAACGTAAGGCGGTAAACAAAGAAAAAAAAAACTGCACCCACATGACCGGACGCCCGCCCCGGGTGGCTTTTTCATATGCATGGTAATCCACTCGGCCGACTTTGGTTAGCGGTTCCTGATCACTGATTGCGTTGGTGCTTAGATCTCGGGAGTGGACATCATAGGCTATGGATTTTTTTGGTACACTGCTATGCACGGCCCGTAACTGTAGTTGGCGATTTGTGTGTGTGGTTCATCCGTGGATCTTAAGGGGATGTGGATACCTAACCCTGCTTGACGTCACACCAAGAACGCAATCTGCACTCAATCATCAGAGAACCGCCGGTGTTTGAAGAACGGAACAAAAGTGACATCCTGAGACATTTTCATAGCCTGTATTTTCAACCTGTTTTCTGCGGCTTTTTT
Organism: Pyronema omphalodes; assembly: GCA_024516155.1. Classification (NCBI taxonomy): domain Eukaryota; kingdom Fungi; phylum Ascomycota; class Pezizomycetes; order Pezizales; family Pyronemataceae; genus Pyronema; species Pyronema omphalodes. The sequence continues at coordinate 624,213 of JAJJXM010000009.1, forward strand.
TGAGAGAGATAATGAACTTCTTTGGTTAATTCATACAACGCAAACATTAGAGTTAAAACTACGGGATTGTTCATAAACAATTTAAACACCTGAACCCTAGCATCCTCCTTTTTTTTTTCTCCAAACGCCATAGGACATTCGTAATAATCTATATAACTTTCCCATCAAAACCCCCATTGATGCTGGTTCCCTTCATAATGTTCCACGACATTAGGATTCCACTGTAAAATATCCTGGAAAGAACTCCATTCTCCCGGTCCAATAACGGCCGGATCCTGCTGGTCTGAACATGGGCTAATTAGCAAGGTACGGGTAAATACGTTGATTGGGGAGGCTCTACATGTCTCCGGTAATGTAACGCCGAGCTGAGAATAGTCTATGGGAAAGCTACCGTCCCATTCTGGGCCCTGAGGTGGTAGGGCTTGAGGCGCCTGTGAAGCTGCTGCGGAGGGTATGGCACCTTGCCCTATCAGTGTACGGTTTGCATTTGGTATTGGTGCCTGAGATAACGGGTTGTTGAAGTGCCCTGCAATCTTTTTGAAGAGCTCAAGAAATCTAACTCGGTTAGGTACCGAATCATTTTCCGTGAGGGTACGGGAAGTTACCTTCGACCTGTGATGTGAACTTTTGCAACGGCCTGCAGCGACCGAACACAGAACCAAAGTTCCTCCTGCTTTGCCCCTGAGTCACGGAGAAAGTATAGTCCGAGAAGTAGTAGTGCTGCGACACGGAATAGATGCAGATGGCATAAGTCATCGGTGACGACTCCAAATTCATCCTCAAATCGGGGATGCAATTGCGCTCGATACATTAACCTAGCTGTTTTTCGTGCTATGGCGATAGAATGGCTAAGACACCATGTCTGAAAGTCGTTCCTTTCTGACGTCGGAGGTGCTTGTTCGAGGAAGTGCCGGAATAGGATTAAACGAGCATGTTGGTTGATGAATAACACTGTTGCGGGTAGATATGTAAGTACCGCTTAAATAGACAAAGCAAATGAACCTACCTCGCACAGAAGCAAAATCCAGGGGTTCTGGTCTTTCGGCATCTGAGAGCTCTGGTGGTAGCATCGCCCAAGCCTTCAAAAGCTCGTGGTCAAGCTCCTGTAGCCTGTTTTTGTGAGCTTCCCCACCCTTTCTCGGCAACGGTTTGACTCCCAACACACTTTCGACGGTTATGCAAGCATGTATCGTCGCGTTGAATGTGGTCAATGATCTCCGTGTAGCCGTTATCTGATCCCTCACTGGCTGAGAATCTGGTGGTAACCCACCAACTTGTGCACCGACACCATCGTCATCTATTGTAGCTGGAAGAGGGGCGTCGCAATCTTCTGAACGTAGAATACATGGTCGTCCCATCTTCATACTGACGCGCTTGTCTTGGATAAATGCCCCCCAGAATAATCTGGAACGTGCTTCGAGTTCCAAAGGTGAGAATTTAGAATGTGGAGGTTTCCTACCAAGCCCAATATCTTGACACACCCGTGCCATTGCCCCGCATATCATCCAGCATGGAGAAGGGAGGGTTGCCTTGTCCAAGTAGATTGACATAAGGAGTAATACTTCAAGATTGTCAACATACACCATCAAGTTATCTTGCCAAGAAAGTTCATCTCACCCGTAGCATACTCATAGCTGTACGACGGAAGATTCAAATCCAAGTATTTTCGACCAAATTCGAAGTACCGCCAACCATGTCTACAGCCCAAGCGTTAATCTTTTTTATGCACATATCTTGGAGTAACTACGTACTTACCGCTCTTGTGATGTCATCGGAGTAGCACCTCCCACGTTGACTGGATAGGTTTCATCCACCCTTATCAGCTGCGCGCCGACCGCAAGTATCAGCATAACTGGACAGAAATAGTCGCGGACTTTTTCCTTTTCTTGATCGTAAAGCGGCTCGTTAAATGCTTTTTGTAGTTTTAATTCCAAAGCCGGCCAATAAAATATTGGCATGAAATTCTGGATATTAACACGGAAAGCCTCCACTAGCCGGTTGTATAACTCCTCGTTAGGAAAGAATGCCCGAAGATCTAACGGAAGTAGTCCCCGTGCTGGGATGATATCTGATAATAGTGGTACCGGCTCGGCCTTTTCAAACATGTTACTGGATTCGCCCGATATTATATGTGCAGGTAAGCCATTTCGCTGAAGAAATCCTGCATAAGCCTCGACAAACTGTGGAGCTGAGCCAGGTCCGAATGCATTTGGATTCCATGTTATATTATTAACGTCGGCTGTAGCTTGCGGCGGCGATTCTTCGTAACCCGTATCATAATGGCTTTTTCCATAGGAAGAACCTGGCGATAATCCAGACGCGCTTTCTATTGGGAGAAACATGGTCAACGTCGAATATTGATGATGGTAGGTAGTGATGGGAAAGCTACCAGCATCACCTCGCATCGTACTAGACGCAGTATCAGAGTAGCTACCTGAGTTTGAAACTAAAGAAGATGCCAGTGACCTGGCTCTAATTGGATTATCTTGTATCGTATCATCGCTGCTTCCCTGCCGTTGCCGTTGTTCCGCAATTTGTAGCCTTTTCGTAAGCTCTTCGACCGTCTTTTGCAACTCACGAATTTTCCTAAATAAGGCTATAAGAATGCGAAGAACCATGAAATTTATATGAAATTTATTATCCACATACCTTGTCGGTCCAATCTTTCGTCCTTCATGATCCGCTGATGAAAAAGTACATGGTAACTTTGCTGCCAAACAAGCGGAACATGGGTTACTGTCTTGTGCGTCGCACTGTAGAGGGGAATAGTTGAACACCGATCAGAACCCACAAACAAGTGCAATCGTACTCGTTAAAAGAGTTGTACCCGAACCGACCTTCGTCTTCCTCACTTTGCAAGAGTCACACGACCTCTCTTTCCTCCTTGCTTGGAATGGCCGACGCGGACGGGAGGGTAATGTTGTTGGCTGTTGTTGTCCTCTAGCTACCCCAATATCTCCTCCGCCAACCTGTGGACTCGCTTTATGAACGCTGGCGGCGGCCATCGGCTGGCCACGTGTCGACGGGGAGGGGTGTTGTGGTGGTAGTGGCGGCGGCGGTGGTGGTGGTGGTTCCTGCATTAGCTGCGTAGCTTCAAGAATATAAACGTGCCCCTTTGGCACTTAATAACAGATCAGGGGATTTGCGAAATATAAGGGATGTCGTAGGCTTAACGATCGCGATCGAAATGGTTTTGTTGTTGTGGGTGTAAAAAAAGGGCCGACCCTGCCGTTAGACAAGGCAGTATTTATTCGCCAGCCATGACGTCAGTGACGCCTAACGGGTATCCGTTGGCTACTACTACTACTTCGCCATGCACCCAACGAAGCCAATCTGGTTCAATCTTGAGATGGTCGTCGGTTTTCGAGTTACAAAATTCTTTCCCTTCCCCAAATCTCCTGATGTCCTGCCACATGAAGGTCCCATCCCCTTTCATATCGTCAATTTCTCAAAAGACCTCATAGTGCGTTTGAATACACACTTCTTGGACAGTGTGGATACCTGCAAGCCCAATCAGCCTCCAGTGACGTGGGTGATTTAAGAAGGTGCAAGGATATGAAGAGCGTACGGCAATGATCGACATTGTTAAACTGAGAACTGGCTGTGCATATGATATCACTCGGAGGGCTTTAGCTTCGCCGGTTGTAAACTTTGCCATGCGAAGGCTTTCCCGACGGAGTGGGTAGTAGCAAATTTCCCTGCCGTTTGCACCATCTGTGTATGTATGTGTAGCTGCCGGCATGGGGCTGCGATGATGGGGGTGCCTTGACAAAAATAACTGTAGACAGCGGGGTGAGGGTGAGGGTGACAAGTGGTGCGAATACCGTTGCAGGGTAGCCAAGCCAATTGACGTGTATATGTGTGTGGGGAATCGTAAAGTTTTTTGAGGGCTGGTGGTCACACGTTAACGAGTTTTTTCAATTTCTGCGATCAACTGCCATTTCTAGAGTTACCGGCGATTGTAAATCTGCGGATTCCGGATTATCCCTCCGCATGGTGGATCTCACGATGTAGCGCGTCCTGACTAAACGCGCGATGATCGACGTTCCATGCCGCGCGATGTCGACCTGTCGCGATGGGTTAGGCGACGAAACCCGGCGAATCTCCACCCATCTTGTTTCCGAGAGTATTTGTCAGCAGCAACCACTTAAATCACCCACCAACTGCCCATTCAACTTGTGCATAGATAGATACCTGCATCATCGAAATCTACAAATCGCTTCTAGAAGCACATCAGAAATCCTGGCATTCCAACGCACACTAGCAAGAATGGTCAACTTCAAGATTGACATTGTCTCTGGTATGTATGCAGCTCTTCCATCGAATATCACTCGGTTGTACCACAAACACCTTCGCTGTTCATCTGTTACTACCACCATCCTAGTGATGACAATATCTACGATTTGATTTATCCATATCTAACTGATCACAGACACCATCTGCCCCTGGTGCTACGTGGGCCAAAAGCGTCTCTCCACCGCCATCGAGCGTTTCAAAAGCTCCAACCCAGGCAGCGACCACACCTTCGACATCGAATGGCACCCGTACCAGCTGAACCCCCACGCACCCCCCGTATCTCGGGAGAAGCGAGAAGTCTACGAAGAAAAGTTCCCTGGACAAGCCGAAGCCATCTTTGCGCGTCTCGGGGCCGCCGGAGCCGAAAACGGAATTAAATTCAGCTTTAACGGAAAGACTGGAAACACCCGTGATTCTCACCGTCTTATCGAGCTTGCAAAATCTAAGGGAAAGGGAAATGATGTTGTCTCCCGCCTTTTTGCTGCGTACTTCGAGAATGAGCAGGATATTACTGATCATGAGGTTTTGGTAAACTCTGCGAAAGAGGCGGGATTGGATGAGAATGAGGTTAGGGAGTGGTTGAAGGATAGCTCAAATGGTGGTGAGCAGGTTGATAGAGCGGTTTTGTTGAACCGTCAGCGCAGGATTAGTGGTGTCCCCCACTTTACCATCAACGGAAGTGAGGTCATTAGTGGTGCTCATGATCCCTCGGAGTTTGTTCGGGTGTTCAACAAATTTGTTTGATTAAGTTTCTTTTAATAGCCTAAGAAGTATATGCACAGATGAGAGTCTCGATATGAGACAGCTGTAATTAGCAGAATACCAATTTTTATGACATCTACCTTGTTTCGACCTCTGGGTGCTAAAACGTATGCACAGAGAGCGTGCGTGGATATCGTGACTGATAAACTCATCATACTGGCGGATAGAACAGAGACGAAGATAAATAAGCAATAAATAATAAGGGCCTGTTTGGCGGTAAAAAATACATTGTGGTTCAAAAATTGCCCGTAGACAAGGTTAAGTCCCAGTACCACGATACATGAATACCATGTATTTGGCGCTAGGAAAAATCGTTTTGCAGCGCGAGGACAGCTGTAGACAGCGCCTGTTAGGACCGGTGGGTTCTGCCCACAAGCCACTTTCTACAGCCACATTCCATCCAGCGACAACCAACCATCTGGCATTCCGAACGCGTTTACCCTCTGAAGTCACCATCAACTGCTCCCCATCAATGCACGTCGCCTATACACACGCGCATCATCAGGAATTACGGAGCGGGTTTGGCAACATCAAGTCCCAGCTGTCAAATGTTTTGCATGATTTGTGGAGATGTAATTGGCGATTGATGGTTGAAGATGTGTGGAAATGGTTTTTATCACGGCCTCACATTTGGCGATGTCACGGTGGCTGTTACGCGATTTTTTTTGGGTCGCGTTGCTTCATTTGGTTTAGTGGTGGTGGTGAAAATTTTTGCTCGTTGTTGTCCTCTGTGATACTCTGTGGTACATGAAATGTATTTAGGGGTCGGGTAGAATACAAAATCAGGTCGAATACAATGTATTCTTGTCCCTGTCTACGGGCCCGCAAAACGCGCGGAAAATACAAATGTCTATGTATTTCCATGTATTAGCGTGTACTACGGCGTATTCCGTACCACCAAACAGGCCCTAAATAAATAGAACAAATAAGGTATATCTACTACGCCATCGAAACCACATACTCTTTCATTAATCAACTCACAAACATATTCCAACTTCACCAAAAATAGATAGCTCCTTTTTTATCCTGGTCAAAGAATTAACCCCCAAATACCCTTTCCACCATACCAGATATATTTCATATGCTACCTAATTCCCCCCACAAACTTTACCTTCCCAAGTAACCCCGAGAACTTCCCACCCCTCCTCAGTCTCACCATCTGGAAGCAACCACTCATTCTGAAAAGCCACACCCTTCATCTCACCATCCTTAAGCACCAAGAAGTGTGCATAATCCCCCGTTTGCTCACTCCAATACCCCGCCTTTTTCCGCTTCTCGTTCTGCACCTCGTCTTTATAAAGAGGGTAGACGTTCCATTTCAGCTTCTTGCTCGCTCCACTTTCCTCTTTGGTGTAAACCTTGCTAATGGTACTTGGTGTAAGACGATCATCCATAGACGTTATCAGTAACTCTCCAAGGAATAAATCACCAGCGAAGGATGGTGGGATAATGACATCGAGTTCAATGATGGTTCCTTCGTAGTCGCCTAGATATAGCTCTGAAGTTTGCCATCCGTCGGTAGAGACAAGGGACTCGAATTTACGTTCTTTTCCGCCGGATGGGAGGAGGATAGTTACGCCGATGGTAGGGGGTTCGGCGGTTTTTACGGGATCGTATGTGCATTGGAAAGTGTAATGAAAGACGAGAGTTGGATGGAGCTTGATCCCGAGAGAGTAGAGGGCATGGGTTCCAGGACTGTTTAGGGAAAGGGACCAGGCCCCGGAGTAAACTTTCTCGTTGGAAAGAATCCAGCTGCCGGGATAAGTTGGTAGGAGAGATTGAAGACCTAGATGGACCCACGATGCTGTGCATAGTTGCTGTTCGTCTTATAAGTAATGACTCTATCAATTAACAGCACCGGTGGGTTCCACATACCTTGCCTTCAGCCCAAAACCCATTTCCAAATCCGCGGTTAAAATTTGTATAAAATCCGTCCCTTGTTCCGCATGGTACTCTTTGTACATGTTCCGCAATTCCTCCCCAAAATTTCTTCTCAACCGTCTCAAAATCCTTTCCATCAAAATTCTCCCACGTCCATCCCGGTGCAAATAAGGCTGCCCTCATGCCACCACCATATTGTCTCAAGACTTGAAGAGGTATCTTAGTACCATATCCTCCGTCTCCCATAGATCCCCTTCCATAGCAATCAATTCCCATCCAAACATCTTCCTTTCTTCCCATAGCTTCTGCAACGATTTTCGTAGCCAATACCCCACCACTTTGCCACCAATAATTGGTCATCAACCCACTTGCAGCATGAAGCATTGGAGCATTCAGCAGCGTTAAACCATTCTGGTAATGCACCAAATTCAACACCGTCAATGCATCATAATATATCACTTCAACACCCTGGCCTTTCATATCCTTCAAAAATTCTTGAAGCAATGAAGGTTTAAATCCCGGGATCCGGGACTCGAGATTTAGTAGCCACCCATCGAAGCCGTATGTTTTAGCGAGGCCTACGAGCTGGTTTGAAAATAAGAACTCTCCTTCGCTACCGCGTTCAAATAGTCGCGAGGCATCTTGAGCATCTTCTGCATGCTCCAGTAGGAAGGTGCCAAGAACTTTGACGCCATTGCGATGGCAGACATTGATCCATGGTGCCGGGGGTATGGTGACACGTTTATGGGAGAAGTAACAGAAGTGTGAGGCGAGGCTGAGATGCTCGGCGGTATAGGCGGCGTTTGAGGGGGTGTTGAATTGGCCTTGGGAGGCTTCGGTGGGATGGTAGGAACCTTTATAGTCGTGGCAGAGGAGAAGAGGGGGGAGCTTGTCGGTGGCTTGGTTGGGGGCTAGCGGGCGGGGGGTAAGAGATGTGTTCGAGATGTTGCTACAGTGCTGAGATGCCGATTCTGGACGCCAGGAGGCAAGTTCCTGAGAATGTTAGAAGGGCTGAGATGAAGGAAGCGGGAGACGAGCTTGCATAGATTCGAAATATATAAAATTATTTGTCGCGGGCATTTTGGCGGGTGAACTGTGGAGTACTGGTTAGAGCTTGAAAGAGCTTGAGATGTCAGCTTAAGCGGGGCGTGCATTAGCTCCCGTGCCAGGCTTTACCCCGCATTTACAAGATTGGATTTTCATTAAAAATAAGTATTTTATTTATTTGATATGATTAAGTTCATATGATATGACAGTTTATGTATGTAATTTATTAGTTATTCGCTCAAGAGAATGGCTATGAGGCTGTGGGGTCAGATATTTGTTATCAAATTTGGACATTCGCATATTATATCACTCGAAGCACTCAGCGTAGTTCAAAAAAGTCCGTTTGATCTCACATGACATCACAATTCAAATCACTTTAGTGCACTGTGTCACTTCGAGCCCCAATTTTTCCATTATAATCCCATTGATTACATATTTGTCATCATAATCCCATTACTATCACTAGGCATCATCCATAATAATCCTAAACCAAATCCTTCATCAAGCCTTCCCGAATAACTCGAAACACCTACTCCCGAAACTACCACAACTGCACCACCTTGATATAACTGCACCAAACAATGCGACTTGGAATAACTAATACTGGTCAAAGCGTGACGGCTGCAGTTACAGAGAGCCTTGAACTACGGGTATAGTTGGCATCTGTGGTTGCAGCAACAACAGCTCCACCGGCTTCGCCTAAGCCATCAATAAAGACACCGCCCACCCAATGTTGAGGGTTCTCAGATCCTGATAGTTCTGTCCTACACCCAAAAATACAACCGGGACTTTAGTCGCGAATACCATTGAAATAAGAGTTCCAATCTATAGATATAACAATTAGCCTTTATTATAATTTTGGATCACTGGGTACCACAGGACGTTACTGGGCTTTGCTAAGGAAACTTACCATATCTCCCACTGTATCACATTTACTAATAATAAACCCATCCAACCCACGACTAGTTCCAAAAGCCTCATTGAAATTCCTAGCCTGGAGTACGGAGTCTGATCCAACCAAAGCTTCACCAACCATCAAAATCTTATCCGGCTGAGCAAGCTTTCCAAACTTCTCCAACGAAGACATCAGGCGTTGATCATTATGTCTTCTTCCAGCGGTATCAATAAGTACTACATCATATCCGTTGGCCTGTCCGTATTCCACCGCTTCCTTAGCAATGTTGGCGGCATCTTTTCCGTATCCCTTCTCGTACAAGGTGACTATGCCAGCGTCTTTTTCGGAAAGTTGGGAAAGGTTGGTAACATGAGACCGAAGCTGCTCGACGGCACCGGAACGGAAGGTATCGCAAGCTGCTACTAGGACGGAGAGCTTATTTTGGAGTAAGAAGAAGCAGATTTTGGAGAGGTTGGTGGATTTTCCGACTCCATTGACACCGACAATTGAAATTACATAAGGACGCTTGCTCTTGCCTTTCTTTTGCTGTATCTCGCGCAACAAATCGAGGGAGTTGGTAGGTGTAAGGATGCGCTTAATAGAAGCTTCAACTGCAGCACGGACGATAGTCTCAACGCGTTGGAAGGAGGAGGTTTTGACACCAATGAGAGAGGTGGAGACGTTTTCGATGATATCGGTGGCGGCTTCTAGAGCGACGTTTTTGCGCAATAGGTGGTCTTTCATCGCATTCAAGGGCCCATCTAGATCCTCCTTTGTAAGAGTTTTTCCTCCGACGAAGTTTTGGAAAAAGCGAAGAGCGCCAGTTGCTACACCGGTGTCCTTTGAGTCGGCAGCGGATAATATGGCGTCAACCTCTTCTCCCAAATCCTTCAACACAAACTCTCCCTTGGAAGTTTTTTTACCCCATTCCTTCTGATCAATAGCATCAAGTTTGCGCGGAGCGTACTCCTCTCCAGATCCATCGGCCACCTCAGAGTAGTCCAAAACTGCACCGTCGTCTTCGTCGGCGTTTCCGTCTGCATCCCACTTTCGCAACTTCTTACCACCCTTTTTCTTAGGCGCACCCTCGTCGCCACTAGCGGTAGGTGTGCTCTTGCCCTTCTTGCCGGAGCCCCGGGAACGGTGTTTCTTTGCGGTGATGATACCGGCGGGGGAGACGGGGCGAGGTTCGGGAGTAGCTGGGGGCGAGAGCACGGCGCCGATGGTCGCGGGGGATCCAGGACGCGTGGCTTTCATGACACCGGGGATAGGAGGAGGGGGGGCATCCCATTTCTCATTTGATGTATTTGCGCTTCGGGAGTCCGTAGCAGTTGCGCGGTGAGTTACCGCGCTGCCATATTTCCTTTCCAGGTCACTGATGCGTTTGTCGAAGTAGTTGTCAAAATGGCATTCGATCGTAGAGGTGTTCGGCTTCTTCAGTTGGTCTGCGTAGAGGGAGGTAAAGAGCTTCTTGACGGTGTCGAGGAGCTCATCGATCCAGGTTAACTGTAGAAGAGATTGGTAGACGGCGATGAAGATGAGGCCAAAGTCGTTGGAGAGAGTCCATTTTAGAGTGTAGCTGTCCTTTTTGTAAGACTTGCCATCCGTGCCGGGTTGTACGCGTTCCTCGATTAAGACATCGCTAATGAAGCTGTTGACGATAAGAGGAGAGACGGGAGTGTATTTCTTTGACCAGAGAAGAATACCGGAGGTGGTGAGGATCTCGAAGGAGTCGAGCGCTGAGCGCGCGGTGAAGTCGGACATGAGTTAGTTATTGGGTGAAAGCCGGACACGAGACAAGAGATGTGAAGGAGAAGATGTGTCTACTGCTGTCGGAAAGCAGATGAGCAGATGCAACACGATGACACTTGGCTAACTTTCTGACTGGCTGACCAAGTTAACGCGGTTACGCCACCTCCAAAAGCTGTCGTCTCAACAGAAATGTGTTCCAGATTCCATGCTTGCGGTGGCGCGGTCATCATTGGTCACTCAACTGCCTTTTATGGACTAAGGCGTAAATAAGGCCAGTGAACCCTGTAGCTGCATTATCTTAAACTTACATCTAATCTGATGATACCGCACTAAAATCTTATCAATCTCATCAGTATCATGCAGGGTTCAATGTGGGGCAACCGATCCATGACGAGAAGGCGATAGTGGGGATTGAAAGAGAGTCATCCAGGACAGTTCCGTAGGCAGTACTGATACGACGATCACGACTTCAGTCTCGCCAAATACCAAAAAAGAAACAGGATTTAAAGCAAAAGGCAGCTCTGCCTTGCAATTCTGAAGGTTTGTTGGAAACTGTCTTCTTCCTGCACTGAACCACCCGCGAACCTTCTTTAGATCGTCGCCTCTGCCCCGCGTTCGTTTCAGACACCTCAACCTCCACCGACGTCGCCTCACGGCTCAATTACACATATTTCTAAAAACAAATAAATCGCTGACACAATTCGCGCGCAGTGTCTTATAGCCTCTAATAAAACTACCTCCTAATGGCCAGCCGTCCTGACGCCGCGCGGGATCCCATCCCCACCGCCAACAATGTTATTATGATTGATAACTACGACTCCTTCACCTGGAACGTCTACCAATTCCTTACTCTCGAAGGCGCCAATGTTACCGTCATTCGTAACGACAAGATCACTCTTGAAGAGTTGATTGAGCGTAAACCCACCCAGCTCATTATCTCCCCCGGTCCCGGTCACCCCACTCGCGACTCGGGTGTCAGCATTCCCGCTATCGAGTACTTTACTGGAAAGATCCCTATCTTTGGAGTATGTATGGGAGAGTATGTATCCGGCCTGGACCTCTAAAGGAATACCTAGGTCTGACATATGGATAGGCAGTGTATTTTCTCCGCCTTCGGTGGAACCGTTGAATTCGCCGGCGAGATTGTCCACGGAAAAACCTCCCTCATTAAGCACGACGGAAAAGGAATTTACGAAAAGGTCTCTCAAGACATCGCCGTAACCCGTTACCACTCTTTGGCCGGAACCCAAGCTACAGTTCCCGACGTCCTTGAAGTCACCTCCTGGACCGACTCCGGAGTTATCATGGGAGTTCGCCACAAGAAGTACACCATTGAGGGAGTCCAGTACCACCCCGAGAGTATCTTGACCGAGGAGGGTCGCCTTCTCTTCCGTAACTTCCTCCAAATGCAAGGTGGAACCTGGGAGGAGAACAGCGCACTCCGTACCGCCACTGCCGCCGTTCCTACTGCTAAAGGTTCAATCTTGGACCGTATCTACGCTCACCGTCGCGCCGCCGTCGAGGCCCAGAAACTCATCCCCTCTCAGCGCCCTTCGGATTTGGAGAACCTCCTTGCCCTATCTCTTTCTCCTCCCCTCATCGACTTCCCCGCCCGTATCCGCTCTATCAACACAAAGACTGCCTTGATGGCTGAAATCAAGCGTGCTTCTCCCTCCAAGGGTGCTATCGACATCGACGCCGTCGCCGCGGTCCAGGCCCGTACCTACGCCCTCGCCGGTGCCGCTACCATCTCAGTTCTCACCGAACCCGAATGGTTCAAGGGAAGCATTGAAGACCTCCGTGCCGCTCGCCAGGCAGTTGAAGGAATGCCCAACCGCCCAGCTATTTTGAGAAAGGAGTTTATTTTCGACACCTACCAGATTCTTGAGGCCCGTTTGGCAGGAGCTGATACTGTATTGTTGATTGTTAAGATGCTCGATGACCAGCTACTCCAGGAGCTTTACAACTACTCAAAATCTCTCGGTATGGAGCCTTTGGTTGAGGTTAACAGCAGAGAGGAAATGACCCGTGCCCTAAAGCTCGGTGCGAGGGTTATTGGTGTTAATAATAGGGATCTTCACTCTTTCAAGGTGGATCTCGAGACAACAAGTGGATTGGTTGATATGATTGATCCCTCGCAAGTCACGCTAGCCGCACTATCAGGAATCTCCTCCCGCGCAGATGTCGAGCGTTACGAGGCCGATGGAGTTGGTGCCGTCCTAGTTGGTGAGTCCTTGATGCGAGCAGGAAAGAACGTCTCTGCTTTTATTTCCGAGCTTCTCGCTGCGCCTTCAACCCCCGAGGAGAAGCCCGATCTATTAGTCAAGATCTGTGGAACTCGCTCCGTCGAAGCCGCCGTTGTAGCCGCCGAATCCGGCGCCGACATGGTCGGTATCATCCTAGTCGAGGGTGCCAAGCGCTGCGTTGATTCCGCAACCCAAAAAGCAATTTCCGTCGCAGTTCACACAACACCTAAAGGCGGAGTCACTCCTGTAGAACTCGCTAAAGTCCCCGCTGTTAACCCCTCCGCATCCGACTGGTTCGACCATGCGAGAAGTCAAATCATCGCTCACCCTACTAGAGCCCTCCTGGTCGGTGTCTTCATGAACCAGAGCTTGGAGTTCATCTTGAGTAAATGCAGAGAGTTGGATTTGGATATCGTACAGCTACATGGGCAGGAACCTATTGAATGGGCGAGATTGATCCCTGTACCAGTGATTAGGAGGTTTGTTCCGGGAGCTGAGGGTCTGCAGAGAAGAGGATATCATGCGATGGCACTTTTGGACCCCGGCGCGGGAACAGGAGAAAGATTGGATGTAACGTCGGTTAAGAATGTGCTGGAAAGTGGTGTACCCGCTATTCTGGCTGGTGGCTTGGATTATAAGAATGTTGGAGATGTCGTGGGATTAAAGGAACAGGGATTGATGGGTGTGGATGTAAGCAGTGGGGTAGAGACCGAGGGAAGACAGGATTTGGCTAAGATTAGGAGGTTTGTTTATGTTGCTAAGGGAAGGAATGGTGGAGAGTAAAGAGACGGTGGGAAGTAAGAGGAGGGGGAAATACCCGGGAGAAATGAGGAGAAAGAAGGAGTTGTTATTTGACTTTGGTTTTGAGGTTTTGAGGCTTTGATTTAAGGAATTAGATATCGGAGTTGCGGGTACGTAGCTATGTAGGAGATCAAAAATTGAAGGTATCTGTCTTTGAACACTACATTTTAGCTGTGTTTATTGATACTGTTAACTAAGCTGTCACCTGTAGCTGTGAAGTACTATACATGGGGCGGCAATCGCGGTTAAATCCAGTTACAGACAGGATAAACAACCAATCACTGAAGTTTTAGTTACCCGTTAGGTTTGTATCCTTTCTTCTGGGAGTTTAATCGAACAGACGTGATGGTTCCACGGTCCTCAGTCCAGATAATAATCACGCTGTAATCTTTCTCAACCCTCAACGTCACCATATCCGAGTACCTTCCCATGAACCATAAATAACGAACCCAATCAAACCAACCATCTTGCATCCGGAAATCGGGCATCCATACCACGATTCCCCCAATTCTCAAATCCACATAACCGTCATGTATCAACTATCACTACAAACCGCACTCGGTGAAGAATTCAGGTGTTGTTGTATAGCAACGTATAGACATTCGCTGGTTTATTGTTGAATATGAAAGATATATTGTTGTCTTGTTATCGGGAGGAAATATTAGGTTGTCTATTAACATATCCAGCTTTTAAATCACATCAGAAAATGCAATGAATCTTCCATATACGAAGCACACACAAAAATCATCAACATCCTCAACTTAAAGCTACAGCGATAGCTTCTTAAATACCGGGAATAAATATCCGAAAACAGAAAATGGTATTAATATATGACTATAAACTTCATTATTCTAGTTCATCATCCCAAAGCAAAAAAACTATTCACAACACCCCTAACACCCCCACCACCATCATCCACCTAACCCATAAGATCCCTCAACGCCTCCCTCGCCATCCTCTGTCTCTGCTCTTTACTAACCTCCGGCCCCAAATCCCTCAACATAACAAGCCTCTGCATAACCTCCTCCAACTTCTCAACCTCCTTTTCATCCTCCACCTCATCTGTATCATCCGCAGCAATAGCCTGTCTCAACCCCAACATCTCCCTTTGCATTTCCTCTCCGACCAACATGACACCGTCTCTATCCTCTTCCTCATCATCACTCAATCCCTGCAACTCGCCATCACCACCAACCCAATCATTAGCCTCCAATGCTTCCCGAACTCTCACCATCCCCTGAGTTTCACCATATTCATTCTTCCCCTTAGCCTGGAAATCAATTACTTCAAATCCATGCCTCTGACATAAATCCTCGATTTCTTCGGAGGGCTTGGTAAGGGAGATGGCGAGTAGTACGCCGTCCCAGTCTCGGCCTATGCTTTTGACAATTTTTCCGATGGATTCGATAACGGAGATTGATGGCTGCCGGAAGGTTATGATTATGCTACCTAGAACTTCGAGGATTTCTCGCGCTGCGGGGGAACAGTAGTTTTGCGTCCAGGTTTCTAGGGTTTCTTCTTCTTCTTCTTCGGCGGGGGTGGTGGCGGTGGCGGTGGCGGAGGCGGGGTTTATAGCATCGCCCGCACCGCCAGCATCGCCAGCGGCAACGGAAGAGGCAGAGGCGGAGGCTTCTGAAGCTTTCGCCTCAGCAGCCAAGGTCTTGAAGTATATACTAGTCTCATCTTCCGGTATCTTTGCATCTATAGCGGCGGGAGTAGAGACGGGATTTGAGGTAGTGATAGGAACTTTCGCGGGTTCGGGAATCTCGTCAACCCATATAGGAACGGTTACTTTATAGTAGGGAGTTTCTAGACGTAATTCATGGGATAGACCTGCGTGTGGAGCGTCGGTGGTGAGGGTTATTGGTAGGGAGCCTGTGAGTGCTGTGGATTGGGTGGTATTAGCTGGTGTTCAATTTGTGGCTGGAAACAGCTGCGGCGTGGGCAGTGAAGAGTGACGATGAGAGGTGAGAGGTGAGATGTGAGATGTGAGAGGTTGTAGCAAAGTGCAGAAATAAGGGCAAGGGCAAGGGCAAGAGAGTAAGCACCCTCGTCCGGTTCCCATCTCAGCCAAAGAATAACCAGGTAGCAAAACCAACCCAATCCAAAGCTCCATAAAAGGCTCCTACTAACCTTTCAAAACAGTAAGCTTCCCACTCTTCTTATTCCCCACCAACAATATCCTTCTCGGGTTCGAAATCTCTTCTGGCATGTTGTAGCTTCTGTAGCTGTAGTTGTAGATGCTGTAGCTGCTGTAGCTGCTGTAGTAGCTATTACCTAAATATGGCGTCGTAAGCACCGGTATGTAGCTCCGGTAGCTCCGTCGGCAATCGTATGCGACTCGTGTATCGTTCGTATCCGGTCCGGCGGCGAAGGGCAAAGCTCAGACAAAGCTCAAGCAACCGTAAAATTCCAATATAGAACCGCCGTCGTGTCTATCTGTATCGTGCTGAAGCGTAGCGTAGCTGCGTGATAAGTTGTGTCGTGATGGCGCGTGGTTGCGCGGGGTGAGGCGGGGCGGGATTGCGAGGCGATGCGGGGTTGCGCGGTGAGGCGGGGCGGCGGGGTGATGCGAAGTGAGGCGAGACGGGTCGGAGCGACGGGGTTGCGAGGCGAGGCGAGGCGCGGCGAGGTGAGGCGAGTAAGGCGGAGCGAGGTGAGGCGGGGTAAACTATAAACCCAGGTACTCGTATCGTATCCGAGTCCAAATCCGAGCCCAAATCCAAGCCCAAATCCGAGTCCGTGTCTCTGCCGTGTCTCTGTCGTATCCGAGTGCGAGTCTGTCGTATCGTATCCAAGTCACGTCGAGTCGAAGAGTCCACAACCGATCTACAGCAGTGCGGGGTAGCTACGAAGCCAGGAATCCAGGAATCCAGGGTTCCCTGTACTGTATGCTTATCCTTATCCTTATGCTGCGTATGTACTTCCTTCCTTCCTTCTGGAAGCTTTCGGGTAACCTTGGTATCTGGGGTATCTAGGCATCGCTAGCGTCGTCCGGGGAATTTTCTCGGGATCTGGCGGGTAAATCGGGATAAATGGGGTAAATGGGATAAATAGGGTTTGACCGTATGTAGAGACGACGACGACGACAGAGATTTTATGTATGTACATATGCAGATATGTATGCGGATACGGATATGTATGTATATAGACACAGTATGCACAAAGCCCATTGTATCCGAGCCCACTGTCATGGATGGATGTATGTATGTTATGCAGCGGGTATGTATGCGCAGCTGATTACCCGATGCCGATGCCAAAGTACTTCTGTATGTAACTGTAACTATATGTAATTTCCCAATGATCGGAGATTATTCCAAACCTTAAAGTAACCACGAGGTAACTTTTCTTTTGCTACATACGATGATTGGTAGAAACAAAAAAGAGAGGGGGGGGGGTTCTTGTTTGATATTTGATATTTGATATTTCATTTCCTTCCCTTTCCTTTAAAAATAAAAATAAAACCAAAATTCAAGTACTCCTAATCTCCTACAATGCAATAAAACTTTCCAACCATAAACCTTGAACCTTAAGCCTGAACTATGAACTATGAACTATGAACTTCAATGAAAAACGAAAAACGAAATCCCAAACGATGAAACCAAAAAACAAAATAATAAAACAACAAAGTATCCCAGTACCCTATCCCATTCCTCAAAACAGGATATACACGGTCAAGACTATCGGTAGATAAGTTTAAAGCTGTGCATCCCTCCTCCCCTCCCCTCCATCCATCCTCCATCAACCCCCAGCAACAGCCTTCATAACCCCCTCCCTCAACCTCACAACCTCCAACTCCTTCCCCTTCAACCTATCCTCCAATTCCCTAACCCGTTTCCTCAGCTCCTCAACCGCATCACCATCCCCCAAAGAATCCAGACCCAGAAACCTATCCCCCTCTCCGGCAATGGTAACAATCTGTTCAAACCCGGCCTTCAAACCCCCCCATTCAGTTTGCCAGGTGATTTTATATCTTCTTTCTCCTGATAATTCCGTTTCTACTGCTACTGCTAATCCTCCTTGGCCATTATGTTCGCCTCGATTTGAACCTATGTCCTCAACCTGGGCTTGGTCTTGGTCTTGGTCTTGGTCTTGGTCTTGATCGGAGACTAAACTTAAGCTGCTACCGACGCCGACGCCGACGCCAACGCCCTCGGAATCAGCGGGTATGTTCGCCATCCCAAGTTCCTCCAGCTCGCTCTGGAGGCGTTGAACATTCAACCCCTTGAAGCCAGGATCAGAGCTAGTAGCACCTGTTAAGTAAGAAATCATAGCAGCCGTCTGCGCAGCTTGTCCCATCCCCGCTTGTCCCATCCCCGCTTGTCCCATCCCCGCTTGTCCCATCCCCCCCATGCCCGCCCCACGAAGATTAGAAAAAACCTTCTCAGCAATCAAACCGGCATCATACTGATTATCAGCCAGAAACGGGAGGATTAACAATGAGAAACGACGCTGTTGTTCTTCGAAACTTGGTAGTTTCGGGGCTTTTGGTATGGGTTGGGAGATTATTGGGACGGTTGTTGGGTGTTTTTGGATTGCGAGGTTGGGGATGTTGGAGAGTGGGTGGTGTATTGGGTTGCTGTGGTGTGCTTGGGGTCCCGGGTTGCCTTGGTGCCCTAGGTTCGATACACCACCACCACCACTACCACTACCACCACCACCGGTAATTCCGGAGGGGTAAAATCTTGCTGGTGGTCTCGGGGGTCGGAATGCAGGAAATGGTGCTACGGGTGTCTGTAAGGGAGTTGCAGAAGTACCACCGGTTAATGGTGATGGACTTGGGGCTGTGGGTGTAGCCGGGAAGGTACTGAAAGGTCCATCTTGCAGTGTACGGTTTGAAGGTGGGCGGCCTCGTAATTTGCCGGTTAGGGGGTTATTACTTGATGGCCAGGCTGAGGATACTGCTGGGCCATGACGACGGCGTTTTCTTGTTGTGCCGGCTGGACTGATTGCAGAGAGCGGAGTTTGGAGGTCGTCGTCGAGTTGCGGATGGCCGCTCAAGGGATGGGCGGAATGGGGACGGTGGATTGCGGGTGAGGCGGGAATAGAAGTGTGGATGTTTACATGACCACTGTTTAAGGATTGATTTCCATTTCCTTGATTCCCAGAATCAAGTTTTGGAGGAAAAGCTCGCCATCGGAATTGTTGTGGAGCAGTAGGAGTTGAGGAAGCCGATAGAACACTTTGTGTTGCTGCGGCCCATTGATCTTGGGTTACTACTTCTTCAAACAGTAGGTCTCCTGAAGATGATTGATTATGAACGGCATTGTTCGGGTATACAAATTGTGGTATTGAATCACCGGAATCGTGACCCTCCGTAGCTCCGGGTGATGATAGCCGTGGACGTTTTGTTGCCGGACCCCCCAATGACGACGGTGCATCCTTCTCCGACACATCATCCACGGCGGCGTTGTTAGACAAGGAGACAGCCGCAGAGACACTGCTGCTGCTGTTATCAGTTTTTCGGCGGCCACGTTTGGGCCGAGTTTCCGGGCGCAACGCTCGTAACGCAAGGTCCTCTTCGATTGGCACTCCATCACGTACCCGGTCAAGATCCTCCAACGTCGGATCATGTTCACCTTGACCTTGCCCTGGTCCTTGTCCTAAATCCCCCCTTACTGGTGGTATCTGTTTGTAATACTCGTGAGGTTTATCTTGAATGTACTCAAAAAATGCATTGATATGCATAGCGTGCATCCATCTCTAAATATGTTCCGAGACAAATAAGGTTAGCAGGGCTCTTCACCGGAGACGGGGATTGGGAGACAAGGTTCGGGGACGGGGTTTTTCCGCCCCGTTGAGATACAGTAGGGCTAGAGATTATCTAGCCCTTTATGTATCTAGCTTTCTCAAGGGGCAGATGTATCTAGAAGGTACCAACCTTTAATCTAACTGCATATTGCTGCACCTTCTGCGAACTCGAATCTGGAGTCCGCTCAACCCCCAAATCGGTAGCAAGCTTTGTCCAAGTCCTAATATCCTTCCTTTCAAGCTTCTGGATCAACTTCATCAACTCATAGGTGCAGAAAGTCTTCCCATCACTTTTTGGAGGCTGTCGGAAAACCTTACGTAGTTCGCTGGTGTCGATATCTAAGGGTATTGACGGATTGCAGTACAGGATAAATGCGACATATGCATCATCAAGAGTTTCATTAGTCACATTCCGATCCGGTAGGGCTCGGTCCGTTGGCGTGTAGGATGTCATAAGGGCTTGGGAATTTGAGCTTCCTCTTTTTGGATTCATATTACTTATTCCTGTGTTTATACTTGCTCCTCCGATTATATCGGAATTGATATCATTTGTGACGTTGAGGTTAAGGTTGAGGTTAATATTACCCCCGATTGCGTTCGCATCAGGTGATCCGGATGTGGTGTATTTTCCGGGAGAAATGGTTGTTTGCGAATGATCTGTCGTGGATGCTATTTGTGAAGTGTTATGCGTGCTACATTCGGTACCATCATCCATTGTATATTGGTTTGCGCTGCGCGCTAGGTCGGTGTAAATCTGGTGCTGGTGTTGGTGCTGGTGTTGATGCTGCTGCTGATGATGCTGATGATGATGCTGCTGCTGCTGATGTTGACTGTGGCTATGACTATGGCTATGGCTGTGGCTATGATGCTGTCGGCTATGTGAGTCGCTATAGTGAGCCGCGACATGTTGGTGTTGGTGTTGGTGCTGGTGCTGGTGCGGTTGCTGGTGCGAAGAATGGTGTGAAGAATGGTGCGAAAGTTGACGGTGGGAATTCTGCT
This sequence comes from Pyronema omphalodes, assembly GCA_024516155.1. Taxonomy (NCBI): domain Eukaryota; kingdom Fungi; phylum Ascomycota; class Pezizomycetes; order Pezizales; family Pyronemataceae; genus Pyronema; species Pyronema omphalodes. Next base: position 644,643 of record JAJJXM010000009.1, read on the forward strand.
GCTGCTGCTGACCATGGTCAGACGAAGGTGGGTGCGCTGAAAGATTTGGGTCTATGGATAGCTCTGGCCTTGTAAAGTCTTGATGACCTTGGAGACCTTGGAGTCCTGGAAGCCCGGACGACGACGAAAGCCCAGATGATAACGCCGGTAGCCCTGGGAGACCCTGGAGTCCTGGCAGACCTTGAAGCCCTGGGAGTCCTGGAAGTCCTGATGTTGAAAGTCCTGATAGGCTGGATCCATATGTTCCTCCACCGCCTTGAGAATGGGTATGGAGATGATGCGATCTGACGAAATCACTGTCTTCGTGATCATCCTCCTCACCTTCCCCTTCCCCATCTTCATCGTCGTTGTCGTGGTTATCGACACCAAGTGCTTCGGAATATTGCCCCGTGTTCATGGTTTCTATTTCTTGTAGCTCGGGAGAAAATGATAGTCCTCCTCCTGTTTCTCCTGTTTCTCCTTCTCCTCCTCCCTCTTCTCCTTCTCCTCCGACTCCCTCGACTGCACTGACTCCCCCGACCCCTTCCTCCTCCTCGTCGGATACTGCGGAATTGGCCACTTTGATAATATCTGGGAACGAGACGACGGGATTATAATCCTGTCGTCACAGCTTTGTATATAGAATTTCGACTGATATTTACTAGTGGCTAAAAGATAGATATGATACCTTTTGCTTTGCTTTGCTTTGTAGTATGTATTTGTATTTGTATTGTATTGTACTGTTATATCGATTGATTGATGAATTGATTGATGGATATAAATTCTGTAATTTTTTCTCTTTGCTCTCTGTAATTCAACCTCAACCTCAACTCGGCTGCGCGAGTGATGCAAGATGCGGATGCCGATGCGGGTGCGAGATTCCCGATGACCCCTGGCGCGGCGCGGTGACCTCTCTTTTTTTTTGCCTACAGTATGCGAAGTAGCGAAGTATCGAAGTAGCGAGTGCTATTCTTAGACGGCCGCACTGCACTGCAGGAACTTTTTTTTCGGTCCTTTTCTTTTCGCTGTGCTTGCCGGATGTAGTTAATAGGGACGTGTTATATGTGGGTCCTTCCCTCCTCCTCCCTCCCTACTCCCTCGCGCTGGGGTTTTGCAGGGGCTTCTTTCGTTAAAAAGAGCGCGGTTTGGTGACGGCGTGGTTTGTGGTTTGTGGTTTGGGAGTTAAAAGATCTTGATATGGCGTGGTGAGCGAGTGGAATGGTTGCCAAATAGGTAGCATAGACAGTTAAATGATCTCGAAATGGCGTGGTGAGCGAAGTGGGGGGGGATAGGTTGCCAAATGATGCAGCCGTTCAAAGTTACAAAAAAAGATCTCGATATGGCGTGGCGGCGAGCGAGCGAACGAGTGAAAATGTTGGTAAAATGTTACTGAAGAGGGAGTGAGTGGTTAAGGATTCCCAGTTCAATTTATGAAAGGATCGGTTATGGGTTTAGCGCCGCTGCACATGGCCACTGCCGGATTTGGATGTATTAAGGGCACAACTCTGAAGCAGATTCGTGACAGAGTTGGCGCGAGAAAATGTATGCAAATGCCGTTTCTCAAACATCGGCGTCCGCTGTGTAGAGTACCAGTTGGGCAAGTTGGTGATGGGTGAGAGGGAGATGAGCCGGGTAATTCATGCGCATTTCCCGAGAAAGGGGGGATTTCTGCTGGATTTCGCCGGTACTCTTTTTCCACCCACACCTCTCTGAGGGGCGCGTAAATGTCTATGCGGCGGTTCAGAATAACCGCTGAACAATAGAAATATCAAAGAGCAAGTCATGAAACGAAACATTATGAGGATACATGGGATACATTTAATCTGAATTTATTCATATTTTCCCTTCAACAACTCCCCAAACTTCACCTCCCCCTCCTTGTCAAGTGCCTGCACGCGCTTAAACGACTTTAACGAGGCCCGACTCCTCGCAACTCCCCGTTGTCGGCTGTTGGCCCTAGCATTAACGGCGGGACGGGTCCGATGGGTCGATGCGTTCCATTGGATGAGCGACCTGCACTAACGGACAGAGCCGCAGTAGATAGTGGCACACAGAGCCTCATTTCACTCCCCACTTTGCACGCGGAGGCACATGCCATGGTCTGCCATGCGAAATGCCTGTTGTCTTTCCCTGCAGAAGATGTGTGACGTGACCGGAGCCCAATTCTCGGAAACCTTGAAAAGTCCCTCGTCCTTGTCTCTGCCTGAGCGAGCTGAGATCATCATACGGAGATGGAAAACGGCATGTGCAGGTACTCTGTGCACACGTTTTTGTATAGGTAATACAGAAAAAACGCTGTGATGCCAGATGCTCAGATGATGGATGATGAATGCTCATCATGGCCATCGTGTGCGTTGTTGCTCAGTTCGTCGAGAGGAAAGAGCTGTCTGTTCAGAGGGAAGAGGAAAAAGGAAAAAGGAAAGAGGAAAGAGGCAAGAGGAGAAAGTGTCTGTCCAACAAGAGTTACCTACCTCTACCACTTACCCACTGTGCTCGTCTCTCCATCCTCCTCCACTCCCATTTCTCTGCACTCTGCTACTCCGTCTCCTTCTATCCTCGAATTTACCTCACCCTCCACCTATCCTCCTCACTCGCTTCTTTCTGCCATACCTTCTCCCCCGCCGCACCCCCCCCCCCCCCCAAATCATGCAGTCTCTCCGTTCCTCCTTTTCCCCTGGAAATCTTCAACTGCCCCGCTGACCCCTCATCACACCAACCCTGATGCGTCTTTCCTTTTTACACATCATCCGCCCACCACTTCCGCTTTCAAACGGTTACACGTGAATTCATTCGCCGCTTACGCAAAATAATAATACTTCACGGTACCCCAGCATATACCTTATCTTGCGCACAGCTGCTGAAGACGACCTTAATTTTATTTAGGGGAGAACGGTGCGCGATAGCGATTCTTAGTCTCCACTGCTTCTTTAGCATCCAGAACTTGCCTTTGTCCCGAACATGTTATGCTGTGGCGGGCCAGTCGCTTTCGTTTCTTAGTCCTTCCGGTCGTCCGTGGAGGCAACGCCTGGAACAACCCTCGACGTCACTTGCAGGCCAACTCCCATTTTCTTGGCTGTTCGAAAAGTCCAGAGGCTTGATCTAATCTGGGGCCCCGCTTCTCCGCCTTACCACTACTGCATACAAGCCGCCGCCATCCCATACACTCTATCTATTCCTTGGACTCCCCCGCATCCCCGGAGCCAGACCTATCAGAAAATTCCCCCCTCGAGGAACTACCCGGAACCAGCGGTAGTGTCGATACATCTCGCAGCCAACACGTTCTATCCCTCCCCTAGAGTACCTGATCCCCATAGATCCATACCCTGGATATCTATTTAGTGCCTCCCACTGAGATACTCGGGGTATTCCATACATATCCCTTCGCCCTTCGCCCGCCCAGGATCTTGTGCATCCTCACCTCTGCCGCCCACTTTCCTCTTGTCCGAAGCCACCCACCCCCAAACAATCACTCGTCGGATCACCGGCAGGAGTCTACTCTACCTACACAACCAACCCATTAGTTTCTTGACGTATTCCTAAGTTCTTGTTCGAGTCTGGTCTTTCTCTTTGTGATCGTCACTGTGTATGTCCCCTCCGAGGTTATCCTCTTAAGTCCACCATCCTCCCAGAATTCTATAAAGATCCTGAGCCTTCAGGAACAAAAATCGAGTCGTTATACACACAACTAACAGCAAGATGGCGCCCACAAAGTTAGATACTCCTCCGGCATCGCCAACATCACCCTCCGGTCCTGCCAAAGCTGTCAACGGCAGTGTACCCAAAGTCAACACACAATTTGCTTCTCTCAACGAGTCTCTAATGACTTCTTCACCTGCTAGATCCAATGGATCAGACCCCGCCACTGTTTACCCTTACGAGACCAAGCCTGGCATCACTTTTGCCTACCAGGACTCTTTGCCCAAACTTCCCATTGCTGAGCTTGAGGACACATGCCGAAAGTACCTCTCAGCAGTAAGACCTCTTCAGACCAAGCGTGAGCACGCAGAGACCGTTGCCGCTGTCCGTGAGTTCCTCAAGACCGATGGTCCTGAGTTGCAGGAGAGACTCAAGAAGTACTCCTCCAACAAGAGCAGTTATATCGAGCAGTTCTGTAAGGAGTTTTCTATCCCCCACCCCATAAACTTTCACTGAACGAGTGATAGGGTATGATTCATACTTGAACTACGACAATCGTAAGCCATCCGGCTGGTGGATCCTCCAGGAATTTAACTTGCTAACATTGTGTGATTTTAGCTGTTGTTTTGAACTTGAACCCCTTTTTCTTGCTTGAAGATGACCCCACTCCCTCAAGAAGAAGCCAGGTTGCCAGAGCATCATCTTTGGTGATTTCTTCTCTTGCTTTCGTTCGTGCTCTTAGACGTGAGGAGCTTCCTGCGGACAAGATCAAGGGAACCCCTCTTTGCATGGTGAGACTAATATTCTGGACTTGATGGGACTTTTCTAATATCATCCAGTCCCAATTCTCCCGCATCTTCAACACTGCCCGTATCCCTACCGAAAATGGATGTGTTATGCAGTCCGACCCTACCGCCAAGCACATCGTTGTTATGTGCCACTCCCAGATGTACTGGTTCGACGTTTTGGATGACAACTCCGACATTATCATCACTGAGCGTGATCTCCAGCAGAACCTCCAGGCCATCATCGACGATGCTCAGATGACTCCCATTCAGATTGCGGCCAAGTCTGCCGTTGGTGTCATGACCACTGAGAACCGCCGTATCTGGGCCAACATCCGTGAGATCCTCACTGCTGAGGGAAGCCGCTCCAACAACTCTGAGTGCCTCAGCATTGTCGACACCGCCTTGTTCGTTCTCTGTCTTGACCAGACCACCCCTAAGACCGCCTCTGAGCTCTCCATGAACATGCTTTGCGGAACCAACGTTGTTGAGAAGGGAGTTCAGATCGGAACCTGCACCAACAGATGGTACGACAAGCTCCAGATTATTGTCACCAAGAACGGAAGCGCCGGTATCAACTTTGAGCACACTGGAGTCGATGGACACACCGTTCTCCGCATGGCTTCTGATGTCTACACTGACACCATCCTCCGCTTTGCCCGCACCATCAACGGAAACGCTCCCAGCCTTTGGGCCTCCCAGTCTCCTGATCCCTCCAAGCGTGACCCCTCTTCCCTCGGAGATGTCTGCATCACCCCCCACAAGTTGGAGTGGAACATGGTCCCTGAGCTTTCCATGGCTCTCCGCTTCGCCGAGTCTCGTCTCGCCGACTTGATCAACCAGAACGAGTTCGAGGTTCTCGAGTTCAACTCTTACGGAAAGAACTTCATCACCTCTATGGGATTCTCCCCCGACGCTTTCGTCCAGATGGCTTTCCAGGCAGCTTACTACGGACTTTACGGACGTGTTGACTGTACTTACGAGCCTGCCATGACTAAGGCCTTCCTTCACGGACGTACTGAGGCTATCCGCACTGTCTCTGACGCCTCCGTTGAGTTTGTCAAGAAGTTCTGCGAGAACGCCCCTGCCGCCGAGAAGATCGAGGCTCTCCGCAAGGCATGCGTGCAGCACTCCTCCCTTACCCGCGAGTGTTCCAAGGGTCTTGGACAGGACCGTCACTTGTACGCTCTCTACTGTGTCTGGCAGCGTGGATTGGACGAGGACTGCGACACCGCTTCCAACGGTTCCATGTCCCCTGACGGATACTCCTCTTCCCCCTTCTCCGACTCCTACAACGGATCTCTTCCCGAGGGAGGACGCATGCGTTCCTTCTCCGACGCCTCTTCGATCGCCGGAACTCCTCCCATCAAGACTCCCCCTCCCCAGGTTCCTTCCATCTTCTCCGACCCCGGTTGGGACAAGCTCAACACCACTATCCTTTCCACCTCCAACTGTGGTAACCCCTCCCTCCGTGCTTTCGGATTCGGACCTACCTCAGGCGATGGATTCGGAATTGGATACATCATCAAGGATGAGAGCATCTCCATCTCCGTCTCTTCCAAGCACAGACAGACCAAGCGTTTCATCGACACTCTTCAGAACTACTTCCTTGAGATCCGCCACTTGCTCCGCGCTACCCAGCAGCAGAAGCCTATTCGCTCCGTTGCTCGTGAGGCTGAGAAGTTGACTCGCGCTCGTGGACCCACCGCTGAGCAGGGTCGTGGTGTTTTGCAGAGACAGAAGTCTGGAAAGATCTTGACCGTCGGTGACATGGCTGATATTCGCTCTGAGGAGGGATCAGTTAGATCCGAGGGAGAGTCTGATGGTGAGGCTGGAATGCTCGGAGGCTACGGTTACTTCGATGCCGGATCTGTTGCCCACCTTCTCGAGAAGCGTATCAAGCCTGTCGGCGAGAAGAAGCTTCCCGGGAGGCGGGCTGTGGGGAGGAAGGTTAAATTGGCCGACTATTAAAGCCCCGACTGTTAGTTGTTGGATATTGAAACAGCTAGGAGCAATCTTGGAGGAAGATGAAGAAATAGGAGATTGGTGGGATCGCTTTGGTGAAGTGGGGGTTATGGTTATTGGCCCTTGATTTTGATTGATCTCTTTGTTGTTGATCGGTTTTTTTTGGCGAATGCTCTTTTGGTTGTGTTGTAAAGGCGTTTTGGGACTGGAATATCCTGCAAGCGATTTTTTGGATGTTTGTTTTTTTTTTCTTTTTCTTTTGTTTTATATTTTTTTTCCTTTGTTTTATATTGTACGGAGTTTTTCGGATATCAAAGATTTAAATTGAGTATTTTTTTTCTGAGGAATTTTTTTGAAGACCTACTGGCTATTGAATTGTTGTAAACTGTGAACTGTGAATTAAAAATTGGACCTTCAGTAGTCACAGAAAACTATTCATGGACAAAACTGGAAATTGTACTGGAAATTGTGAATTTTCCCAAGAAACCCTCGGAGGATCATTAAGTACAATTTCACTACATATCCACTCAAAAGAACGAATAAAAAAGAACAAAAAAGAATTAAATTAAACAAAAAAAGTCAAAACAAAGGTCATCTACACTTATAATCAAGCCAAGTCCAACAAGCACGCCGTATGTAGTTATACACATGTGTTTTTTTTCTTCTTTTCCCTCAAAATTGACACGCATGCGGAAATAATATTAAATTCCGATTACTTTCACTTTCACTTTCGCTAGGCATGTGATGTGTTGAGTAATAAATGTCGAGTGGCAAAATGTGAACCCCCCCCCCTCACACATACACACAGATACATACACACATATATATATGCGCCTTTGTCTGGATGTTTTTTGGGAGATGTGGTTTTTGATACCGTCATCGAGAAAGAAAGAAAGAAAGAAAGAAAAGAGAAAGAAAATTTTATAATTATCATTACATATGTCTTTCTCTTTTTTTCTTTTTTTCTTTCATCTTTGAATTTTTTGGGATTTTTGTTTTTTATTTTACTTTTATCTATAATTCCATACCCTGCATATTTAACGGTATGGTATGGTATCGTATGCCGGCGGTGGTATGGTACCTTTAAGATTACTATACATCTCTACACCACTAGATTCAACCAACCACTAGACTAGAAAAATATAGAATAGTCCTTTGATGATTACTTTACACAAATCAAGCACTAGACTAGAAAAAATATAGGTCTAAAAAGTCAATGCATGTAAGAACAAAACCCAAACCAACCCATGAGCCAAAACTAAACCAGACTAAAGACGAGAAACTGAAAAACAAAAAACAAAAAAAAGATAAGATAAGATAAGATAACCCAAGCATGCAGGAACGAAGAACGAAGAAAAATAAGGCACCATACATACATACATATGTACACAGCAGACTAAAAAAAAACATAACCGATAGGATACGATGCGATGCCGTGGGAAAATAAGGTGATATTTTGATAGCCGTGGAAAACTCGGATGTTGGGTATTCCTTGTAAATAAACTGTTTTATCATAGAAAAAAGAAAAATAATTTGCCTTAGCATTGGGAAGAAAAAGAAAAGGTGGTTGGAAATAAGGCTGATATGAATGATGGGGTTTAAAGCTCGGGGTGTTGATGTATTTATGTTGGGTGTATACATTCGACTGTATGAAGAATCACTCAGTGGTCGAATGGCCATTCCCATTCCCATCCATCATCCATAACCTCCAGTAAAAGCCATTTCTTGTTTACTTTCATATGTAGAAACCTTCATAGCCGCGTAACCGCGGAAATACGAAAGCACACCCGGATATTTTTTTTCTTTTCTTTTTTTTTTTTTGATATTAAAGTGAGCTCAGAGCTGTGGGTGGGTTTAAAGTTTTTTTTCTGGTACCAGCACCATAAACACGTGCATGAAACTCAGCCTCCCGTCGATCCTCTGTATCTTGTATGCAGGTGATAAATTATGATTCCGTATCCTGCGGCGGTTCATGTGCAACTTTCAACTTCCGACGCATGCAGTGTGATGTGATGCGAATCTAAATTGTGAACCCGCCGGGTGGGAGAGAAAAAAAATTCCAGGAAAAAAAATTCGATAGGCCCTTGACCGTCTTTGACAAGCTTTGATATCCATTGCTTGCTTAGGGTTTTCTTGTCAACCCAAGAATTGTAAAACTTCCGGTCCTCCGATGAGCATCAAGCGAGGACGAGAATGGAAATGATCAACGGTAAGAACTATTAAAGAAGCTAAGGAGAGGTGGGAATTAAGTTTATGCATGGAAGATGTTACTCTAGCAACGGCACGAGTATTTCTCATGCAATGTGACATCCTGCCCGCTGTCAACTTGAGAATCGGAAATCAACCGTGATGGTGGAGATAAGATAAGGACGATATCGTCAGTCAGCATCTCTCACTCGGAACTGGAATCTAAAACGTTCCGTTTCATAAAGGAAATTCAGTAACGATTATTTCCCCGAGCCGAACTTTGCGCCAATTGCCTCCCAAATTGTTTACCGAACCCCGTCTGGGTTGTTTACTAGATCACTGCCTCCAGTAATCACCCCGTGTTTCGAGCGCATCTCGGCGCAAGTTTCAAGCGGATGAAGCGGATGAAGCGGATGTTTCAAAGCCATCCGGGGGATGAAGATCAGTCATCAGTCATTATCTCCATGGGGTCCAAAAGCTCCGTTAGGAAGTTGGATTGCTACATCATAAAATGGTGGTGATTAGATATGATAATCGTGGGAAATTTTGAAGCAATCCACAAGCAAGCGACAAATTGGTTTTGCAGATCAATCTTTTGTATGGTGCATCAGGAAGCTAAGTTCCCCAAGGCCCATCATAAAGGCTCCAAAGGTACAAGAGCGTGAGGTAGTTATGTCATGGCATCCTTTGGCGACCTTTATCAAACAGGGGTGCGGCTTGGAAGGGGTGGCACGGTGATGCGGTGATGGATGGCACGGCCGTTGCTGGTGTCATAAGTCATGACTTGGTTGGAGCTTGGAAGCACATATGTATGGAAGTCCCAGCGCGTCACTTGCGTATAAACCGCACGGCTCAGTCGGTTTCCAGATTCCAGTGGGTCTTGTCAGAGCTTCCGGTATCACAAGATGTTGTCGTGGGTCCTTCATGAGTTTCCAGATAAAAGGCGACATCACGAGCTTTTTATCTTTTCTCCACAGTAACCGTAGTGATATTTATCGCCGATATCTGTAATGTTTACTCACCGTTCCCTCCGGATTATATATCCGGGTGCGTCTTGACGCGTCAACGGCCGCAATACCGTGTAATTTATGCTGAATGCAAAGGTATAAAGAAAGTCTGGTTCTGGTAACCCTCGATACAGCACCCCACTGCTTCCGCAATTTCTCCGGCAGGGATTCGCGGATACCCGCTGTGGGTGGTCGTGGGTTATTTTGGGAGACGCCGTTGGCTGTGCTGGGAAATTCATGATCAACAGTGGGTGAAAGTAGCGTGGTTGTGATGACCCCTTGCGGAGATGTGTAGATGAGAAAGATGGAGGTGGATGTTAGGGTATTCGAGAATGCAGAGGATCAGAAGCTGTCATGCCCAACGGATAAGGAGAGATGGAAGTGGAAGAGAGATGGAAGATATCTAAGTGGAGGATTGGGAGATTGACCGATTGCGAGAGATGAGGCTTTGTCAGTGGCGTTGTGTATCTGTGCTCTGGCTCTCCGACGACTTTTTGAGGACGGTGAGATGCTGAACCGTGCTTCAAGTTCGTGAGCTGGTCATGCCTCGAGCTTCAAACTGCTGCTGACTCTCTTGAACCGTGCTTCCCTCGCGCCTCTCGGTCTCTCGTGCCTTTCCTCGAATGCGGTCGTAGCCTCAATCGGACCCCTACTCAGAGTTCTTCTTCTTCGCCGCCCCTGCGGTTCGTTGCCGCCTCGCGTTGTCCTGCGGCGATAAGCTGAATTCGTCGGGGATTCAGGACACCTGTTAACAAGCCGTCGCTCAGCCGTGAAACATACTCTAACGCTGTCTGGTGTCTAAAAGTAGCCAAAATACGTACGCACCAACAAGTAACCTGAGAGAGAGCAGACAAGCAGCGGGTAGGCGAATTGTAAGATTGAAAGGTGTTCTTCTCGAATATTGAGGCTTCCCGTCGCAACCTCCTGAAACTGTGAAAGGCGAGAGGAACAATCGACGTCGTCCGCTGTGGAAATTCCGTGAGACGGACAAAAAGGTTGTGAACCGATCTAACCCACACCACCACAAACCACCTCCAGTTCTTTTTTTACATTCTTCCGCTCTTTCTTTTGGCTTGACCTCACGCAACTGAGCAACCCCAAATCAAGCTGTTTTCTTTGCTTCGCTACTACCCAACTTACTATTCTCACTCTCGTTACTGCCAAACTGTACACCACAGATCTACTTCAGAACTATCGTTGAACGGGCCAGCTCCCTTTTCCGGGTACTCACCCCAACCGAGAATCATCGACAACTACGATTCCACCTCCACCACAACACCCCGCAAACTCCACGATTGCATCACAAACGAAGCTTTGAGACTCTAACCCTCCGCAGCCGTCCAAGATGGCAAATAACGCCACGGCGTACGGTACCGGCGCCGACCTACAAAATGCCGGGATGAGACAACGCGGAGCTGGCGAGCTATCGGCAGCATATGCTCCGCTACCTACAGAGGAGGACGTGTCGAAGTTAAAGAAGAAGAGTGTGCGTTCAATCCAATGCCAGATCTTGACGGACGAATCGGAGCTAAATAGTGTGTTTCGGAGGTGCAGAAATCATCGGGCATCGACATCGAGAGCATCCTCGCTCCTATAATCTTCACATTGGTGTCGTTCTGGACGAGATTGCATAGAATCGGAGAGTCAAACATTGTCACCTGGGATGAAGCTCAGTATGGTTGCCCTGAGATGTTATGGAGCTTGATTGCATGCTGATACAATGGAATATAGCTTCGGAAAGTTTGGTTCACACTACCTTAAGAGAGAATTCTACTTCGATGTACATCCCCCACTGGGAAAGATGCTGGTCGGTCTATCCGGATACCTCGCTGGCTACAATGGTTCATTCGAGTTCAAGTCGGGAGAGGAATACCCTCCGGAGCTTGACTACACCTATATGCGCATCTTCAACGCCACTTTCGGCGCTCTGTGTATCCCATTGGCGTACTTTACTGCAAAGGAATTTGGTTTCTCAAAGAAGGCGACTTGGTTGGTGACCTTGATGGTTCTGTGCGACAACTCGTATGCTACCATCAGCAGATTCATTCTGCTTGATGCTATGCTTCTGTTCTTTACTTTCACTACAATGCTTTGCTTTGCCAGATTCCACAACTTGCAGAAGAAGTCCTTCTCTATCGAGTGGTTCTTTTGGCTGGTCCTTTCTGGGTTGTCAATTGGTTGTGTGTGCAGTGTCAAGTGGGTTGGCCTCTTTGCTACTGCTGTTGTTGGTCTTTATACCGTGGAGGACCTCTGGAACAAGTTTGGAGATCTCGATATGCCAGTGGTAGGTTAAATTGAAGCTCCTTGGAGGGGTTTATGTGCTAATTGACCCGCAGTTCACCTACCTTGCCCACTGGATCACCCGTATCTTTGGCCTTATCATTGTTCCCCTCGCAGTCTATATGGCCAGTTTCAAGGCTCATTTCGTGATTCTTGAGAATTCTGGTCCTGGCGATGCACAGATGAGCTCCCTCTTCCAAGCCAACCTTAAGGGAACCGAACTTGGAAACAGTCCGTTGGAGGTCGTCATTGGTTCGCGTGTTACTTTGAAGAACATGGGATATGGTGGTGGATTGTTGCACTCGCACGTTCAGACCTACCCCGAGGGATCTGGTCAGCAGCAGATTACCTGTTACCACCACAAGGACTCCAATAACGACTGGTGGTTCTATCCCGCCCGTGACCAGCCCGCCTACGACCCTGAGTCCGATGAGATTAGATATATCGGCAACGGTGATGTCATTCGTCTCATTCACACCCAGACTGGACGCAACCTTCACTCTCACGCCGTTCCCGCACCTGTCACCAAGTCTGATAACGAGGTCTCGTGCTATGGAAACCTCACAGTTGGAGACAACAAGGACCACTGGACTGTTGAGATTATTGACGATACTTCTGGCCGTGACTACAGCAAGCTTAAGACTCTTACTTCGTCATTCAGATTAAAACACACTGCTCTTGGATGTTACCTGAAAGCCGCCAACACTAATCTTCCTCAGTGGGGATTCAAGCAAATCGAGACTACCTGCACCAAGAAGAACAACCCTAAGGATAAATTCACTCACTGGAACGTCGAGAGCCATTGGAACGACAAGCTCCCCAAGGCCGATGTCAAGGCTTTCAAGTCGCCTTTCTTGAAGGACTTTATCCACCTTAACGTTGCCATGATGACCTCTAACAACGCCTTGGTTCCTGACCCCGACAAGCAGGACGACCTTGCATCTCACTGGTGGCAGTGGCCTATCCTCCACGTGGGTTTGCGTATGTGCAGCTGGGAAGACAAGGTCACCAAGTACTTCCTTCTCGGAAACCCCTTCGTCTACTGGGGATCTACCGCGTCTCTTGGACTTTTCGGACTCATGTTTGTCTTCTACCTGATCCGCTGGCAGCGTGGTTACGATGACCTTACCCTTGATGACATTGACCACATTCACTACGCTGGTCTTTACCCTCTCATTGGATGGTTCTTCCATTACTTCCCCTTCATTCTGATGGGCCGTGTTACCTACGTCCACCACTACTACCCTGCTCTTTACTTTGCCATTTTAGTGTTTGGATTTATCTTCAACCACGTTTGTGAGAGGATCCCCAGAGCTATTGCGTACACTTTGTACGCTTCTGCCTACGCGGTTACGATTGGATTGTTTGTCTTGTTCAGCCCTATTTCCTTCGGAATGACCGGCCCGGCGGACCAGTACAGCTACTTGAAGTGGTTTGTAAGTATTTCTATGCTCCTGAAGAATTTTGAGCAAGTCGCTGACGAACAAATAGGAGAACTGGCGTATCTCATAAACGTAATTTCTAAACCAACACAGGAGCGAAAGAAGGGAGTTTCGAGTTTTTTGTTTGTATAGCGGTCGCTGAAAGCATGGTGCAGGGTTGAGAGAGGTGGTAAAAAGCAGCATATATAGAAGCTAGTTACTTAGGGATAATACTAAGGTGCCTACGAGCGGAGGGCAGATGATAGTAAAAGACTGTGTCTTGTATTCTCTTTTTTTTTTTACTTTTAAATTTTTTTGAGTTTTATTTTTTAGGTGGTAGGGAGGGAATGGGATAAGGTCGTTTCAAACTCTCGTGAGGCGGGGTGAGATTTTTTTTAGAAGAGTCATGGATTGTCACGGTGTCTGAGCGCGCAGATGAATCAATGTTGTGAGAAATAACTACGTCATCGTTGTCGAAGAACTTCTAAAGTTGTCAGAGTGAAGCGAGCCAATCAGAAGCGGTTGATATACAGCGCAGAGCCCCCGAATGGAAGAGCCGCAACAAGGATGAGTAGCCGTGAGTCGACGGACGGGCACTTGACACATCACTTGAAAGCACGAGAGCAAGAGAAATTTGTACAGTTTATGGGTGAACAAGTCTACATTTGAACCACAATCGATTGTGAGCATCGGAAACTCATGTTGTTTTGAAATCTGCAATCGAGTGTACAATTGTCGATGGAGATTGGTTTTCAAAAACGATGCAGTTTGTACACCAGCTGTTGCGGGTGCGGGGGACATCACAGCAGAGATGGCGCTGTGCGCTTACCTGACAGGTGAGAGGGCAACGGACACCGGTTATTCGCGATGTTGTCTGGATTCATCGGATTCATGAACGCAGTCGAGCTTTCTGACATCCGAAATTCGAATTTATTGTTGCTGTTATACGATATCACGCTGTTCTCAAAAGGTTGTGATACTACAATAAAGTTCTGGAGGGGGGTAATGATTCTGTGTGTAACTCTACGCCACGACTAGTACAAACAACCTCAGTTGAGCGAGTCGTGAATATTCCGAAGACAGACTTTGTTTGTGTAAAATATTTATTTACTACAAATCGAGCTATTGATATATACATAAATTAGAGAATGCTGAATGTGAAACTGCACAGCTTAAAAATGGTGTCTGTTGTGAAAGAAAGTTGTGGCTTAGTCACGGGAGGTGCAAAGAACCTCCAACGCCGTCGCCCTCCTCTTTGTGGAAAGTGGATAGGCGAACCTCACACCTTCGTCCCAACCTCAACACCACCACCACCACCCCGCCATCTAGACCGAATTAACCATCACACTGTCGATTGTTTGAGCAATACCATTACGCTCGACTATCGCAGCTCCAGCCCGAAGAGGAGTTTTCTAAGCCTTGTTTGCAAGGAATTCCCGGTTGCACTTGACCTATCATCGCTTGTTAAGCCACCACTGAGACTTCCGTCCGGCCAACCAACAACTATCTGAGCCAACTTTATCAGCACCCCGCAACATCACCAACACAGTCGGTTTTGGGCTTCATCAAAACCACACCGACTGTGTACTAGGACTGCGTCTGCCGGACGCAAGTCCTCCAACCCCTCTCATGCATTACCCACAGATGGGCCTCGCTAGGTCCGCTGCTCAAGACAGCAACTATGGCCGCCGAAGAACAAATTCGATAGTTCCTGCAGTGCCTCACCAGATGGCAAACATGCCTCCTGTTCACAATCACCATTACCCTTACTACACCCACCACCACGTACACTACGCACAATATACCCACGCGTTACCAATACAGCAGCAGTATATGCCGCAAGCACACACGCCGCCACCGCAGCACCACACACCTCCCCCACTTCTCCCTCCTCAATACCAACCAGAATTCCAACCGCAGTCACAGCCACAACCTCCGCGACAACCTTCGCCACAGCCTTCAGAGGACGAAGCACCATTCAGACAACCTGTAAGTGCTCCCTCGTACTTTGGCGAGGTTGTTAGGCTGACCGGTTCCGAGTTCTCGCTGCCATGGTATTCAGCACCGGGCACGTACTTCCCACCCAGAGCCCGCCGGCGAAGAAAGGTCTCCCCCGGAAAGACTCCCCACCCCGGAAAGGTTTCATCCCTCGTAGCTCCTACATCTGATACTCCCACTCTCGAAGAGACTCTACACGTTCCCGAGGCCTCAGTAGCGGCCCAGGCCGTTACTGAGGAGAATGTACAGGTTCCAGACGCTTCACCAGCAGTCCAAGCTACCACCGAGACCTGCACTCCTGTCACGACTAATCCTCCCTCTGAGATCGACTCAACCTCTCCAGCTACCCCTACGACTACAGCTCCTCCTTCCGCCGCCCCTTCGGTGGCCTCCAAACCAGCTACTCCAATCACGACTCCCGCTGTTCCCGTTATTAAACCTAAGAAGAAGGCTGCGTCAGCAATCTCCACGAATGCTACCGCTAGCGAGGCAGGAACAGCTCCCGCTACTCCCACTACGTTGTCCGAGACCCCTGCAGTGGCAGCTCCCGAGCCTGTCACTGCAGCTCCTGTGGAGCAGGCACCCCCGGTAACTGCCGCACCTGCACCTGCACCTGAACCAACCGCTAAAGCCGCCGCTGCTCCTGCTAAACCTTCCTCCTGGGCCGATTTGGTTAAGAAGGGTTCGCAGAAGCAGACTGCTGTGGCCGCCGCTGCAGCGCCGCCAGCACCTGTGGTTGCTAAGACTAACGGAACTGTTGCTCCTCCTGCATTCCCCACGTTGGCAGAGCTTTTTGATGGATTCCAGGTGAAGCAGGATATCGTGGTGCCGTTATTGGAGCCAAGAGGTTTGATTAATACTGGCAACATGTGCTTTATGAATGCTGTGAGTAAATCCAGGGTGTGAGAGGGCGATTAAAAGGGATTATCATTGACGATGGGTTAGATTTTACAAATGTTGGTTCATTGTGGTCCGTTTTATTACTTTTTGGATCGGATTTCCTCGGCGAGTGCTAAAAGCTTCAAGAACGAAACCCCTTTGCTCGAGACTATGTAGGTCCCCCCACATTGGACTGGTGGGGTAAATGCTGATGTCATAAATAGGATTCAGTTTATGCAGGAGTTTAGAGTAGTTACCAAGGACTCGCGATCCAAGATTAAACCCGAGGATCAGCTTGTTCGCGGAGACTCTTTTGCCCCGGAATATGTGTACGACACGATTAAGCCTCTGTCTGCATTCTCCGAGATGAAGGTATGTTTTACATGCAGGCATAGACTATCACTCATACTAATATCTATCTAGCGCGGCCAGCAGCAAGATGCTGAAGAGTTCCTTGGGTTATGGCTTAACGCCCTTCACGAGGAGACTATTGAGGTTTTGAAGAAGCTTCCTGCTAAGTCCCAGACCGACGGTGTCAACGAGGCCGACGGAGAGTGGTTGGAGGTCGGCGCGAAGAACAAGGCTGCTATCACACGGACTACCGAGACTACGGAGTCTCCCATCAGCAAGATCTTTGGCGGTGTTCTCAGAAGTGTAGTCAATACCCCTGGACGCCCTAGCTCGGTCACCAAGGAATCTTTCACCCCTCTCCAGCTCGACATCCAGTCTCCGGACGTCAAAAACGTTGTTCATGCGATCAAGCACCTTTGTTCCGTTGAGAAAATTGCCATTAATGATTCCGATGCTCACAGAACTAAGCAATTCTTCATTGAGACTCTCCCCCCTGTCTTGATCCTTCACCTAAAGAGGTTCCAGCACGATTCTACCTTTGGTGCCCAGAAGATTTCGAAGAGAATCGCTTATCCGCTTGAGCTCGAGATCCCTAAGGAGGCTTTGAGCCCTGCAACCAAGCGTACCACTGCGCACAAGTACAGGCTTTGTGGAGTTGTCTATCACCACGGTTCTTCGGCACAGGGAGGTCACTACACCTGTGATGTTTTGAGACAAGACCAGAAGAGCTGGCTCCGGTTCGACGATACTTTTGTGACGGATTTGGGTGCACGGGAGGTGGAGTTAGAAGGTATGGAGGAGGAAGAGGGTTGGTCTGTCGAGGGAGAAAACAAAGGAAAGAATGCCGGACGCAACAACAGGTATTCTGAGAAAGACAGCACCAAGACCGCTTATATTCTGTTTTATCAGAAGATATAGAAATCTCGTTAAACAGAAAGGAAATGGGCGAGTACGCGAGAAACGCATACATATCAGGCCTGAAAGAATAAACATCGAGGTTGTATGAGCAATACTACTGGGGAGGAAGAATAAGAAATACGAAATGGACGGGAAGGGATGGACTGGGGATGACGGGGACGGGATTGGGGCAACTTTTTATTGGAAAACAAAGTTGCGAGCTGGGAAGCAAGATGCTTTGGATTCTCTGAGGACCATCAACTTTTTTTTTAAGGTCCCGATGAAGAGCAACCGAGCAATATTGATCTAGAATTAAGTTTCTACAAAAAAAGTACAGCAGGTATAGATAAATTTCTTTTGTTCTTTGCTTTTATTGTTGCTGCTTTTTGTAGTTATGGTTTTTTGTTTGATTTTTTACTTGTTTGTTTGGCGATGGGGAATCTTTACGGTGTTGGCTACTTATGGGCTTCTCTAAAATTTCCTTGTGCTTATTCTTGTCGGGCTCCTGTATTCATATCATACTGGAATCTTGTACAAGGCCGTTCGCTTTTTTGTATCTCTTTTTCTTATTAATGTTGCGGGGCTTGATGATGTCAGGCAATGTCTGACGAAGTTGAGCGGGATTTGGAAAAAAAAGTCTGGTGGAGCTTGTCAAAGACGGGCAAAACGGGCAAGGGCGGGAGAGGGCAGGAGAAGGCGGGAGAAGGCGGAAGAAGGTGGGAAAAGGTGGAAGAATGATGGCATAGTTATTGATGGCTAAAGCTATTTATTTGATGGTGGGAGTTTGTAGGATGAGTGGAGTAGAACTATATGGTATCAGAAAAGGTCGGTATGATTGATGACAATCGAGTATGAAAACAGATATTCGAGTACTGGTATTATTATGTGTAGATTGGAGTAGTTGGTGCATGCATAGCATTAATAGGAAAACTAGAGGAAAAAATAGGAATAAACGAGATATGAAGAAAACTTTTGACCTCCCCGATGTGTGTGTGTGTGTGTGCTAGAGCCTAGAGACAATCAGAATCATGCATGACGCAGCCATTGGATGGTATGCCTGTGCAAACAACGACGGCCCTTTTTTTTTTTTTTTTTTTTTTTTTTTCGTCGCCAGCTTGAATACCGCTTACACCGCCTTCTCATCATTAATAATCTCACTCACACACTCTCTATCACACACATAAATATCTCTTTATTTCACTTCCTATCATTTCCCATACCTTCCATCACACCAATTGACTGAAATCTACACACCAACAATCCTAATATTTCAAATATCGCCTTTACATATTCAACTATCATCATACATACCGAACTTTCCGACACCATATAAATTTACCCCGCTACACTAGTCTTTGGAAAAAAAACCCCCCCACCGTTGCATTATGTAGGTTTACTACTGAATTGCGGAGAACTTTGCTGCTGGTGCGCTCACTCACTATATATACTTAGATTTTCGCTTCCCGGCTAACGTGACGCTAAGAAGCATGGAATTTGCTAGTCTTGAAACCATTATCCATCAACCATTAACCTTTACCCATTAACTATGTATGTATTAACCATGAACCACTAACCACTAACCAATTACCATGCAACTACAATCATTGATTCAACAGGAAAGCCAAAAACCTTCAAGAGTATGTAAGGGTGCGTTTGGTTCGACCGAAAACAAAGTTTTTTGACCTATTTTCACAGGTAAAAAGGGCTTAAAACCATGTTTTCGGTTTGAACCAAACGCACCCTAATTATTAATAAACACACTGGATAAACATCTAATCTGATTCAACTACGTTTCTGAGTGCTCCTTTTTTTATTTTTAGTATGTATTCAATGTTTACAATGTTCTTTGAGAATGCGTGAGATTAAGATCTCTGGGTTGAGAGTCCCGAGATGGAAAAGTGTGGATGGTGTTGGTGTTATAGTGTTAATGGTGGAATTTGGAATTTGGTTTCTGGTTTCGTGATGTGCGTGGAATGCGCAATGACATGGCAATAATCAGTCACCCTTGATTACAGCCCGAGGTTTTTTTTTAAACTGCTCCTTACTTTATTTTCTTTCTTTTTCTTTCTTCTTCTTCTTTTTCTTTTCTCTATGATTTCTCAGTATGTCATTGCTAATTTATTTTCTGCTGATTCCTATTAGTTTCATTGTACCAACCCACCCACCCAACCACACCCCATCACTAATATTTATATATATGCCAAATGTATATTTATTTTCGATGAAGATTAGGCGGTGGAGAATCCAACAGACCGGGACTCCATATCATGCTATGTATCTTTTATTATTTAAGCCATTGAAATTTAAGAATCATTGATGAAATCAATTTCAACATGGAGAGGTGTTTCTAGACTTACAATCTAGAGCTCCAAAGCATTGTGTGTCTCGCCTCTGGCCTTGACAGAACACTGGGTTGGAACTAACGCAGCTGTATGGGGCGAACCCTACCTTCGTAATGTTTAACACTCAACATCAATCTCAATCCGTAGCAGAACCACACAATCAGTGGTCCCCCAGACCGGAAAATTCATCAATAAAAATATTTTCAAAGCAGTCCTAAGTTTTAAACTTAATGTCCTTCTACAGATGTATATTTTCAATTTACCATCCAGGAACTAGTCACCTCTTATTCGCATCTCTTTTATTCCACCCTGGTATCTCCGCTCCATAATTAGAAACTACATAATCCCATCATATTATCATCTACACCTTGATTAGACTCCCATTTTAACCCCTCTAATCCTCCTCCATAGCCTCTCCAATCTTCTCCTGGATCTTCCCCGCTAAGACACTCTTATCATATTTCAACGCCACTTTAACCGCCATCTCCAAACTCCTCCTCTGCCGGAATAACCCACAAATCTCCAATGCCTTCTCGTTCTGGTCCTCCTCTTTACATGCCAGCATCAATAACTGGATTAGAGCTCTGTCTATACTAGTTTCCTTGTTTGCAATATCCATACGCTCATCCACATCAAGAACCCTTGCTGTAGCACTGTCATTTTGCAACGCCAGAAGAGTGCTATGGCGAAGATAAGATTCCTCGAGATCCTCCGAAGTAGAAGTACCCCCCTCCTTAGGTGCGGTATTTGTAAGCGGCAACCTGAAGGGGAATTCTGAAAGTAGCGGAAGCGGGAAGAAGGGATATTGTTCACCACCCTACAATACGATATTAGTTCCATCCTACACTTTATCCCTCGCTGTAGTAACTCACCTTTAAGATAATAGCATGTAACTTCTCCTGGGCCACCGCAACTGGCCAATAAGTTTCCTCCTTCCTTCCACCAGCAAGACGCTCAAGCTGTTTAGTATCCAGCAAAGGAGTCCACCGAGCTTGTCCCATCTCCCTCCAGTGCAATAGCACCATTAATACTCCGTCGGTATCGTAGACCATTGGGTCTCCTTGATCACTGAAAAATACATTTCGTACCCCGCCGCCTCCGGGTAATGCTACAATGTCATTCTCCTGAAGAGTCTCGTCCCGCTTGATATTGAATAGCGAATATGTGAGTTGCGTCTTTCCATCCGCTGCTACAGCTCCATTGCCTAGTACCATAACGTAGTCTCTGTAGCTTGCACACGATACTACGGGGGTATTCTTTTGCCTGTACAAACGGAACGGGATTCCAAAGAGTGTGTAGACTCGTACATAGCCTGCTGAGGTGCATGCTATTACATATCCCTCACTCAATGCAATGCTGCTGATCTCTTCACCCTCGGGCAAGCTAGTTCTCCAGTCTCCTCTAGTTCCCCAAGATTCATGAGGACGGTAGTACAGCATAGCAGGCTTATTTTCACCGGGTTGGCAGGAGAATAAAGCACCTCCTTCGTTCAAACATGCCTTATCATACAGGAACTGGTCAGTAAAGTGGGCATTTCTGTATGAGTCCCGGTCATGGAATTCGATAGTAACGGTGTTATGAGTTCCCTGGTCAACAGTCCACACAAATCCAACCATATTCAAGCATAAGTACCTTCTCTTTCCTCTCCAAGGAGTAGAAGAAGGCTGGAAAGGCTCATGAATAGCAGGGGACCAAGAACCACCAAGAGTGGGTCGCTTGAAGGAGGTAGGGTCGGTGAGGAGTCCTGCAGCTTTTCGTTTTCCGAGTAGACCAGGCTCAAGGTATCCCCCATTATCATCGTCTTCGATGAAGTCGTCGAGACTAGCGGCGTCTTCTTCGTCTTCTGACATGGGTCCACCGAAGAGTGCATCCACTGGGTTAGGGGATCGGTTTCGTACAGGAGCCGGAGAATCTTCTTCCAATAAAGGAGCAGAACGGAGGGAAAGCTTTAAACGTCCTGCAATTTCACCGGGTACTGCGTTTTCGAGGGTGTAGAGACGTCCCTCGTTGGTGGTAAATGAGATGACGTTGTCTGTAGGGTGCCAGGCTAGGGAGCAAATATTCTTATACGGGTGAATAGCAACGGCGGTCATGTCTTTTGATTCCCAAATCACAAATTTGCCATCTTTTCCAGCAGAGGCAAGGAAGGCTCCGTTGGGTGACCAAGCAAGGTCGGTAATCTCTCCGGAGTGCTCACTGGAGAAGCTCTTTTGCTTAGTCCAGTTATTACGGGAAACGATAACAATTTCTCGAGTTCCTGTAGGAGCGGCGAACGCACGGCCGTCGGGGTGCCATGCTACCTTTGCACTTGCTTCGTCGGTGGTTTCAGTCCGAGGGATTACTCCGTCAATTTTTCTGATGAGCTCGGGAACGGCCTTGGTGAGGGAGTAGACGTAGATTATGCCGTCGGTACACGAAACAGTAAGATAGTTTCCGGATGGGTGGAAGGATACATGCTTGTTGCTATTTGTCTGATCGCGAAGAACGAGGAGCTGTTTGGTGTCGGCAGTATTGACGACTTTAACGATGTGGTCATCGGAGGCTACGGCAACCCAGGCGCCATCTGGGGAAAGGGCTACATCGCGGCAGGGGAGATTCGTCCGTACGAGGAGCTTGGAAAGGGTATTTGTGGAAGCGGAGAAGAGGCTGACACTGCAGTCTTCGGAGCAGGAGATGATTTGATCATTCTGGGCGTGTCAGCGGGGCGTGGAAGGTAGGAGAAGAGGTTGTAGTACACTCGAGACAATGCTGGTGTTGTTATCTGAGGTTTCGATAGTTATGGGCACATCGACACCAGTTGTCGTGAATTTACGGATGCAATCATTGGAACCAACGGTGTACAGGTGCTTGCCGTCGGGAGAGTAGTTGACGTAAGTCCGTCCGGCCTGGTCTGGGGATCATTAGAAAAATACTGAATCAGTAGACGAAATTACGTACGAGAAAATAATGGCCCTTTAAGAGACCCAGTCGCCGACATTGTGCTGAATCGCGTTGCAGCGACGAAGTGGAGATGTGGTTGGTGATACGCGACTCGAAGCGCGGGTTAACGCGTTCAAGTCGCGCTAACAACCGGCGAGGAAAGCAAGCTATCGAAAGCTCCAGCCCTGGAAGATTAACCTCCAATCCTCCAAAACTTGCCGCACACTTTGTTAAAAGTGAGATATCTATTGGAATATATTCCAACACCTTCAAATAGAATTATGACATGCATGAATACCTGGAGCTAGAGACTTCCTGCAGTCTGCAGAGCCCACAATTATAAAGTATCTATCTGGCTTATATGACTATCATGTTCAAGGCAGCATGAGGATAATTTTTCTCGGAGTTTTATAGTTATCAACAAAAATGTAGGGAAAATCTCATGATTATAAAAACGTTTTATTCGTGGCCTAACCGCACACACCATCATTCTCGACTATCGCAACATCGGACGCTCACTCTAAGTACTATATCGACATTTAGGATACAAATATCTCTAATTATTCATAGCCCATATTAGACAGAGATCATATTGGTATTAATCCTTAGAATTAAGACGGCAAGGCTCCGATAACGCTAGTCTACGAGAAATCCAAGATTACTTCGTCACCCCACACATTCATTGGGCGAGAAAGTTACGAAAAATAAAAACTTGGATAAATCACTAGTTATTTCAGTTTAATTTCGTTTTTTTCTTGGTGGTGCGTGCGCTGCATTGGGCATTTCGCAGGCATTACTGCAATTTTGATGAGGTTTTTCTGGAGGATAGCAAGTCAATACGTAGTTTTACTAGAAATCTTTTTTGCACCACCTTTGTAGTCACAATCATGCCAGGATCTAATTTAAAGGTGGTGCTTTGAAATGCCGCTTGAGTAAATCAGAGTGATACTTGGTGAGTGATTTATCTTCAAGCACCAGATGTCACTCGATAGATAGCTGGAGCGAAACTGATCAACCATTATTGCCTTTCAGGCATTCCATTTCCCATTCACAACCCTCACAATTATAACACAACTATGGACCACAATATTAATATTTCTACAACACCTTACGCCACTTAATCTCTAACCACCATTCCTAAAGCCCTTCTCCTCTCCTCTGCATCAATTTTCCACTCCACTCCGGCCTCCTCACCTTCCTCCATTCCGACCACGAATACAATCTGCAGACATCTCTCAAAGGTTTCTCTCATCTCATACCTTCCTTTAGTCACAACCCCAACAACCCCCTGAATATCTCTCTCCATCCTAACAGCTCCAAGCTCACTAACCCTACCTTCAAAACCCCAAATTTTCTTCTCCAACAATTTCGATAAGTATCCCGCAGTGGTGTTTAATATCCTCGACATCGGCCTCTCTGTCAACACCTTATTTACAGGTGCCATCATACTATTCCATCCCGACTCAAATCTAGCCCTAACCAAATCCCCATCGGGCTCAGGATCCTCGGAAGAGGTAGACAACGCAACAAGATAATCCACATCCCTCCAAGTATCTGCCAACAACGGCCGCAGGCGCGGCTTAATGACTTGGTTAAACACTACCGTCGAAGCGTCGGCGATGATTTCACCTGTCTTGGACTCGAAACTGGTAGCCATGCCCCTCATTGCTGATAGTACTGTATCGGCCTCCTTCTCGAATGGGAATAGTTCACGGACCTTTTCTTCCTCTTGGGAAGCAACGATACGGTGGACGTAGGAAGCGGCAATTTCGAGGTTATTAATAAGAACCAAAAACCGGGAGAGCTCGGTAGGGGAGAAGGTGGAGTTGCTGGAGCTTGGGCGAGTATCCCGCATTTGCCGCTGGATCATGCCGATGAAATCTGTTGAGAGGACTCGGGAAACAGTGGAAAGAACGGTAAGAGTAAGGTTGCACTGAGAGGTTTCGAGGGCTCGGGAAAGAAGCTTTTGGACAATGTACATGACGTCGTCGACGGCAGAACTAATATAGGGAGGTTGGGAATGGGTAAAGTCAGGGAATTCGTCAAGTTGAAACGCTTTTTCGATGCTGCGGCGGATGAAGAAGGTGGTCATTACATTAAAGGGTGTGATTAGGCGGTTGATAATTTTGGGAAGAAGTAAGGAGTTGGAAATAACGGAGGGAAGA
Source organism: Pyronema omphalodes (assembly GCA_024516155.1). Taxonomy (NCBI): domain Eukaryota; kingdom Fungi; phylum Ascomycota; class Pezizomycetes; order Pezizales; family Pyronemataceae; genus Pyronema; species Pyronema omphalodes. The sequence continues at coordinate 669,454 of JAJJXM010000009.1, forward strand.
GAGAGAAGAGCATCTGGAGAGTTTGAGGCAGGCTGAGATTTGTTAGTAAAGAACGTCTAGTGGAAAGAGGAAAATCGTACCTGACATTTCCGGCCAAGGAAACGGCAGTACATGGACCATCGGCTGAGCATGACACCAATCTCACTCAAAAGTAAGTCGACGGTTTTGATATCGATGGTTTCCTCCTCGGCGTCTACCACTACTGCTGGGGATCCAGTTCTGGCTTGCTTGGTTCCTGCAAGGAAGGACTGCACCAAAAACCCGTAGGCATAAGATTTGATGTCGGTGAGCTATTTTGCAATTAGTCAGCTGTGTTATATCTCCCAAAGGGTACTATATACCTTTCGCTCCAGGGCTTTCTCATCCGAAAAGGTATCAATAATGATTCCTGCCTGCATATCCGCTTCAACCTGTAGTCTTTCTACGACCTTCACCATCTTTCCCTCGCCATAATGAAGTTCCACCAACTTTCCATGCTGTTCCACAATCGTAGCGATATGTTCAAATAGACCTGTTATAGCGCCTGCAAAGAAGAAATCCCCCTTCTGATCCTGATTCATAACCTCTCTGGCTCTTCCTGCGACACCGGTACAGACATATCTTCCATAAACATCCAACCCAGTATCACCCCTTCCAATCAACGGAAATAGTTTAAAAAACCTCGTGATACCCTCTCCATCCTTTTCATTAACCGCCTTCTCAAACCTTGCCAAGAAAAGCTTGCACAACCCCTCCGCAGCCATCTCAAGTGTAACCTTTGGTGGATCCGGCGTTTCCGCACTGGCCACCATTTCCGCTGCGAAATCCCCGGCTACAATTTCATCTGGAATCTTAGAAGCACGGTGTAAAAAGTTTGCGGCGGTCTCCCAGTCCTGGGCTGCTCCCATAGCGTTCATCACGCCGATAACACATGTCTTAAGCTCCGAGACTTGGTCTACGACGGCAAGTGTAGCACGGACACGTGATTGTTCGAGGTCAAGACGCTTTACGGCGGAAGATACGCGGTTGGCTGTAGTGGCGGCGGGGGATAGTGTCGTCGTTGATAGAGAACGTGCGGAGACAACCTGGGTTCCCAAGTGTGCGCGGATCAGGTCGAGTCGGGAGAGAGTATGCGTAAGAGAGGTCTGGGTGGATAGGTGGGTCTTGAGGCGGGTCGTAACGGTGGAATCATGGGAATTGAGGGCGGCAAGAGCTGATTGAAGCTCGGTGACTGACGATGCAGTCGCCACGGAGGAGACGGAGGTGGGGGTGGAGGATGTCATTGAAGCGCGGGGATGAAGCTCGGGGTGGTGAGCTAGGTCGTGATTTAGGGTTAGGGGCGCATGAGTGAGCTGTGTGTTTGCACTAACCGGACCATATTTACAATTGAGAACTCGGGAGCTTGTATTGCGACAAGGATTCAGCTGCCGATATCACGAGAAAATAAAAATTAACTATTGAGAATTCGCACAAAATTCGTTATCATCTTGAGAATGACGTGATATACGTAGTGTAGCGGTAGTTACTGCCACAGTACTCTAATGAATGATTATTTACTTTCCTTAATTTCAAGCAATGAACGCCCAACAAATGCGAACACAGAAAGGATATCAATATAGTTTGTGCGTCCCATTTTTCTTCCATTCGATTCCTCCTAACTCAACTGATCGAGGGCAAATTGGGTTGCATCCGAAAGATGCTTATGTATAATATCATGGATTGTCGTAGCTGGCGACTGGACTAAGTGGCCAAACTTCCTTCGGTGCTTTGTGCGTTCCCATGCAACGTGCTCACAACTTATGTAGCAACGGGAATTCTAAAATTCATTAGTTTCCCCTCAGTGAAAAAAAAAAAAGAAATGATAATTGAACGAGGAAACAGCCTTGCTTGGCTTGAAAGAGAGAAGACAATGATGGGAACATACGCTATGATACCATTCACCAATTTCGTCCACTAGGACGTTGGTGGAGACCGCTCGGAGATCTTCCGCCTCGCTAAGAAAAGAAATCACGGCACGGACGCGCTCGCGAGGATCTACGGATCTTCATTAGCAGACGTTTGAAGAGTATCGGAGCGATTAGGGTTATATACCGCGCAGCGATAGCATCCCCACTAGTCCAGACACAGCATAACCGATTCCAATGAGGATTATGTTTTTTGCGTCCGTAACCCTGAATTGGTTAGCAAGGTTGTTTTATAATTTGAAGTGAAAACCAAAGGGATTTTACTCTAAGTAGTTATCCCACATGTACAAACAAAGTTCGTCGGACTGTGCAATAAGGTTGGAGTCAATACCCTGCTTTTATCAGCCAGTATTTGGGAGCTTCATGCTTATGATTCTTACTTCTTTTTTGGGGTGATACTTCTCTGGAAAATTTGCGTCGATAACGCCGAATCCTTGTTTATATGCCCAGTCTATGATGAGCTGACCTGCATCAAGCTACGCAAGTCAGCAACAATTACAGACCAAGTGGCAAACATCGGAATGAAATAATTAATTCTGAGATAAAAGATAGGATATACCAGGCAAGAACTTTGCAGCGAGATCCGGTTGGTCAAAATATCCGGCTTTGCAATAACAGGAGGCCTTGAATATCCAATCGCAAGGAAAGGAATGCGTCTAATTTAGCACGCAAGGTTGCAGGTTTAAAGGATTGTATGTACCATGGATGTTCCTACGTACGGGTCATGAACTATGAAGACTATTGTCTCTTTAAATTGATAATTTGAGCTACATATTGTCAGCCTATTTTTGCCAGTAAAGTCAAGCGTATTGACAATGGAGAAACCGACGTGGCAATAATCTGATGCGTAAATGAGTCTACAATTTTGTCTTTCAAGATTGGTAGCGTCGTCATCATATAGGAATCCCAAAGCTGCTGCGCCTGGTAAATTCGTACAACTTCTAGAAAACAAAAGGGTTAGTAAGCAATATGATGAGACATCTGAGAAACCAACCATTAAGACGTGCAGCTTTGAGATCTGGATTTTCATAGAGTTCTTCGATGACCTTAGCATAGTTCGGACAAATTCGTGAGAATATTACCAATTGGTATTAAGTCCCGAGGCCTCATACAACGCCAATACAGCGATTGTTGAACCACACACTCGTGTACTACTTCAATAGCTCCTTTGCTTGCATGGACGCCATCATGAAGCTTTCCGGGGGGCTCTCCCATCAAGACTTTGGTGACAGCCAGCGCAGAGTCCGCAATCGACCGAAGGTTGTAACCACCCTTGAATTTGTCAGTTCAAATTACTTGAATTTGTCATCTGGTGATGATGAGTGAGAAAATTTTACCTCTAAACAAACCACGATCTTTCCTTCAGCCAAGCACATCAGCATATGTGTCATGTGAGCATATCCCGCCGGAGTAACAAAGCAGCCCCCCAATGTATCACCAGCTGCCGCGTCAAAACCAGCAGAGACAATGACCAAGTCCGGATTAAACTCTGTCGCTATTGGCATGATCAGCCTCTGGAAGGCATACATGTATTCGGCATCCCCCAAGCCTCCAGTCGCCCATGGAACGTTGACGTTCCTAAAGCAAAAGTTAGCAAGGAACAATAGGCAGCTATTACTAGTACACTGACATTCCTAGTCCTTTGCCTTTACCACATTGGTCAAGGTTTCCCGCAGGACCCGAAGGGTAGAAGTTACCGCCCTGGTAACGGTGTATGGAGATGTAGAGGACGGAGGGATCCTCGTAGAAAGCTTCTTGAGTTCCGTTTCCTAGAGCACTTATGTCAGCCTCCACCTCATGTTTTGTCCCATGTAGTTATCTAACCATGGTGCACGTCCCTACCCAAAGTTAGTTTGAATCATCATAGATCACACTCTGGAAGCTACAAACCAATCCAATATCAAGACCCTTTTGCACTTCTCTGGGTATTTTGCTTGCATTACTTTAGTTGCAACACAAACGTTGTTGAATAGGCAAAACCCCATAGCTTTATCCGGCTCAGCGTGATGACCAGGAGGTCGGATAACCGCGATAGCGTTCTTTACCTCCCCCGACAGAACAGCATCACAAGTCTCAATAGCACCTCCGCACGATAGCCGGGAACAAAAGAACGATTCGGCGTTGAAGTAGACCGAGTCACCAGCTCTGGTGATGTCTTGAAGCGTGTCAACATCCATATCTATAGCCTCCTGTTAGCCAGTACTTCCGCACACAACACAGGTCGCCAACCTTGAGTCCCTTCCAAAAACGACCAGTGCTCCTCTGTGTGCACCAAAAGCGCCTCTTCCCTAGTAACCTCCCTCGCAGCAATTAACTTCATAATATCATCGCGCTGGATATTGCCGACAAACAGGGGATCGTCGATAAGGCCCGCTTGACAGATAGTTTTGTAGATTTCGAAGATACGTCGAGGGTCTTCGGGGTGCATATCTTCCTCGTCAATAGTAGCGTGAAAGCGCATTCGAACATCGTAGCAGATACCGGTCCGTTTCGAACTGTATTTGAGTGGGTTTGGTCGTAATAATTTGCGAGACTTGGTCAAGTTTGTAGTAGAACGCGCATCACCGTTGCTCTGGCCAGCTTCCCCCATTGGAGTGTCAGGGTCCTCCACCCATCCTGACGGATCATGGCGTTTTCCATGAGAATTTCCGAGCGTCATTTCCACCTGAGAAGGTCCGTCAAGACGGAGAGCGAGAGGATTGATTGTTGGTGGTTCCGCGGAGGTGGAGGATAGTGGGGGTGGAGGCGCGTTGAGGGGAGAAGACGGGTTGAAAGCGTCATGTCCGAAGGGCTGCATTACGGTTCCGCTAGGGTCAAAGCTATCGTGTCAAGGATGGCACGTCGGCGTCTGCTTCAAAGTTACGGACCGGAGGTGATGATACTCACGCAACCTCTTTGTCGGGTTGTGTTCACGTCGCTTGTCAGAGAGCTGAGAGCACGTCCGGCTGGGCAGTCCTAGCTAAACCCTGCTGCTTAATGCTGTGCCACCTACTCTAAAAGATGCGGTTTATCCGGTAATTAGGGCTTGATCTGTACCCTAAAAGTCCAGGAATGAAACTATTCAGTTTCTTGTCAAGGGCGGATTTGTGGAGTTTATATGACGTTCCTATTAGTTGTGTTATTGTGTCTATCAATCGCATGGTCCGACAATCATACGCAAACAAGACGGACCTGTTTGGCGTGAAACTTGTTAACCCTAAGGAAGCTATCTATCACAAGCCATTAAAGATTTCTATAGACCTATGAGAATATTACAACATTGGGGTAATTTTTGATACCGTTTGTCATTAACATAAACGGATTTTCACCAGAAAAACTTCAAGTTTGCCTGAAGAAAGCTATCTTTAACCGTGGTTCACGGCGCTCAAAGCTGCATTATCAGCGTTGAAAAGACCTACTAGCATTTTCTTCCAGTCCAAATTAAATTCTAAATATTTCAATTTCAATACTGGTTATATATTCAGACGTAAACACAAACTCTGAAAGAAAAAGAAAACACAGATTTCGACCAACAGCTTTGAAATTTTGACACAATCACGCTGCTGAACGAACTAGGTGTATAACCGCAGGATAAAGAAATTCAGAAGAGAGCTACAGTGCAGTTTAGAGAGACGAGATTGTAATCTTGCAGTTTGCAGCTTGTGTTTGTGTAACACCTTGCATACTCGTCGATCGACTGCTTGGGTCTGAAGGGCTTCTTGCTATGCGGGAATGATTCTACTCTTTTATTTTTATTAGTCTAAATGTCTATCGTACTCGAAAGCTAACATTAAAAATTCCATATATGTTCTACCTTGCTCAGAAAATGCATGGAATGGGGAAAATGTACAGCCATTCACAGAATATCACACCGAATCAGTTTATTATTCTTACAGATTTCAACACCTCCAGAGTCCAGGCAACAAAGCAAACCGGACCGAAACAATGGCTCTGTCTACAAACCATGCTTCCCGGAAGGTTCAATAAGTCTTACCATTACAATGAAATATATTCTGATATCCAACTGAAAATTGCGGTTTTATATTTTTCTGTATAGAAAGTAGATGCAAGGATGTTGTTCAACTTCCAAAGTATCTAGTATTCCAATTTGATCTCGAGATCCTGTTTGGTCTGGTAGTCCCGTGATTCCGGGGCTGGTGCGGTAGTTTTGGGGGCTGACTTTGTCGGCCTTGTCCCAATGAGCGACTCTTTCTTCTGCGTAATCTCCTTGATCAGCTCCTTGTCCATTAGGACATTCATCGCTGCTCTGAGTTCCGCATCCCTATTCATTTTAGCAGTTAAACCAGGTATTCTTTGTGGACGGGGCCTACAATTTCTTCAATGCCCATCCCTTTCCAAGCTCTCTCTGTACCCATCCCCAACCATCCAAATAAACCGTAATCCAAAAACCACCATTATTTCCTCCTCCGCCGGAAGTCCACTTGTAAGTCAACTTTGTTCCACGCGGGCCTCCGCACACGGCAATAACATTAAGCTCCTGCTTGGCCATCTTATTGAGCGGGATCTCGCGGTTCCGTAGATTTTCCATTTCCCAAATCTTAGGTTCAAATAGTTTCTCCAGCCATTCGGTAACAACCTTAATACCAACATAACGGTCATCATGGTCCAATATAACAGCGCCAAGATATGCCTCGAAACAATCCGCAACGATCTTGGTCATATTGTCTTTGGTTACTTGTAGAGACCCACCAGACCTAATCTTTTTGTGCATATCATATAATTCGGCATACTTAGCAAGGGGCTTGTTGGAGACAAGATTCTGTCGCATCTCCGATAAGCTACCTTCGCGGATGGTCTGAAATCTGCTGTAAAGAATATGCGAAGTAATACTCTGTAAATAGGCGTCTCCAAGAAACTCTAGCCGCTCGTAGTGTCTCTTCTCAGTACCAGCTTTACTATCATCCTCTCCTGGGATAGCAGATCGGTGAGTAAATACTGAAGTTCGTAGATCGTCGTCAATGATGATGGGTAGCGGTGGAGGGTATTTTTTTCCGTCATTGTCAGGTGTTGCTTCGGAAATAGGTACAATAGGTACAAGCTTTGCTTTGGGAAGCCATGGCAGCTGGCCCTCATTTTTCATCTCACGTAGGGCAGCGAGCATATTGGCCTGTTCCTCGCCGATAGCGTCAATGAGGGCATCCTGCGAGACTCCAGGTGAAAGTAAGGATGCGAGACTCTGGCTAAACGATGCGAAGTTGTTGCGGATACTCAAAGGAGTGTATATTGAACCATCTACGGCTGGCGCGACGTTTATGATATCAGAACGATCAACCTAGGCATGTCAGACGTGACAAGCAGAAGGTACAGAGTAAAACTTGCCTTGGCTTTTTTGTTAGGTTGTTCTTCATCGTTGCCGTCTTTGCTGTCTTTGCTGTCTTTGATGTCTTTGACGTCTGTGATGTCTTCGATGTTTTTGGAGTCTTTCGTGGCTTTGCTATCTTTGCTGTCTTTGGTGGGGTAGTCTCTGTCTCTAAAGTCTCTGTTCGAGTCTCCTCTGTCTTTGCTGGGATACTCTCTGCTAGGATAATCTCTACTGCGCTTTTTATTTTCTTTGGCCATCGTAACGGTGGTGACGAGCTGCGCGTTAAAAGATGCGTGTTGTAAAAGTTTTCGCGTGCATAGGCGAGGCTATGTAAGGAGGAGTAGTGGCTGCAAGGGTGTCAGGTATCACAGAGATTTGGCAGTTCTGTCACAGCTTGTCTCGGTTCTCGGTCAGCGAATGCTGTCCTACCTTTCAGCCACAACACAAAGCTCAGACTACATAGTCTCGCACCGGTCACAGAGGTCACGTAACTTATCACATGTTCAAAGTGTCCGTGGTGATGTAGAAGCCCTATGATGAACTTTAACAGTTTTGGATTGCTTTGATTGGCTTGGTTCATAGCCCCCCAATCCTTCAAGAAATAACATGTAAACAAAAACGCTTTTTGACAAAAATGTAAATAGAAATAGATAATCGGCCAGTATGCAGACCAAGGAAATAAGGCGGCAATCGTTTTTGCGACTGTAGCAATTGACTAACAACAATGATTGGGTTGTACAAGAGATATTTCCTCCGTGTCCCGCCCCTCGCCCGCACACGCTTATCTTCGCTGTCCACAACCGCTCAGAGATGTCTATCAACTTCATTTTTACCACCGAAAGAATAACAACGCCCAGCCCACATCCTAAAAAGCCCTTCCACCATCTATCATGACAGGTATCTGTTTGGAGGATATCGATGCTTATTTGCTCTGGATCATTCCGGATCCAGAGTATCCCTCGGAAGAGACTCCAGTAATGGGCTCGACGTTCTGGGACTTCAAGTACTCGTTGGAAGCCTCCTGCCACTCCTTGGTCATAGTCTTAGGAGCGGGTCTTCCGGCAAGACGGATGGCGTAGAAGGTAGCGAAGGAGACACCGACACCGATGAGGGTGTAAAGGAAGACCTTAGAGCCCTCTCCGGGGGGAGGAACAGCACGGGGTCCGTGAGGTCCGAAAGCAATCCAGTAGGCTACACAGTAATGTTGCGTCAGCGGGGAACTTCTCTGCCAAATCCCGGGAACGATGAGGTAGACATACAAGCCTTCTTCTCCTGCGTGGTCAATTCACCCCAGGATCCCTTCATCCGGTCTCTCAACTGCATCCACAACTCGGCCTGCTCAGCAGGAGGCATGCTCTCCCATCTCTTCTCGATGTCGGCAAGGGTAACGTTGGAGACAGCGTAGGAGGAGGTGGAAGCCTTGCGCGCAAGGATGGCGGAGGGGGCGAGGCGCTGGGCCCGCAATACCGAGGAGCGGATCATGGACATGTTTTGTAGATTTTGAGGTCGAAAAGTCAAACCAGGGATGAGTGAGTGGAGAGTTGAGACGAAACCGAGAACGGTGGATTGTCGGAAGTTTGGTTGGCAGGGCCGGTGTGGTCGTATGATGGAGTTCGTCGATTATACCGAGATTCCCTCAGTGCGCAAGCGTTTTTCCACGGAACCCTGCTGTGCTTTCCGGAGCCGCTAATTGGTCCGTAGCCTCCCGGCACAATGGCATTGTGTGCCATCGGTCTCCCTTCTATGTAGCACGATAGCCGACAACAGCATCAGACAGGAAGTTTTCAAGAACGTCACGTTTACAGTGAATCTATTGGTTATTTTGAGAAATGGAAGCTATAGCAGGTTTTTTTTTGAAGGTTTTGTTATGAGTGAGAGGTGTGTTTGGAAAATTTTACCCCGCTCGTCACTACAGCCGCACTGGCGTCTCGCGCGATGCTAATGCTACCGCCTCAATTGAAACAACACTGGTTTGTATTAAACTTGAGTCTGATATGCCCAATTACATATCACATTGAAGAAACAAAATAGAAAGGGTTGTTAAAAGATTTCTGTATTATTTTTTTTGCTGTTGATATCCGTCGTGCCATCACGGTGACGTAGCTGCCGTCATCCATCGCAACTGCTTGTGAAACATTGGACGCTTAAGACTCAACTGCACAGAGCCGGCAAGCGAGCGTTGTCAGAGCTTGATAAAGCACCTCGCTTTTGTCATGGCTACAGGAAACAAGTCACGTGATAAAACTTTGTAGACCATGACTAAAATCGACCGCTTCCCGACGTAAAAGTGGTTCATTTCCCGCGTCTACCGTCAGAGAGCCGCCGACGACATCTCAGAAAACTTGTTCACATAACTCACCCTAGAGTCTAGAAATTTTTTTCAAATCGAGATATATATCACATTAATTACCTTGTCTGCTTTTGTATCAAATTTTTTTATTCATTATTATCATTATTATTATTTTATATTCATAACGCATTGCGACAATCTCGACATTGAAGACCAGTCGGACTATTCATACTACTGGAAATATGGCACCTGTCAAAGTTGGAATTAAGTAAGTTTAATAGTTTGACTTGATGAATGGTTTCTAACAGTTAAAAGCGGTTTCGGACGTATTGGACGTATTGTACGTAGTTCCTTACTGGCGATACTATGATAATTTTTTCTGAAATAAGTTGAACTGACATTAAATTTTTCCATCAGGTATTCCGTAATGCGTAAGTATTCTTTGGTTTTTCGATACACTTCTTCAAAATTTTTACTAATTGAGTAGCGTGGAGCATGACGATGTGCATGTAACCGCGGTCAATGATCCATTCATCGACGCCGAATATGCTGTGGGTGTCATTTCCATATACCCTGGCCATATTTCTGACATCTCAGGCGTACATGCTGAAATATGATTCCACCCATGGTGTATTCAAAGGCGAGATCAAGGTCAACGGCAAAGACCTGATTGTCAACGGAAAGACTGTTCATATGTACCAGGAGCGTGACCCAGCCAACATTCCATGGAAGGATACCGGTGCCGAGTACATTGTAGAGTCCACTGGAGTCTTTACCACTACCGAGAAGTGTAAGGCGCATTTGAAGGGTGGTGCAAAGAAGGTCATCATCTCGGCCCCCTCTGTAAGCACCCCCATAAACCAAGAAGTAGAAAAACGCTGATACTTCCAGGCGGATGCTCCTATGTTTGTCTGCGGTGTCAACCTTGACAAATATACAAAGGATATCGAGATTCTCTCTAATGCTTCGTGTACCACAAACTGTCTTGCACCCCTGGCAAAGATTCTCAATGACAAATTCGGAATTGAAGAGGGTCTTATGACCACTGTTCACTCTTATACCGCGACGCAGAAGACCGTCGACGGCCCTTCGGCCAAGGACTGGCGTGGAGGTCGCACTGCAGCTGCTAACATTATTCCCTCGTCTACCGGTGCAGCAAAGGCTGTCGGAAAGGTTATTCCCGAGCTTAATGGAAAGCTTACTGGAATGTCGATGCGTGTTCCTACCAAGAATGTTTCTGTTGTCGATTTGACTGTCCGCTTGAAGAAGGGTGCCTCATACGACGAGATTAAGAAGGCCGTCAAGGATGCATCCGAGGGACCTATGAAGGGAATTATGGCGTACTCGGAGGATGCCTTGGTATCTAGCGATTTGAATGGACATGAGGCAAGCAGTATCTTCGATGCTGATGCTGGAATCGCCTTGAACCCCAACTTTGTCAAGGTTGTTTCCTGGTATGACAATGAATGGTAAGGTCCCCCGTAAAAAAAACTCGTTGGATGATGTGCTAACACTTTCAGGGGATACTCGAGACGCGTGTTGGATTTGATCGCATACATTGCTAAGGTTGATGCGAAATAAGTTTCTGTTCAGGAGCTCGATGAGGAATGAATCATGTGAAATGATTCGCACAGGCATATAACGAGTCGAAGTCGTTGTACATAATTTATGATCGGTCTTGTGTGGATTACCCAAAGATAAAAATTGAGTTCGTTTATATTTCCGGTAAGGTGGTTCTGCTGTTAGGTGTAAGTTAGACGTGCTCCATGTGAAAAAGAGGTCGGTTAGGGGTTTTTCGCAGAGCAGGTCTACTTGACCGGGTGTGACAGGCCGTGATAGACCCCTTTGCGTATCTTTCGACGGCCAAACAATCGCCGCTACCGACACCACAAACCCAAGACACGGCCCGTAACACCATCGGTCCACCACTTCCATTGCCTCGTATGCCCTCGACACCGGTAACTGTACATGCACAGCGGCAGCGGCTACTTTCAAGCTAGGCTCTCTGCCGCTTTGTTTGCACCGCTTCCTCCACTTCCTCCTATACAAGCCCTCTAATCATTCTTCGATTCCACTCCTCTTTGTCCTCATCATCCCTCCACCTCTCTACTCCTCATCACCTTTCTTTTGTTTGTCATTCAGACTTCCAGACCTCTCAAAATTGTTCTTTTTTTCTTTGCTTCACATACTTGTACTCTACAATTCACTGTATCAGCCGAGCGAAGGTTGCACCCTTTTGTTTCTTTTGCTCGGAAATTATGTCCATCGATCACGATCACCGCCCAGTCGAACTGGAAAGCAAGCATTACATGATTCGCGACGATTCTCCCGACGGTTCTTTGAAGGCAGGGAGCACTCAGGTATTTCCAGTTTATATCCAGTCATCGTGAAATTATGCTTATTGAACAGAAAAAGTCAGGGGACCTTAACAACACGGACGGTGCAGGAATAGAGGAGTTCCTGCCACTCATGACCTCCAAGATGGGAAACATTGGGCACATTGTTGTACGATCTCCAAACAATGAGGTTAATATCAGACAGCATGGTTTTGGTTTACACATACCACTAGGGGGTACTAATCAGTATGTGGTGCAGGACGGGAATTTTATTAAAACTCCCCGGGATGCTAAAAAGAACGAGAACCATGCCGACATGAGAGACCTCATTGCCAAGCTTCAGGAACAGCAACGCCTTATCGATCAGCAAGAATATGCTCTCAAGGAGAAGGACCGCCAGCTCAGCAAAGTCAAGTTTGACCCTCCGTCTGCTCGTGGCAGTTACAACGCCTCGCCTACCCACATGCCCGGCGAATCTTCTGCCAATACCATGCGTTCCGTTTCGCCAAATACTAGATACACACCTGGTCATGTTGTACAGGACCTTAAAGAGGTTAGCCGACTTCAGTCAGAGCTTTTGGCTGCTAAGTCTCAAATTAACACTATGAATGAGGAGTTGGCTCAGACAAGAATCACCAAACATACGATCGATCAAGCCTTGAGTCAGTCCAACGACGACCATACTGGGCTCGGCGATGTTTCGGAACACACTCTGACCGCCCTGCAAACGAAGTTTTCACAGCTACCACGCCCAAGTGCCGAGAGAGCCGATACTTGGCCTTCCACTGCATATGATGACTCCAACGCCTCTTCAATGGAGTTCAGGGAGTCTCAGCAACCAATTTCTGCTGGGCCATTCACTGGAGCTTCCGGTATCTGGGGATCATCCAAGACATCTCTACCATCCATGCCTCTACCCAGTCCTACCGAAATGCAGTTCCCCATGGGTCAACCCCGTCGTGGATCTGCAATGGAGGCTGGAGATCTCTATGGAACAGCAAACCGTGTATGGAACAGCCAGGGACATCGTTCCTTTGCCTCGACTTCCTTGACTGGTCCTCCTCAGTTGAATGACCCTCGATTCTTCAATAATCGACGTGCATCATACAACCCTGGGGCTATGCCTTTCACTTCCATTGAGAGAATGTCGCCCTCGGCCCAGTTCAATGCAAGCCCAATTGGAACACCTTTGGTTACTACTCCCTCGGCAAATGTTAATGACTTTAACGCTACTTCTGCTGCAAACATCTGGGGACCCGGTGCAGTCCAGGTAAAGTTAATATTCTCGCCATTATCAAATTACTTACTGACACTATGCTAGACGCCTACCCAGCCTGGTCAGACTTACGTTTCAACAATCGAGCCTCTTAACTACAGACGCCTACTTGAACGAAGTGTGAACTGCAACTGGAAGTATATCGTCGATAAGATTGTTTGCAACAACGATCAACAGGCATCCATTTTTTTGCAGCAGAAGCTTAAGATCGGTACAGCCGATCAGAAGCATGCTATTGTGGATGCTATCGTTGCTCAGGCTTATCAGCTCATGATTAACAGATTTGGAAACTTTCTTGTTCAGAGATGCTTTGAGCACGGCACCCCTGAACAGATCCAAGGAATTGCCAACGCCATCCGAGGTAACACTGTTGCGTTGAGCATGGATGCATTCGGTTGCCATGTCATCCAGAAGGCATTTGACTGCGTCCCTGAGGATTTTAAGGCAACAATGGTGAGCGAGCTTCTTCGTCGGATCCCCGAAACCGTGATCCACAGATGTAAGTTTTACCTACCGTTTTGCACGCATCGCAATATTGATTTGATGCCCTCTAGATGCCTGCCATGTCTGGCAAAAACTTTTTGAACTTCGTTGGACAGGAAACCCCCCTCAGATTATGAAGTATGTGAACGAAGCACTGCGTGGAATGTGGCACGAGGTTGCTCTTGGCGAGACCGGCAGTCTTGTCGTTCAAAACATTTTTGAGAATTGCCTGGAAAATGATAAGGTAAATTACTGGACACTCAATTATTCATTTGATTTCCTAACGTTCCGCAGCGCCCGTGCATTACAGAGGTTCTCGAATATATTGATCTTATAGCCCGTGGGCAGTTTGGAAACTGGTGTATCCAACATATTTGGTTAGTTAAACTCGACATGATGGACGTACCGGATTCTAACAGTGTTTAAGTGAGCATGGTGCTCCGCATGACCGCAGCCGCGCTATTGATGTTGTCATCCAAAACGCACCTGAATACAGCATGGACCAATATGCATCAAAGGTTGTTGAAAAGTGCCTCAAGGTTGGAGGTAACGAATTCTTGGATAGATATTTGGACCGGGTCTGTGAGGGCCGGCCCGATCGCCCGCGTATTCCATTGATTGACAGTAAGGCACCTTTTGCTTCAAAGTCCACATATTTCTGCTGACTTTGTCTAGTTGCAAGCGATCAATATGGAAACTATCTTGTCCAGTGGATCCTCCAGCATGCGTCGATCCAGCACAGAGAGCAGGTCGCATCCCATATTCGCAAGCATATGGTATCCCTACGGGGAAGCAAATTTGGATCGCGCGTGGGAATGCTCTGCTGTAACCCCATTTACAACAGACAAGTCCCCGGGCCTCCATCTCCAACTACCCGTTTTACTAGGTTCGGCTTTCGCTAGTTGTCTTTTAGGTTCGCTTGTTAATATCATACCCTAGACCTACCTAATGTCTCGATGGACGGCGAATTACTCTCGTTAAGTACCTTTGGACCAATATATCACTCATTCTAGAATTTTTTGCTTTCAGGTTGCATTGGAGGGGTTGAGCATTTTAGATGGCGTATGGGGTCGAAGAAAAAGGTCTCTCCAAAAAGAGATTTTGTTTTTTTTTTCATTGTCACAACTGTGGCAACATTTTTCCTGTTTTCTTTTTTAGCAGTATCATTTCATTCCCGGAATCTGCGGGTCGTTTGGTTAGTGTCATGACGAAGCTTTTATCGTGGTTGTTATAGATGGATGTTTGAGGATGAGGGACTGGGGATTGGAGACAGACAATAGAACCTGTAATGACTTGCAAGCTTTTTGTAAACTTAGCTACAAGCCTAAAAATAAAGGTGGAGGCATCAACGATGCTACTTATTGCTATTCCTGTATTTTTTTTTTTCGAGTGTGCATTTTCTTGCTTGGTCTTAGGATTTTAAATGTATTTAGTTAGCGGTGAAGAATGAAGTTAGATTGAACCAGTGCCCAATAAGCGGCCACGATGCAATTCATGTATCTGTAACCCTACTCTACAAGTTCAATCGTCATAAATCTCCTTTGAGTATTGTAACTAATATCCTTAAAACTTGTCTACAGAAAGTACGAGAATATCTTTCCCATATCACCTTATTGCACCATATTTTTTATTAATTGTCTGTTACCCTCTTCAACACGCTGGCAGGGGATTCAGTCGGGGCCTTATTATCAATTGAGAAAATGATAAACAAAGCTCACCTGAAACAAATAATTTTACTCCCGCTAACTACTGAAACCAAGTACGCCGATATGAAATTCCAAGCATAACCAACGCCAAAATCAGCCAATAGACACAGTATTATCGACCTTGAACTAATTTCCATCCGTAGGACCCTGACCAAATCACTCATTTGTACCAACGGTGCCCTGCATTTCCTCATCCCTGATTTCGCCCTCCTCAGTCCCGTCCCTACTATTCTGATTATTCGCGGGTACCTGCTCAGTAGGTTCTTCAGGATTCTCGGTTCTAACTATAGGGGGAGCACCTTCAGAACCACCTTCAACCCAAGTTACAATAGAATGTTGTTGGGCTTCAAGGTGTTTAATAGCCCGATAATACTCTTCAAGTTTTGCGTAGACTCCATCATAAAACTCTCGCATATCGGTTCGGAAGACGTTGAAGGTTTCGTCAAGGGTTGCGAGGGCGGTAGTGTTTTGTTGGATTTCGGTTTCGATGCGGGATATTTTGGCTTCGGTTTCGTTGGCGCCGTTGGTGAGTTGGAGAGTGCCTGCTGGCGCGGGAGTGGGAGGGGATGGGGTGACTTGTGCGCTGTTGATGTTGCTGCTGACGTTGCCATTGTTTCCACTGGTTCCACTGGCTCCGTTATTGGTAGTATCGTTTGCGGTGTTCGCAAGTTGCTGTCGCTCTGCTCGTTCTGCTGCTAGTTGTTTCACCTTATGAATAACCTGGGCATGGGAATTCTGAAGCTGAGCTTGCAAATTTTTCAACATTGTAGTTTCTGTCTGTAGT
Source organism: Pyronema omphalodes (assembly GCA_024516155.1). NCBI lineage: Eukaryota > Fungi > Ascomycota > Pezizomycetes > Pezizales > Pyronemataceae > Pyronema > Pyronema omphalodes. Next base: position 685,574 of record JAJJXM010000009.1, read on the forward strand.
TGAGATTGCATCTGTTTCGCATTATTTTGCTCGTTCAATAACTGCGAGATAGTAGCAAGTTGTTGGGTCAGTTTAGCTTCGTGAGCACGATAACTTGAAAGGAGGTATTGGATTTGTTTTCCAACTTCGAACCAATTGGGGAATCTTTGTTGCATCAGAGTAGCGATTTTCTCGGCGAATTCTTTAGTTGAGTTTTCCGAAAGTTTGTCATCGCAGTGTTTTAGACCCATTCCAAGAGATTCACATTGAGATTTTAGCGTGTTTATGGAAATTTGTACACCATTGATATGATTGATAAAGGGCTGTAGCCGGGCGAAAACGTTGTTGACTTTTCCATCTAATGTTGAAAGTGCGGTTGCTGTATCGGTATGAGATATGTTGAGGGAGGAGATTTGGGCAGTAATTTCAGCAAATCGTGTTTCTACCCCATTCAAGGTAGTCTCAGTGATTTCGTCGATGTGGTCCTTAAGACGAGCGATGATTGGAGCAAGGTCTGAAGGATTGAAGGAAGAGGTGACGATAGGTGGTGAGGCTACAGGGGCGGGTGTACTATCGATACGAGCAGAAATCTGAGAAGCTCGTTTGTCGAATTCATCTTGTTTTTGTTTTAGTTCGAGTACTTGCTTGTTGAATGCTTCTTGTTTCTCTGCCATGGCTGCGGCTGCCTTCTTTGTCGCTGTGGATTGCTCCTCGATTTTGTCTTGACGTCCTATGAAGAGAGTTTGGTTCTTTTTGATATTTTCGAGGGCTTTCTGTGTACCGTCGTGCTGTGCAACGAGCTGATTCTGTTGGTTCTGAATGGCTTTGAATGTTATGTTTACAGCAGTAACGGTTTCGGCCGTTTTGCGGTGTTGCGATTCGAGCTGGGAAGCATTAGAAGGTGATATAAAAAAGATAATAGGCGGAAATGAACATACCCCTTCGACTTTTAATTGGAGCTTTTTGTGTTCATTTATGGTTTCAGTATTTAATCCTATCTGTTTCTGCATACCAGGCATGTCCTTTTTCAGCTCCTGCAAGGCCGATTTAACTGCATCCAACTCCTCACGTATCTGGTTTTGTGTTGTCTGTGCAATCTTGGCTTGTGCTTCAACTTTCCCGTAGCGTGCTTCAGCCTGCTTAGTCAACTCCTGCATCTGCTTTTCCCGCTGTTCATCCCTCTGTTTCAACTGGTCCAACTCCCGTCTGAGCTCCTTAAGCTCAGAAGAAGGAATAATAGGCATAGCCGGTTGTTGCTTTAGTGCTTGAATATCCCTCTTAAGGATTTCAATTTCTGCCGGTGAAATCAACGTTCTTGATGAAGCAGAGTTTATATGTGCTTCGAGTACTTCTCTGACATATTTCTCGACTTTTCGAAGGTTACCTTCAATCAGTCTCTCGGTTTCTAGTTTAACTGCATTCCTCATACCCCTCTCCAAATTGTCCTGCCTCAAATTCCACTCTTTTTTTGCCTCTTGGAGTTCGTGTGTAGCCGTTTTAATTTTCAATTGGTAACGCTCTTGCATGAGCGGGAACCCTTTAAAATACTCTTCTCGGCTACGAACATCCGCCTCGGCACGGTCATATTGTTGGGCGGCTTCTCGAAATTTCCAGTATATATAGGCTGTTTCCGAAATCATACCTGTGATATCGTTTCTATATGATAGCTCCATAATTAGTAACCCTTCATTTCTGTGAACCTGTAGGTGTGCGGATCGAGGTTGTATGTCTATAAGAACTTGAAGCTCATTGAAGGGATCTTACTGTGAGGCCAACTTGGAGGTTTGGTTCTGAGGAGCCTGAGCAGAAATAGCTGAAACAAGTGAGAGAGGTGGAATAGTTATAGGTGTAAGAATAGGTGTTGTAGTAGCAGTGCTGCTTGTAGGTTGTGAGAGAATAACAGGAGACGATGTCGCAACGACCAAGGGTGAATTTCTAGACGGTGCTGGTGAATTTTGGATGTTCGCAATGGAGTCTCGTTTGGAACCTGGACGTAGATCTTCTCTTGCATCCGACTCTCCGCGTTTCGGAAAGAGCTCTCGGTCGTCTCGTTGGTCATATCGTCGGTCATCTCTGTCTCGCCTATCTGCTGATCGGTAGCCATCGTATTCTCTGTCTCCAGATCGGTAGTTATCGTATGCTCGTTCGTCTCGCCAACGCGGTGGTGCGTCTGACATGCTTATGTCACCGTCTCTAGGCGATGCCTCCGCACTCCAGTATCCATCGCCGCGGCTTCTGTAGTTGTCTGCATTGCTAATACGGCGACCTTTCGAGGAACCTGGATTTGGGTATCTGGAATCGGCGAAGCGACGGCTGTCGGGGCTCGCCATCGTAGTTTGTGGAGGGTTTTGACGTGATGTCGATAAGGTGGAGCTGGGATAACGCGATTGCGGGACGGTCTAGTGAGCCGAGCCAAACGTCAATGCCTGGACCCCGAACCCCGGTTCACGCGTTGAGTGATAGATAGGCGCAATGATCAGCGATGGAGGGGAACTTTCAAAACTTTGGAAGCTATGCAAATGATGAAAAGAAAGAGGTGATGGACGCGTGATAGAAGCTCAATATAAGCTGAAATAGAGATTTTTGTAACCAATCTTTTCACCTTTTTCGGCCTACATACATGCATTCCGTTTGCTCCTTGTGCTGGCGGATCACCTCCGACGCGGGAGCTGTCCTGGTCGTCGGGAACGAACGCGCCAGTGAAGGCGTGAATTGGAAACGACGGCGGGGCTTGGAAGAGGCTGATGTGGCCATAAATTTCTGTTTTGGGAGAAATTGCGTATTCATTCGTACATGGAGAAATTCTTGGTAGCATTCTCAACCACTGGAGAGTCGAGAATTCTTGTAAATGTTTGCGATATTCTGGTCATACAGTGGATGTATGCACTTCGCCGTTGAAAAAGGCATCCCGCTAACCAAACTTTCATCGTCAGGCAGAATTCGAGGCTCCGCTTAATCGAATTCCTACAGATACCGTATATGCGCGGGCCCGCAACAATCATTGGACGCCTTTTCGGTCCCTGCCGATGAAGAAACACAGCTTTGTCTGTTGAATAGTATATTTTTGGATGTCTTAGGGGCTTATGTCATTGGTTGACCATAATCAGCTCTTTGGTGGCGAGTGTTTGATTCTTCAGAACCGGGAAGCGGAAAAACGTCTGTAAAAGTCCGGGGAATCACGGGGCTGCACATGTAGCACTAAAATAGGCGAACGATATTATCTAATCTGATCCATTGCAGGGTTAGGCGTGTCAGTTCATCTGCTTTCACTCGACAGCTAATCAAGATTTGACAAGATCGTGCTGCATAGAAGGATTTATTTCAGTTACTCAATACCGGTTGGGTTTTTTATAAATAAATGCTATAATTACAAGTTCGTAATTTCGAACTCAAAGGATTTCTAAGCTCTAATCGCAATGTCTCCGTTAATGTTGCACTGAGAACAGAACGCGCGGTCAGCGGGTTGCACAGCCGACTCTTATCTTATCGATCTAATCACTCGCCTCGACGACGACGTCATATGTTATCATGCCCAGCCTTAGCGAAATCTAGATTTATGAGGGATCCCGCAAACCGCGCGGCGGATCCTGATTCGAGGCGAAGTGGAATAGAATATTGAGAGGGCAGTACCTTCTTTAAAACCATCCACAAGGTGAACTCGTTTTCACCTCCTCAATCAACGATCACAACCTCATTTCATTCGTCATGTCAGACGCAAAATCATCATATATCAACGACAGTAGCTTCGATGCTCCAGCACCAAACCGTACCTCTGTAGGGCCGCCACCTGGACCGCCACCTCCCCGCGTTCCAGAGGGCTGGCTTGCACAGTGGGACTCGAATTATAAACAGTTTTATTATGTGAATTTGGCAACTGGAAAATCGCAGTGGGAGCCACCGGTAGATACATCTACGAGTTTGTATTCCATTTTGATATGAGTTGAAATGGCATGAAGCTTACGGAAATTGTGTAGAACCTGGCCAAACTCCCCCGCCTTCTTACGACACCTCCCGGGATAATCGGCCACAAAGTGCCAACTCACAGCCGTATATGCCGCAGCAGCCACAGATGAATCCACAACCACAAACTCTGTATCCTCCAGCCAACGCCGGTGGTAGAAGTAGCTCCGGACTTGGATCGAAGATTTCCAAACTCTTCAAAGGAGGTATGCATCAGCAACAGCCAATCCGTCCGGGGTATGGAACGGCACCGCCCAGTCATTATAATGGTGGAATACCGCCACAAAATCAGTATTACCAGCAGCCTTCACAGCCTATGATGGGTTCACCATATGCTCAGCAGTATGGATCACCCTACGGTGGACCACAGTATGGTCAGCCTCAATATGGGTATGCCCAACCGCAAAGAAGACAAGGTGGGCGCGGAGGTATGGGAATGTTGGGAGGTGCAGGATTGGGTCTTGCTGGAGGAATGCTCGGTGGTGCACTATTGGCGGATGCAATGAATGATAATTACGAGGATGGTTATCAGGATGCTATGGAGAATAATGACTTTGGAGGAGATGATGGTGGTGATTTCGATTTTTAAGTAAAGGCTGGTCCTGTGTTGTACATATTTTTCCTTCATAACAAGGCTGTGTTATGAGTTTTAATGTAGAGTACATCCAACAATTGGGTCTTTTTCTTCCGCAGTGCATATGTCGGTTCCTTCACGCGTGAAGCATACCGTCTTCCATGTCTTGGCTCCAATTCATAGCTTTGGGTATGGTTCTCGGTACCTCCAACATCCATTCCTCTTCGACTTGCTCCATCTCCATCTGTGTCTCTGCCTCAAAACACACCTACATTGCAATGGCCAACAGCTTGGAAATTCCTATCTACATTTCCATCATACGGCATGCTCAACATCTCACGCTCAGCAAGCTCTCGGCCTAGACCTGGTGATACTGCAGCTTCCATCACAAGATGTTATCTGCACGAGCCGTGCTAGCTCTAAATGCACACAACTACATCAAGAGTGTAGGTATCTTACATATCCCTCTCATCTCTGCTACTGCCTTACTTACTTCATCAGCAAATGACTCGTGGCAATATTTTCCCCTCATGAACGGTGATATTTCAGCCTTTTGATCGATGTGTAGACGTCTTCGCCGCATATCCTGGTAGCTATTTCTTGTGCTCATCGAGTCGCCTGGTTCAATTGAACTGCAGCGCACGGACCTCCTCACATCTGCTGGTGTAATGCTAGCACTAACTCGGCATCTACCTAGCTCCGCTGCTTCGCGTTTAGTTACACCCTTCATCAACGGCGGCACCCCAACGCGTGGAAGGAATTCGGGCTCAATCGTCTCGGGTTATTGTCTTTGCTCATCCGAAGCCTACCCTAGAAGCCGCAGGAAGCCGCAGCGTATGGGCACAATAACATCGCTTAATCAAGTGCCGACCCTTGCTGAGCTATGGCTGGATCATGCTGCGAAGCTCTATGCGGGTGTACCTGCTGAGTAGGGTGTGGGACTGGGGGGAGGGATGGAAGCATCGATAGACGAGGAGCGGGAATGGGAAGCTTTCAGGGTGCTTTCGGTTGTGCCGTTAGTTGCTTTATCTCACCTAGGGTTTCTTACTATCTACTGCAGTAGACCGCACCAGGACAGGAGGAGCTTGTGGCGAAATCTGCGCAGTATATAGACTTGTGGATCCCATTGTGCCGCCCCGAATTTCTAGAGCAGGTGGATCACCGTCTTGAGCTTCGATTTGCAACGCGTCTCTCGAGAAGAAACAATTGAAGAAATATTGCGGCGCGGATACAAAATACAACGGATATAGGGGCCAATAGGCTTCATCACAACAGCTACCATGAGATCCGACTCACCTCGCCACCCCTCCGGAGGTTCAGCAATCAACATTCGACTTTCATCTTTCCCACCGCATCCTCTTGAGCAGCTTTCCCTCGAAGAGATACATAAAGCTCGTACGATAATCCGCTCCGTTCGGCCCGCATCATGTTCCATTATCTACCGCAATATTGCATTGGAGGAGCCTGCAAAAGCTGTTATGATTCCATTCCTGGCGCTTGAACATGCAGGCAAGCTCACACCAAAGACTGAGCATCCACCAAGACTTGCAAGAGTTTTATACGATGTTGTTGCGCTTGATAAATCTTTGGACTTTTGTGATTCCGTTGTGAACTTGACAACCGGAACAGAGCTGGAATTTGAGGTCGTAGACAAGAAGTTTCACTCGCCGCTCAATGCGTATGATTGTTTTCCAATCAACTGGAAATGATAATAGCTAACATCTGCCAGTGACGAAATCGAAATCTTCCCAAAAGTCGCAATTGCCTCACAAATGTTCCAAGATGCTCTTGCTGAGCTCAACCTACCTCCAAACACTCATATCGTAATCGACCCATGGATGTACGGCGGTTGGGAAAACCCAGAGGAATCTTCACCAAGGTACATGCAAGGCCTTGTGTACGCCCGGGACCCCGCCACCAACAACCCTGACTCCAACCACTACGCCTTTCCACTGCCGTTAATTCCCGTTATGGATATGAAATCTCGGCGCATCATCCGCGTGGACCGCTTAGCTACAGGTGGCACGGAGGATGGATTAAAATATGGGACTGGGCCAAAAGACGCATTGGCGCATTGTAAAGCGGCGGAGTATATTCCGGAGCTTGTGGAGGGTGGATTGAGACAAGATCTAAAACCGTTGAATATTGTGCAGCCGTTCGGACCCAGCTTTACGGTACGAGATAATAGCTTAGTGGAATGGCAGAAGTGGAGGTTTAGGGTAGGGTTTAATGCGCGCGAAGGAGCGACGTTGCATGATATCTGGTACGATGGACGGAGCGTACTCTACAGAATGAGCTTCAGTGAAATGGCGGTGCCATATGGAGACCCCCGAGTGCCATTTCACAGGAAGCAAGCTTTCGACTTTGGTGATGGAGGTGCGGGACGAGCGGCCAATAATTTGGAGTTGGGGTGTGATTGCTTGGGGCTTATTAAGGTGCGACTATTCCCTATTCGTTTGCCTTATCGCCGCATGCCCGCCCATGACCGCAGTAGCGGCGGCAAAATCTAAGACACTAGCTAACCTTCGCAGTACTTCGATGGCTACATGAACGACACTTCCGGTTCTGGAATTATCACGAAAAACGTAATTTGTATGCACGAAGAAGACGACGGTATTTTATGGAAACACACCAACTACCGTACGGGGCGCGCGGTGGTCACCCGCAACCGCAAGCTAATTATCCAATTCATTATCACCCTCGCAAACTACGAATATATCTTCGCCTATCATTTCGACCAAGCGGGCGGAATCACAATCGAAACGCGGGCTACGGGAATCGTGAGCACGGTTCCCATCGACCCCGGCAAGACCAGCCCTTGGGGGAACGTGGTAAACCCTGGAGTTCTGGCACAAAACCACCAGCACCTCTTCAACGTCCGTATCGATCCAGCAATAGATGGGTATAACAATACAGTAATACAGGAAGAGTCGCATCCCGTTGCGTTCGATCCAGAGATCAATCCTTACGGAAACGCGTTCGAGGTTCGGCAGACACTGCTGAAGACATCATGCGGGATTAATGCAGCACCTGAAAAGGGACGGCAGTTCAAGATTGTGAACACGGGGGTAAAGAACCCGATTAGTGGGCGGCCTGTAGGATACAAACTGGTGCCATCACCCACACAGTTGGTGTTGGCTCATCCGGATAGTATCATGGCGAAGCGGGTCGCGTATGCAAACCATCACATCTGGGTGACCAAGTACAGAGATGGCGAGTTTTGGGCCAGTGGGAGGTTTACGAATCAGAGTTCTGCCGAGGTATGCCTGTTCCCGGAGTTGCATGGATTGGGGACGGAGAGGAAGGGAAACGCGCGAGCGACAGTGGCTTGGGGGACTTAACAAATGTTAACACCGTGTTAGTGTGGGGGGGTCAAAGACGCAGCAGACCGACAGGAGAACATCGAAAACGAGGACATCGTCGTATGGCATACTTTTGGCTTGACACATAACCCCAGGATAGAAGGTTTGTTTTCCCCTGCTTTTGCATCTGCGGAAGTTTTCTTCAAGTTGGCTAACAAAATTCCCACTACAGATTGGCCTGTCATGTACGTTGCTTAATCCCCCCTCGCTATATATTTCCTGGTAAGAAACTGACAGAAAAACAGGCCTGTTGAAATACACCAGATCCATATTAAGCCATCTGACTTCTTTACCTGTAACCCTGCAATTGATGTTCCCTCAACAAAGAACATGACATCGACGCTGTACTCACAATCCCGACCTGCAACCAATGGTAGCACTCACTCCTACACCGCCCAACCAGAGCTATTGTCTTCTCCGGAAAGAAGACTCTCCTTACTGACCATTGACTCGCCAGAATCAGTCCCTTCATCACAGGTGATAAGGGGATGTTGTATGTAATTGCGTTTTTTTCGTTTTTACTACCAAAAACTACCAATATCACTAATGTATAACGTTTTATTATGCTTTACTGCTTGCTTTTTGGCCATCTGCGATTCTGTATTGTTTTTTGGCGGCGGGCAGCTATGAAAACACACCTTCATTAACTTACTACTACATACCTCTTACTATGGGCGTCTGCTCTTAGCAAGCTAAAAAAGAAAATAACGGCCGGTTTTTTATGATGTTTACGATAATGTTTATAAATGTTGCATTTGCATATTATTAGCAGACCGGGATCAAAGGCAACAAGAGGCGAAGAAAATCGAATAGAAACGAATAGGAGGGTGGGTGTGTGGAGAGGTGAAGCTGCAAAGGCAGGTTTGGAATGAGAAAAGAGCTTTGTGCTGAAGATCGAAGATCGAAGCCAGACAAAATTGTTGTGAAGTTTTATTTTTCTGCTTTCAGTGAGCTTGCAGGAAAATAATACTATCAGTTGTAATTATCAGATATAATTACCGCGGTTCTATGTATGTCCATCAAGCATCAAACATCAAACATACGGAAAAATATGAGCTCAGATTTCCCTAAGCGGTTCAAAGTACGATCTAGCTCAAATACGATGCCAACCCTACAGCATAACCGTCAACCGGCCGGTCAATATAGATAAATACCAACTTTCGTGAGGATAGCTTGAACCCCGACCCAGCCCCGCTTGACGTACCGTATCCTACCAATATATGAGGAAGATTGGAAATAGATACCGAAGGTATGAATGTATAAAGAAAGGATACTCGATACACTTCCAACGGTTAACCGCATGACATAAAACGTTAAACCGCAGAGTCGAACAGTAGAAAACGAATAGAAACACCAGTGGAAGTTACAATGGTCCGACGGCCAGTATCACAATCAATAAATGTAAAACGGGCCTATAATCGAAAAATCGTTATATAGCATCGTAAAGTCAAGATCCGGTAGATCAAAATGGAATACATTATACGATTCAATCATGCATTTTAGCCTACTGTACTCTAACATCTAGTATGTAGCTTATATATCCTGCAGAATATGTGGAAGCGGGAAACTTAAACAAGCGTGATATTTTTGAAAGTCGTACGCATGATGATATGTTGTTTCTATTATTATTGTATGCTATGCAAATGTGGGCGGTTAGATATATGAACTTGGTAGGTCGATGCGGAACATATGTTAGCACTCTTAGCACGATAGCCGGGGATGAGGAGTGCGGAGCTCCGTCGTTGGATTTCTTGGAGAAAGTATACTTGTAAGTTGGAGTAAAAGAGATTGCGGTTTGTTGCGGTATAGGATAGCTAGGCTAATACGCGGTAATAACGGAAACGATGGAAATCAATGAGATTCCTCCCTCCCCTCCTCCCTTCCCCCCCTCAGCCCCGGGGTTTCCCATTCATTCCCTATCCACCTGTAAACATAATCCGCACCAATATCTTCTGCGGAAAGGATATGTAAAGATTACTGCAGTCCGCATATCCGATTCGGAGAACAGATTCGTCTCCCTATTCTAAATCTTACATGCTTTTGCATGATGATATATAAGCATGTAAGCTCCGCAGCAGTAGCAGCTCGCTTCGAACTCCCAGGTGGGGTTTCTTGTGGTTTGCAGGAACCATGAACTGTACTATATGCAGAGTATATGGATGATGTACTGTATACTTCAGAGGAGGAGGGGGTGTGGGGGGGATGGAGGGAGGGAGGGAGGGGAGCTGCGGGGTTGGTAGTGGCAGTGCAACCAATGATGGCCCGCTGTGAAACTGGTGGAACTGGCGGGGCTCGCATGTAGCTATATTCTTCATCATCATAATCATCGTCGTCATGCGGATCATTAAGAAACTAGAATTTATCCCAAATCTCAATCAAACTACCCCTCATAGCTATTAGTAGACAGGCTGGGTCCCACTAGCTACCCCGCAGTTTGCCTAATGCAATGCACATTGCTGATAACTGGGTAAGTACCTAGGACCTCGGGTTTGATCGTTTCTGTGGTTGCAGAAGTTTGAGACTGATCCGCCATTGATGGGCTTTTTTTTTTTTTGCGTTGATTGTTGATTAGTCTTATGGTAGGATTGACCGGGGAATCACGGCATGATGGATTAATGGATTGATGGATTGATGAACCAGAAACACAGGGAGGGAAGTCGATGGTTATGGTGGATGATGGAGGCGGTGCTTGTACTTCTCGAGCTGAGTATCGAGTGATCAACTCTTAGGGATCAGAGATCATCAGTATGAGGGAATAAGTTGCCGATATCTTGCTTCTGTTAATCAACTGGTTTATATGATTCCGCTTAGAGACTACTGGTTTGGGATTTTTTTGTTGGATGTGGTTCATTGGTAAATTCCGTGGTCATATGAGCTTGCAGTAGAGCTGAGGAAATGTCATGGAAATGCATACTTGCTTGTTTTAGGCCGAGGTTTGAGCTGAGATGAAACTGGAGGAAACACATGTAGGGTTTGAAGTACAAATAGGGCTAGAAACGCAGTTTTGTGCCTTTGGATCTTTGGTACCCAGATATCGTCGGTGCTGAGTTCTGGATGACGTCAGAGGTGAGTGGCTTGGTGTAAGATGAAGTTACTCTGTGGAAAATGAAATATGTTGCTTGAAGATCAGCGAGGATCGGCTTTACATGATAATCTTGGAACTGAGAGGTTTGAGATAGATGATATTGCGGGGTACATACATACATATGTAGTACTGGTTTTGTTTATAATTGATACAATATACCTGAAGGCATAAAAGTTCGGATATAATCTTGATCAATATAAGTTAGTACCGATTCCGAACTCATGAAACAACAGGATCCGGATAAGGATTATGAGTCCTGAATTGCCTTATTTTGTGGGAAGCCTTCAAATAGTTTACTTAATGAGTATGCAAATATCTCAAATCAGTTGGTCATATATCTTGGATTGACCTGTAAGAGTGATAGAGTTACAAATTTTAGCATGGTGATTTGGAATTGGATCATCGGTTGATCATTCCTAGATTACACCAAAAATATGTAGGCTTAAACCCTAGTTCTTAGGCTCACGTGCTGTTTTAGTAGATTCCTCCTAACCAATCATTTCCTAATCTTTGCTACGACTACATTCGGTGCAAAGTTTTTGATTTCTTTATTTCGCAAGACCAGTAAGTAACATGCCTCCAGCTCAAAGGTGGTATTGCGGAGGTGATAGAGATACTATATATGGCCTTTTGTGAATCAGAAATTTGGCGGAATTAACAAGCCCCAAAGACAGAATGAATAGATATTCCTATAGGGCGAAGAGTGTGTGGTGTCAAAGCGATCCACCGGGAGCGAGAATGAGAGATCTGGGTCGGGAAATAACGAGTGAAAGGATAGGAGAGCTAAGTAAAGAACGACATTTTGCAGCAATATCATGTCGATGCATACCCCTTTAGATAAATGACAAGCCCAGGATATAATCCCAACTGTGATGTGTAAAAGAACTGCTTTACGTACGATACATTGCAAATCCAAGATACCCAATTGCCCTCAGTGACTCAGTTGTCAACACCGGTCATTTAAAATATATCATATCATCTTATCCCATTTAAAACTGACCATGCTCGTCAAGGATTTGAACATAGTAGATTTAAAATTTTGACCTTAATTACTTAAGCCCAATGTGGTTCCTGTAGTGGCAAGCCTTTCGATTGATTTGAATGTGGATGATATTGCTAGGGTCCCCACTATGATGCCGCTAGCATCGCTGGTATTCATCCTCCTCCACGCTTTGTTCCAGTGTCTTATTAGCCAACCTTCAACACATCAGTATCATCAAAAAGCGTGCATTAAATACAGGTTCTGTATTGAGTGATGGGGCCGGGGGTGCTAATTACAAGAGAATCCGTAGTATACCGATACAGGGAATAGAGTGATATATAATGATAATCCTTCTACATATTATCAAGCAGAGCCAGCACACAGCGCATGCTATGGTCAAAACAACCAAGCACAAAGAAGACCCATCTTCAATTTCCCCAAACAGGATTAGTACACCTAGTTGAGAGAAATCGGGGTGGGCCTGCTTCGCGTTAGATCGATTTGACGACTGTAGGAGCAGCGCGGTAGGGTAATGTGACTGCCTAATGATTTTGATATCGGTTTTGTGGAGTATCTGTATATGATGTCGAGATATTGAGGTCTCGTGTGATATCGTATGTGGCGACGCTGGCTTGACTGGGAGATAGGGAGGCCTCAATAGGTAGTCTTGGTTACGAGGATAGGGTTTCGGTATCTTTTGTCTAGCATAGGCTTTGGAGACCTTGGATGGTGTATGATTCGAATAAATAAACAAACTGGGGGGCATTACTAAGTAGTCCCTCAATTACAACTGAATGATGGCTTGTGATGCTGATGCTTCATACATACATGACCAGAATGTAACCAACCGGTGTGTTCGAATTTACAATCTTGAAATCGGTGTGATATATAAGGGCATATCAACCCGTTACTACAACCGGTGACACCAGCGGATTTCTTTGACTTATCATAAGCCCATATACCCTGTATCTCTACATAAGTACTTTATTCATCCATCCATTCATCCATCCATTCAATATCCCCATTACACAATCTTCACAACCTACTCCCCGCCTGCTTCATAAATCCTATAGCTACCCAACCATCTCTTCCTCATCTTCACCATTCACACTTATTCCCACTTTACACCGCCGCAAAGGAAAATAAAACCCGAAAAAAAGAAAAAAAAAATATTTCTATCTCCAGAGTGATATATCATGTCTAAGAACTTCCAACTCCTCGCTTACCGAAGTACCGAACGGAACCATAATTCTTATATACCATCTCTGTTGTGAAATTATTGATGAGGAAGAGGTGGGTATGGATGGAGAAGAGACGGGAAGAGATGGGTGTGGGTGGGTGTGGATGAGTATAGTATAAACATCAAAGCCAGACTAGTTTATGTTTCCATAACCCGACAATAATCCCATCTAGTAAGAACCCACTAAAATCTCCAGCTAGAACTTTAACTCCAGAACCGATAAATGATAGCTTATGAATATAGTGAATGTATATACTCTTGACTCTCACAGATATCAAAAGGGACATAAATAACATTAAATAAGCGCCGGTTAATTATGTATAAGCACCTTACACAGAAACCGCAAGCATTAAGCATCAGACCGAAAAAAAAAAAAAAAAAATCCCCATTCCTTATTACTCTAATTTCAGAAACTAGCTGCTACTGCTGGGGAATTGAAATATAGCGTGTACTTGTATGTAGTAGTCACTAGTACGGCAACGCATCTGTACATGGAGGGACAAAAAAACTTTGCATTTTTGATTTGCATTTTGCAATTTTCATTTTTCAGGTTTCATCTGTTGCAACGCAACGACACAGCCACACTGCTGATTAGGGTTACCCTAACCCTGCTCTCCACAGCTATCCCCTGCTCTCCCCAGCTCTCCTCTGCTCTTCTTTCTCTCCGCTTCTCTCCTCACCGCTCTACTTCCGTCTTCACCGCTCCCCGTCTCTCCGCTCCTCTCTTCTCCACTACTCTCTTCTCTGCTCCGTTTCACTCATCTCCACTCCCCTTCTCTCCGCCTCTCTCACTTCGCCCTAGCCTTTTTCCTATTCTTTTCAGACTTCTCCACTCGCCTCTCTTCAGTTTTCGTCTCATCCTTTTCTCTTCTTCCTCGCACTTCCTCTATTCGGCTTTTCTGGCTCAATACTGATTTCTCGCTCTTGCTGTCCTTCGGATATCTAGGTACTTAATTATGTATCTGTCTTTAGTGTTTTTTGTTTTTTTTTACAGCATTATACGTCTTGTTCGATCAGAACTGCTTCATGCTCGTTCTCAGATTTGATCAGTGTTTCCCAACCTATTCTTCTTCCTTCCGGGTCATCCTCCATAGCGGGAGCATTGCTTACCTGTATCCACTCTGCGGCGGCAATCTTGGTAGTAGAGACCATGGTGGAGAAAACTCTGGTGCATGACGCGGAGAAACGACAAACCTGAGATATAGAGATACAGGATAACATTGTAAAATAACACATAACACGTAAATTCAACATTTCATCCATCTATGAATGCCCAAGTAAAGTATCACGCTGTGTCTTCAAGTGTTGAAGCAAAACCGCATCTCTGCGCAGTGCAGTAGCGGTACGCGCTTGTGATTTTGTGATGCGCATCTGTCAGTGTTTTAGTCAGCGGTGTGGCTGCGTCGTTGTGGCGACAATTTATTTTGGTAGGTGGGCACTCTTCCTCTGTTGCACTGCTGCGTTGCAACTGATGAAAAGTGAAAAGTGTAAATGCAAATTAAAAATGCAAAGTTTTTTTGTCCCTCCATGTACAGATGCGTTGCCGTACACTAGTGTATATTATTTATTTCTGATATCTACATGTTTCTAATTACGACTAACTATACTTTCGAATATCTTGATTTAGCAGTGGTTGTTGGTTATTGGTGATGGGTATTGGTGATGGTTATTGGTCATGTATATGCTTTCTATTGTGGTTTGAAGGTATTGGAACTTTCGGATGCAGGTGGTGTATGTAATATGATTGATTATTCATGATCAAATGGTGTTATGAGTAGAGTTTAGACTTCGACTTCAGTATTTCCATCGTCAATAAGTATGAATGCTGGAATCATGTTGTGTGGTATTATTTCTAACTTCTTTGAGGGGGCCTAAAGATGTATATTAACACAGACCACCTCATAACCAGGAATCAATCAATCAATCAATCAATCAATCAATCAATCAATCAATCAATCAATCAATCAATCAATCAATCAATCAATCAATCAATCAATCAATCAATCAATCAATCAATCAATCAATCAATCAATCAATCAATCAATCAATCAATCAATCAATCAATCAATCAATCAATCAATCAATCAATCAATCAATCAATCAATCAATCAATCAATCAATCAATCAATCAATCAATCAATCAATCAATCAATCAATCAATCAATCAATCAATCTAACTTCTTTGATGCCGGGATTACTTGGAACTTTTCATAATTCTAGAATTTACTTTTTCATCCGTAAAGTATCATTTCATTTTTCTTTTCTGCATACTCTTATGATGCATCATCTCACAATGCAGCTTACCACAACTCACCCCTCCCTCCCTCCCTCCCCTTCACCCCCCCTATATCACCCCCCTGAAAAAGAGCTCAAACATCACAAAGCACACCCCACAGCACCAAGAACATGACATAACTCAAATCAAATACCTCCCCATTAATATTCCTAACCCTACAATACTCCTTAACATCATCCAAAACGGCAAATGGATTATAACTAAAACCACAACAGGCTATTGAAAAGCCGATAACGCCCATGGATATGTTAATGAAGCTTTTTGTGAAGCGTGTTAGGAGGGTATTGTGGATGCTACTACTACTACTGCTGCTGCTACTACTACTGCTGGACCATGCCGATAATGAATTAATACCACCCGCACCCGCACCACCACCCCAACCACTACGCTTCAAGGGTTTCAAGGGTTTCAATAAACAAGTCCCACACCTCCTATTAACATCCATAAACTCCGGTAACATTCCACAAAGCCTACACCTTCCGCATCTATTCCTCCGTCCAACTCCCGACGTAATTCCACCGATAACCAATTTCCGCATCATCTTGATCCATTCCCAAAGGCCCGGTAAACCAGCTTTATATTTCCATCCAGCATCAACCGAAAAATCATCAATCATTCTTCTCTCCATAAGCAATACATACTAAGCAAAACCGACAGCATGAAGCTTTTGCGGTTCATCATAATTCGACGATGGTGCAGCATCAAGTTTTCCAGACTTATTATTACGATCCGAGGAATTCGGAGTGTTGCCGTATTCTTCGGCTTCGTAAAGTTCTTGGAATTTGAAACCTTGACCTCGGGAGAAATATAATGGTGGCTCTTGCCTCTTGGCTACGGAGGAGGTGATGAGGATGTGTTTTATTGATGTGCCTGGTTGGTTGGGTTATATATTAGCCCAATTCCTCATCATTCCTCGTCTTCCTTCCTCATCATCATCACCGGCATCAGTATCAGAAAGAACCTACCAGGACTCTCAAACATAGCATCACCCAGCAGTCTCTCCACCACAGTCCTCAATCCTCTAGCACCAGTACCCATCCCCAGTGCACTCTTTGCCACCTCCTTCAGCGCCGCAGTCGTAAACTTCAATTCCACTCCAGACAGCTTGAAAAGCTGTTCATACTGTCTCAAAATCGCATTCCTCGGTTCCGTCAGTACTCTCACCAACATATCCTCCGTCAGTGCCTCAACCGAAGTCGTAACCGGTATTCTTCCCACCATCTCTGGAATAATTCCAAAACTTATCAAATCCGCCGGTTCCGCAAGTTCCAGAGGTCCTGGCTTCTTTGACCCTGTCGCGGAGGATGATAGGCCGGATTTGGCCAATACAGAGGGATCGGAAGATAAGCCGGAAGAATCTCGGACGTGGGCATTGAATCCCATTGAGCCAGATGCGAGACGGTCTGTGATGATTTTGTCTAATCCAATAAATGCACCTGTGAAAATGAAGAGGATGTTCGAAGTATCAATCATGATGGATTCGGTGCCTTTTCCACCGGTATGGTTGAAGCTTCCAGGAGCTGGAGAGTTGGGGAGACCGGGTGTGATGTTTGAGGGAGGGTTTTTGCGTTCTTTGGTGGTTATGGTTAGGTTTGTGCCCTCAATGATCTTGAGGAGTGCTTGTTGTACGCCCTGTTTTATCAATCAGCATCATCTCAAATAATATAAACCATATATGGGTGAATTGAATAGGTTGATGACCAAACGGTGATGAGGGTGGGTGAGAATCAATGAGGCGGGGTAACCATCTCAGACGAGTGATAATTCATGACTAGTATATTATGGGAATTTCGGAATCGGGAAATACACACCTCGCCGGAAATATCTTTAACACCATGCATAGATTTTGGCTTTGCAATCTTATCGAATTCATCAAGACAAATGATTCCTGACTCTGCTTTACGAACGTCGTAGTTTGCTGCAATCAAAAGACGGTGTACGGCCATGTCGACATCTTCTCCTATGTAACCTGTTGGAAGTTAGCCCGGCTCCCCGGGTGAGATGAGGTGAGCAAAGCGAAGCCGGGGAGAGGGGTGTATGAGGGAGTGTATGAAGTCATAGTAAGAGATGGTGAAACTAATCAATGACAGATGAAGGAAGCAAACTGACGTATCCGTACCGCCAGGGAAGCCAAGAAAAGGGAAAAGCAGTTCGACAGCAGGATGCAGTAAAAACACAAAACCACATACCAGCCATGGTAAAAGGAGTACAATCACTCATCGAGAACGGCACATCCAGAATTTTCGCCAAAGTTCTCACCTGTGATAAGTAACCCAATCAGTCAATCATTCCATCATCTCAAAATCCCCCAAAAACCAATTAATCAACCACCAGCTAACGGATACCAGTAGTGGTGGATACTTAATTAATCGTAGGGAGAGGAAAAAATACTACGTACCATCAAAGTTTTTCCTACACCAGTAGGACCGAGACATAATACTATTGCAACCATAACGTTAGCCTTTTAATTAATATAAAGTTTTTTGTTTACCCCTCATCTGTCCGTGTATCCTATACCCCGCAGACCAATAGCTCAGTAGCCTACGTTGCAAAGACAGAAAAATCCCACCCCGCTTAAAAAGAAAAGGCCAGCAAAGCCAGAAGAGCCAGAAGAGCCAGCACATCTCTTCTCAGCCATTCTGAATCCCTCATCCCTCCCATCTCCATCATCGAAGCCCAAGCCCAAGCCCAAGCTGACCAACTTCACCACCTCCAACACCCCCAAAAAAGACCAAGGATAAATAAACCCTGCACGTACCATTACTCTTCTCAATAACCAATTCCTCCTCCAAATCCTCAATCCCCTTCACCTTGCCCCCCAATGCTACCCCCTTCTCCTTCCCCATTCCCGTCTCCACCTTCTCCTTCTCCTTTCCCCCCTCTGCCTTCCCCTTCTCCACCTCCGGTACATTCTCCGGCACCCTCCTAACCCTCGGACCCTGCGCCTGCACCTGCAACTCCGGCCTGCCCAACGGCTGCAAACCCGCCCCCGAAACCCCCGTAGAATCCTTCCTAACACCCATAACATTCCCAGTAGGCGTCGTCACAGCCGCTTCCCTAAGCTCTCTTATAAGCGCAGGATCTTTACCAGCCAGTAATGCCTTAAGTTGAGAAGCTGTTAGAATCCCTGGAGGATTATTCTGGTTTAATTCTTCACCATTTCCCCCGTGGGGACCATGACCCATATCATCCTCACGCCCACTCCCCCTAACAGCAGCATCTTTAGCCTCTTTCTCCTGCTGTTGTAATGCAAGATCGAAAGCTTCTCTAGCTTCGCGTTCACGACGGATTTGGGCTTCTTGTTCTCGACGATGCAGCTGGGTTATGCGTTGGTAGTGGTGGTATACGGCTGTTGAGAGGATTCGTTTCGCACGGTCTTGGCCGATTATGTAGCGGTCGAGATGGGATTTGAGGATTCTGAAGGGGGCGTTAGTTGGAGTATTGAGACGGAGGGGGTGGAGGGAATCGAGGGAGGTGTCAATGGGGGGTTAAGAGGCTTAGTAGAGAGCTCGGAGTGCTGGTATATTACACCAAGGGAGGAAGAGGGGGCATGAGTTAGGGCTGCAATTAGGGCTCATGTTAACCGCAGTAAACAGAACAACCAACGAGAGCTATACAGAGTCGGGGTATATAAATCCCCCTGGTCTCTGCAACAGCTGCACCTGGGATTCGTAAAGCCCAGACCCTCTCCCCCTCAAGTAGTAGTTCCCCCCCCCCCCCCCCCCCCCCTACCCCCCCAAGCCATCCTAAAAAAATAAAATATAAACAAAATACAAATAAATCAAAACCTACTTCGGCGTAATCCCCATACCCTCACCAGCACCCTTCACAGCTTCCTTACTCGTCGTCGTATTATAGCCACCACCAACACCAGAACTAGAACTCCATCGCCGCCCTGTAGTTGCTGTGATCGATATTGTAATCCGTGATATTGTGGTTCGTGATTTAGAGGATTTGTAAAGATGTGAGGATAGCATTGTCTGTGTTGTTTGTCTGTGGTCTTTTTGGCGGGGCTCGGTGGTGGGAGCTCGGGACTGGAGCTCGGACTTGGTAGTCGGAGCTCGGGGTCTAGGATTCGGGGGTGTTAGAGCTCGGAGGGATGTATTTTATTATTGATTCGTGGGTCTGAGTTATAACGGGGAATCTATGATTATGGATATATGCGTACGGAGGGTATTCGGAGATCGAAAGATCGATGGTTCCTAGAAAAGGATTCGTTGGATTCGTGGATTCGTGGATTCCTGGGTTCGCAGGGTACAGATTCTATTATCCCTAAACACCTTTTCGATATTCCCTAGACACCAACGCGGTAATTAAAAGTAGTTGAACCGTGAACGCGTAGAGTAGAGTAGAGTAGAGATGGATGACGGGTAGGTATGCTAGGTTAGGTGACTCAAAGCTATGGATAGCTATGTTGCTATGCTGCTATGCTGCTATGGATGGCGCGGTACTTCACTTCAAAGGTACTTCAAAGGTTACGAACTGGGATAAGTGTAAGATAAGTGCATGGATACATGGGATAGCGGTTATTCTGGTTATGGAGAGAGTGCACCACTTCGCCGTGACATGCGACTGAACCGACGGACGGACGGTGAATTCCGGCGGCTCTTATATTTCTATGTACGTTTTTCTCTCTCAAATTTCAAAGTTCTAGAAATTTGAAATTTGAAATATAGGTACATACATAACAAGAATTGAAGGAACGTTTAGGCGGAGCTGGGTAGGGTTGGGTAGAGCTGGGTTATTTGGCCTTTGAAGTTTGAAGTTTGAATCCAGCGAGTTTATAATCTTTGAAATTTGAACTTTGAATTTCAAGAAGGAATATGGGTGTACGACCTGAGTATTCTGGATCATTGCTATGGAACTAGATAACTAAGTAGACAAGTCTTTCATGTTCTTGATAATAGATGTGAATGAAATCCAGTAGATTTGTTTGTTATTTCTTCGTCTTGCTTTTTATTAGTTTCCTCCGAATATAAATAAATTCAAACACCAACACAAAAAAAAAAACGTGGTATATGTTCTTTAATAGACAAACCCCCCTTATTATCCCTTATCCTACGCTTTCTTTGTACCCTCCTCCCCCTCTTCACCATACCCAAGTGAACACTCTACATACGTCTGATCTGCTTCTCTCCCAAGTACTTGTCCAAGTTCTCAAAGTTCTCCCACCACTCAAAGAGCATAGTCTCACAAATCAACTTGAACCAAGGAGTGAAAGTAAGTTCAGGATCCTGGAACATAGCCTTAAGCTCTTCCGGTGTGACGTAGCGAACGTCCTTTGCTTCGTTGGGGTTGACTGCGAGGTCTACGGTGGCTTGTGCGAAGAGAATGTAGTCAACTGTTGCAGGTGGGTAGCAAGCCAATAGTTAGCATCCATATCTTAAATAATTCGCCCAACTCCCCTTCTCCCCTCCGTTCCCTCTCCATCCGTTGGAATGGAAATAGCAGATACTAAATAATAGGTTCAAACTTACTCTCGTGCTCTCCCCAAGGTCCATTGCTAGGAGCCTTGTAGTGGATTCTAGTAAGGAACTTGAAGATCTCGGGAGGAACCTGGTTTGCAGGAATTCCAAGTTCCTGTTCTAGCTTGCGCTGTGCGGCGTTCTTGACTCCAGCGATTCCTTCCTCTAATGTAACACCGGTCTCTGTGGGGATGTCCAAGGGGTGCGAACAGCAGGTGTTGGTCCACATGCCTAAGGGGCGTTAGCTACCTCACGGAAGTATGGGATTGGGTATTGAGGAGACACGAGTTGGACGGCTGATTCCATTCCCGGTATCTGAAGTAGAGTTACACAAGACCGCACGGCCTGCACTTTTTTCGCTTCCCTTCGCTTCACCGCAGGTTACACACGCGGTGCACGAACGCACGGGCATTGCGGGGTCGTGTGCAACGTGCAACTCTAATTCGGACACGGGACTCGATGTCGATCTTGATGGAAAGACAGTATGGTGAACGTACCAGCGAAGGTAATCTTCTCATCTGCGCGCTGCTGAAGCAAAAGACGCTTCTGGGAGTCGAACAAGAAAACGGAGAAGGCACGGTGAAGAAGTCCACGCTCGATGTTGGTCATCAAGTGGCCTGGTGGCAATCACAGTCAGTCAGACAAGTTCAATTTCGTTTCGCAGTCCTCAGGCTCGCTGCTTCGCCCCCAGCTTCGAGCATCGTGAATCTTTACTTCACGTCTTGTACGATCGGCTTCGTACATCACGCTTTGGAATCATCCCCTCTGCAGTTGTCCTCGACCGCCTGCATCTCGCCACGCACCTGAATCCCCAGGGGAAACTCACAGATCTTCTTTGAAGCCCCGGCAATGGGCTTATCATCGTCATCAAGGACGATACAAACCTCATCCATCAAGCTAACCTGAGTAGCATCGTAACCCTGAAGCTCCGTACCAACGGCAGCAGCTGAAGTATTACGCTGCTGTTCGATCTCTGGGAAGAGTTGGTAGATGTTTTCGGCGGTGATCTTGGGATGGGCCATTTCTGCGGTGTTGCTCGTCGTGAGGGTCTCAGGAGTTGAAGCGGAGTTGGACTGAGTTGACTTTGTCGAGAAGGCTCTGATGGTGCTGGCACTCGAGGTACCTCCTTGGGACCCTGGAGTCCTGGATCTAAAGCGAGCCGCCAATTGGTCCTGGCTACATTTACCATGGCCAACACCACAGGGCATGGGGCAAATCACAGCTCTGGCTTCCAATACCGCCGTTTGCTTCCGATTTGCGATCGTGTAATAGCTTCTCGAGTTTTGGGCTACTTTTAGAAATGATCTGCGGAGGGGGGCAATAATGGATTGTAGTACGAGGAATTGCATTTTGTTACATTGCATAAAAAATTAACAATAAAAAATGCAAGAAGATGGATGGAGCAGAGCAAGCAGAGAGAAGAGGAGAGGAGAAGAGAAGAGAAGAGCAGAAGAGAAGTAGATGGGCCAGCAGCAGTAAGCAAAAACAAGCAGGCAGACAGGTAGCCAGGGCAGAACACCGAAGATTTTGTGTGAGCGGAGGGAAAAAATCTCAACTTTCATGCTGCTACACCGCTACAGCTCCTCAACGAATTTGAGAACTGCCTGTTACGATAACCTGACTACATATCAAGCGTGTTCAGATGTAAGCGTAAGCGGCGTAAAAGCGTAAGGAACGGCTCCCTATCGCAGCTGTCGGCCAAGAAGAGGAAGCGGGGAGCAGAGAGGAGGAAGGTATGTAATTGTATGTAGCCTGTGGGGGGGAAGCGAGTAGCCCGTTGAGCAGCAGCGGAGTAAGTAGTAGCCTGTTGAAGCACCCCAAGCAGCATTCCATCCAAGCAGCCCTGGAGCAGCCCCTCGAGCAGCCTGCGAGTACCCGTTAAACACCCCTCGAGCACCCCTCCGTACATACACATCCAACAGCCCAATCGCCTCAAGAAACCCCCATTCCAACTAGAAAAAAAACATCTCCAAATCCAAGCATCATCACACAAGCAGCCTCAACTTGCCCAGATTGCCCAGCTGCCCAGCAACTATCCCACCAGCTCCCACCGCCACAATTCCCACCTGTTAGAGCAAGCAGCTTCTTCCAAAAGCTCTGCTCACCTACTACATTCTATGCCCACTATGCCTACTATATACGCCCACCATGCCTACTATATACGCCCACTATACCCACTACTTCCGCTATGCCCATTGCCCACTATGCCCATTGCCCACTATTCCCATTGCCCACTTGCAAGCATCTGCTCCCTCTTCTTACAGGCATCTTATGCACTGTGCTGCGCTGTCATCTCTAAAAGCCGCAGCAAATTCAACTTAAAATCCTCACCAGCTAAAATTATCTGAGATACCGATAAGTGAGGCTCTGCTTGCCCCGCCACCGACGAACCATCCCCCCCACATACCCACTTTCCAAGTCAGATCATTGCCCGTCAAGCTCCGCGAGATAATCAGTATCGGCGCTGTTTAGGCGCGGCATTTAACAAAAAAAAAGTGGAAATCTAATCCTGCACGGAGGGTGATAGGTTAAAGTGTACAAGGCCCAGAACATCAACAAGTAGATGACGTAGAATGAGAACTACCATGCAGCAGCAAACAAGTGAAAACGGGGCATCTGTCCGTTATTCCCCTCATAAATATATCCTGCTTGGGATCCGTGTGAATCAAATAAGATATTGCGAAATAAAAGACTGTCCTTAAAGACATCCACATCCCGTACGCTCCCTCTCTGCTCTGCTAACTCTACCAAAAGGACTACCAAGCTTATACGTGGATAGCTCCCCCTTATCTCTCCTCCTACTCATACCCCATCAACAAAAATGTCCGCCGCAAAAGTATCAGCATCCGTTTCGAAGGCGGCAGAGACTGTTGCCAGCACAGCACAGACCGTTGCGAAGAAAGTCCAGGAAACCGTCGTTGCCCCCGTCGTCGCCAAAACTACTCAACCCGAGATTGCTACTGATGGAACTGGAGTTCTATCTCTCGATCCATGGCTAGAGCCCTTCGCGGATGCTCTGCGTTCGCGGTTCTCTCACGCCCAGAAGTGGATCAAGACAATCGAAGAGCATGAGGGTGGTTTGGACAAATTCTCCAAGGTATGAGAAACAATTCTGCCTGAATAGAAATTTCATCCCACATGTTCTAACACCTGCATACAGGGCTACGAGAAGTTCGGTATCACAGTTGCACCAAATGGTGACATCACCTACCGCGAGTGGGCGCCGAATGCCATATCCGCCCACTTTATCGGTGACTTTAGTAAGTAGCTGTTTCTTCGCGAGTTTCAGTTCTCCAAAGCTAATTGATAACAGACAACTGGGATCGCTTGTCGCACCCAATGACTAGAGACAACTTTGGAGTGTGGGAGATAACTTTGAAAGCTGTTAATGGAAAGCCCGCAATTGAGCATGGATCAAAGGTCAAGGTGGGTCTAACCGTAAATCCACGTGGGGATGAGCTGCAAGTGCGGGAATTGTTTAATGCGATAGATATGGCTAACTTTAATCGCAGATCACCATGGAGACCAGGCAACACGAGCACATCGACCGTCTGCCCGCTTGGATCCAATACGTAACGCAAGACCTTAACGTCTCCCCTGTATACGATGCCAGATTCTGGAACCCTACAAAATACGTCTTCAAGAACCAGAGACCCCCGAAGCCAAAGTCTGTCCGTGTTTACGAGGCTCACGTTGGAATCTCCACCAGTGAATACCGTGTTGGAACCTACAAGGAGTTCACCAGGGACACTCTACCAAGAATTCACAAGCTCGGATACAATGTTATCCAGCTCATGGCTATCCAGGAGCACGCCTACTATGCTTCCTTTGGTTACCAGGTAACCAACTTTTTCGCCGTCTCGAGTCGTTACGGAACTCCTGAGGAGTTGAAGGAGCTCATTGATACCGCACATGGACTTGGTATCAATGTTCTTTTGGATATTGTCCACTCCCACGCTTGCAAGAACGTTTTGGATGGTTTGAACATGTTCGATGGTAGCGACGACTTGTACTTCCATGAGGGAGGAAAGGGACGCCACGAGCTCTGGGACTCCAGATTGTTCAACTATGGAAACCATGAGGTTCTCCGCTTCTTGTTGTCTAACCTCCGTTTCTACATGGAGGAGTTCAAGTTTGATGGTTTCCGCTTTGACGGTGTTACCAGCATTCTCTACACTCACCACGGTATCGGAACGTAAGTACTTATAAGATCGCATTCAGTGTAATCTTGCTAAATTTTTGATAGTGGATTCTCTGGTGGATACCACGAGTACTTCGGCCCTAGTGTGGACGAGGAGGGTGTTGTTTACTTGATGTTGGTATGTATGCACTTTTCGATAGTGATATTCCATGACTAACAATTTCCAGGCCAACGAGATGCTTCACCAGTGCTACCCCGAGGTGATTACCATCGCCGAGGATGTTTCCGGAATGCCCGCTCTTTGTCTTCCTCTTGCTCTCGGAGGTGTTGGATTCGACTACCGTTTGGCCATGGCCATTCCTGACATGTGGATCAAGATCCTCAAGGAGAAGAAGGACGAGGACTGGGACATGGCCAACATTTGCTGGACCTTGACCAACAGACGTCACGGAGAGAAGACTATTGCCTACGCCGAGTCTCACGACCAAGCTCTTGTCGGTGACAAATCTTTGCTCATGTGGTTGTGTGACAAGGAGCTTTACACTCACATGTCTACTTTGACCGAAAACACCCCCATCATTGACCGTGGAATTGCCCTCCACAAGATGATCCGTTTGTTGACCCACGGTTTGGGTGGAGAGGGATACCTCAACTTTGAAGGTGAGTTAAAGTCACGCCTAAGCATGACATCATCGTACTGACCATCCGTGCGCAGGAAACGAGTTTGGTCACCCTGAGTGGCTCGACTTCCCTCGTGCTGGAAACAACAACTCTTTCCATTACGCGAGACGTCAATTCAACTTGGTTGATGACCACCTTTTGCGTTACAAATTCTTGAATGACTTTGATGCTGCTATGCAGCACCTTGAGGACAAGTACGGCTGGCTCGCAGCTCCTCAGGCTTACATCAGCCTCAAGCATGAGGGTGATAAGGTTATCGTATTTGAGCGCGCAGGATTGTTGTTCATCTTTAACTTCCACATGACTGTGAGTGAAAACGATGTAACAAACGCGAATCCCGAGCTAATAAAATTACAGAACAGCTTCACCGACTACAGAGTCGGAGTTGATGTGCCCGGAAAGTACAAGGTTGTTCTTAACACCGACCGACCAGAGTTCGGAGGTCACAGCAGAATCGATGAGGGCACCGATTTCTTCACTACTGATATGCCGTGGAACGGCCGGGCAAACTTCACCCAGGTCTACTGTAAGTTTTTGTTTCCTCTCAGCCGTTAAACGAAGTTCCGAGCCGCAAGCTAACATGCCCTTCCAGTGCCCTGCAGAACTGCCATCGTTTTGGCCCTTCAGAAGTAAAAATACCCCAAAATATTGCGCCGGATCAATTTCTTTTGCGCGTAAACTCTGTAAAAACTTTTGTTCTTTTGTTATATCGTAGTTAGTAGCCTGGCGGGTGCATCCGGTTGCCGTATAATAGGCCGGTGGTGTCGTTATGAGTTGTTGCGTTTCGCCTTGTTGAAGTAATGACATACCCCACAATTCATTCCGTTGTTCAAAAAAAAACTTTTCCATTTCGAATCCTCGCTTCATGAATCCTTATCGTTGAATTGTGTCGTGTCGCTCAATTCGGTGTATAAATTGTCCATTCCATGCGTAGAGCCTATACCAAGTTTCGGGTGAGAGGGTGTACTGTGGCGGGGCTACTCGGCAAATCGAGTCCCACCGCCCACAATGGCATTATGGGAGCGGCCGGAACGCAACTGTGCCAAGCCATTTCATTCCAGGCTCTGCCAAAATCATCACCCACTCCTAACCCACCCGCTTTCTGTCGTTCAACCTCTTCTCCTCTCCTCCACATATACCCTCATCCATCATGTTTAAGAGGTACCCTATCAACCCCGCCATAATCGTCAATTAGATCAGCGCCGTTTGCTAACCTGCGTCTTTTTGATGCGTACAGCGGGATTGCTCGATTTGCTGCCGGAAGGCGAGTCGGCGCCAACCTGAGAACTGCCAGACTCAGCAATGCCTTCAAGGCCACTACTCCTGCCCTCCCCGTCCTCGGAGCCCGTTACATGGCCACTGAGGCCTCCAAGGCCGGAAAGATCCACCAGGTTATCGGTGCCGTCGTCGACGTGGTATGTTTTACCGAAAAAAATTTGCCCGATTCAACGGTCGTGAGAATCTCGGTCTGACCCGGCTATAGAAATTCGACGGAGAGCAGCTCCCTGCCATTCTCAACGCCCTTACCACCGACAAGAACGGTAACAAGTTGGTTTTGGAGGTCGCCCAGCACTTGGGAGAGAACATTGTCAGATGTATTGCCATGGACGGTATGCAATTCATCGATCTTTATCGCCTGGAATAAAAACTAATCGGTAATAACAGGTACCGAGGGACTTTCCCGTGGTAAGGAGGTTATCGACACCGGTAACCCCATCATGATCCCCGTCGGTCCCGGAACCCTCGGACGTATCATCAACGTCACTGGAGACCCCATTGACGAGCGTGGACCCATCAAGGCTACCCGCCTTGCTCCCATTCACGCCGACGCTCCCGAGTTCGTTGACCAGTCCACCTCCGCTGAGGTCCTTGTCACCGGTATCAAGGGTAATTACATCATCGCTCTACTTTCGCAATTGACCATCATCTAATACCGCGATTAGTCGTCGACTTGTTGGCTCCCTACGCCCGTGGAGGAAAGATCGGTCTCTTCGGAGGAGCCGGTGTCGGAAAGACTGTGTTCATTCAGGAGTTGATTAACAACATCGCTAAGGCCCACGGAGGATACTCTGTCTTCACTGGTGTCGGAGAGCGTACCCGTGAGGGTAACGACTTGTACCACGAGATGCAGGAGACTGGTATGCTACTTCCCCACCCCCGCATGTCTGTGCCCCGCATGCTAACAACGTCATAGGTGTCATTCAGCTCGAGGGAGAGTCCAAGGTCGCCTTGGTCTTCGGACAGATGAACGAGCCCCCCGGAGCCCGTGCCCGTGTCGCCCTTACTGGTCTTACCATCGCCGAGTACTTCCGTGACGAGGAGGGACAGGATGTGTTGCTCTTCATTGACAACATTTTCCGTTTCACCCAGGCCGGATCTGAGGTGTCTGCCTTGTTGGGACGTATTCCCTCCGCTGTCGGTTACCAGCCTACCCTCGCCGTAGACATGGGACAGATGCAGGAGCGTATTACCACCACCAAGAAGGGATCCATTACTTCCGTCCAGGCCGTCTACGTCCCTGCTGACGATTTGACTGACCCTGCCCCCGCCACCACCTTCGCCCATTTGGACGCCACCACTGTCTTGTCCCGTGGTATCTCCGAGTTGGGTATCTACCCCGCTGTCGACCCCCTCGACTCCAAGTCCCGTATGTTGGACCCCCGTATCGTTGGTGAGGAGCACTACCGCACCGCCACCCGCGTCCAGCAGATCCTCCAGGAGTACAAGTCCCTCCAGGACATTATCGCCATTCTTGGAATGGACGAGTTGTCCGCTGAGGACAAGCTCACCGTCGAGCGTGCTCGTCGTATCCAGCGTTTCTTGTCCCAGCCCTTCGCTGTCGCCGAGGTCTTCACTGGTATCAAGGGAGAGCTCGTTTCCCTTAAGGACACCCTCCGCTCTTTCCAGGAGGTCCTTGACGGAAAGCACGACGACCTTCCCGAGGCTGCTTTCTACATGGTATGTGATATTCTTTCTCTTTTTGTACGTGACAATGGCTAATATGAATACAGGTCGGAAACATCGAGTCCGCCCGTGCTAAGGGAGAGAAGATTCTCGCCGAGTTGGAGCAGAAATAAATGGGTTGTAATTCAAAGGAGAGATGAAAATGTATCTTTAGTTGTCTAGAATTTCCAGCCGTTACGTTCCAAAAATAGTTTTCTTTATTTCGTTATGGAATTGGGCAGCTTTGTCGAGAACTCTTTCGCGATGCGGGGAGCGGTGATTTTTTCTTGGCAAATTTGGGACATGAAAAAGATGCAGGGGTTTCCTTTTATCCGATATCACTGATTAAAAATATGTATATACTCACGACTATGACTAGTACGTGGATGATGAAAATTGGGGATGAGGAATGAATACTTTTTGAGCAATAAATTACTGTACCTTTTGGAGATGGAAATATCATTCATTCCCATGGTGATGCGATGGAATTTGATGAAGGCGAGGTCATCGGTTGTGCGGCTCATGGGGCGGCCGGGGAGGCGGGACGGGATTTATGTTCCGTGATGGTGTCATGGATCCGGGGAGGGGGGGGGGGGGGGCTTATCGATAGGGTGGCATTGGTGGCGTTTAAAGTTTTCGTAGCAGTGAGACAGCGCGGTCTAGCGGTGACATGGAGCGCGCTTATCGCCGTTATTGGAGAAACGTGATTTCAACCGTTTGGTGAGATGGGAGTGATGTGGATATGAGGATGGGAATGGGGATGAGGTGATGAGGTTGTGGATAGGGAATTTGGAATTTTTGGAGGGGTTATGTGGATTTGTGGATTTGTGGATTTGTGGATTTGTGCTTTTATGAGGGTATATCATCATCACGTACCATCATAAACATACCATCACTATCACTATCACCCAGCTCACCCACCCCGCCCATCCCACCTGACAGCTACTATATCATCCACATACCATAATTCCCCGTACCCATAAACCTCGATGGCACCGTGGCTATTGGTTGTTACATAGAGGATGTTACATAGAGGATATTGTCATATGGGTGATTGTCTATGTCGACTATGTACTATGTAGTATAGAGAGGTTTATTTTCATGTTGTAGTTGATTTTTTTTATTCTTTATTTTTTCTGTGGTCTTTCTGTATTTTCGACTTTTTTCTTTTTTCTCTGTTTTTTTTCTCTGTTTTTTTCTCTGTTTTTTTTCTCTGTTTTTTTTCTCTGTTTTTTTTCTCTGTTTTTTTTCTCTGTTTTTTTTTCTTTGTTTTTTTTCTTTGTTTCTTTTTTCTTTGTTTCTTTTTTCTTTGTTTCTTTTTTCTTTGTTTTTTTTTTTTTTCTTTGTTTCTTTTTTCTGTGGTATTTCTTTTATGTGATTTTTTTTCTTTCAGGAATAGCAAGATAGAAGAATGATAGATGGATATGCAGTATGCGAGATAATGATAACGATAATGATAATGGTAATGGTAATTATGAGTGATTTCAGAAATCCAGGAATTCTGTATTTCGATGGGTATTAAGGATTAGAAAGAAGTGGTGTTGACTATGGATATTAGGAATATAGAGGCACGCTGAGATTCTAGAGCTTTGGGAATTCTGGTGTTCCAGGTAGTGTAGAGTAATCCAAGTAGTAGTCTATGTAATGGTCCAAACAGTATACAAAACCAATCCCCAACCCAATCCACTTACATCAACAGCCCACAAAGACAAAGATGAAGACGAAGGCAAAGACGAAGGCGAATATCTTTTCCCGCTTCTTGGCCTAATCCAAATGTCCTAAACTTTCCCTCTCTCTCGACCTTGAGATTAAGTTTATGACTTAGAGGCTCTGGTTTTTTTGAATATATTTTCGAATGTATTTTCGTAAACCCGGTTTCGCTGGACGAAGATAAGCTTGTGCTGTGTCGCTGGAGCTAGGTGGTGATGAAGATATGTCGCAACTGTCGCAGCTGTCGCCAGGGCCAGGGTTAATGGTTGTGGACGGTATGATATGATGTCATATGGACCATGGTGGTATGCTGGCTACTGGTGTACCCGGTACTCGGCAGACTGTCGAAATTTCTATGTAGTAACATACAGGGTGCGCTGTTAGTGTAGGTTTTTGGCTTTGAGCTTTGGGGATTGGTTCCTTGGTTATGGATGTAGAGTATCAGGTATCAGGTATCAGGTGTGAACGATGAGGGAGGGGGTAGGATTTAACTATGTCATAGACTACTACGCACCACTACCTGGGACCTAGGTACCTAGTCTGCTTAACCTTAAATTGGGGGATATTGAACCTGGGGGGGGGGGGGGGGATATGAATAGTGATGGTTAGTGGTGAGGCGGCTGTAGCCTGTTGAGCAGTGTGTATAGATGTATAGATGTTGGATCCTATTTTGTGTTTTGGTTGCTGGGATGAGGGGCGTTTTGTGTTTTGTGTGTTCCGGTTTATTCTCTATTCTTTATTCCTTCTTTTTTCTGTGGTTTTTTTGTAGTTTTTTATTTTATTTCCCGCCTCCGATTGCTAGTCACTACATACAGTAGTTAAATTACCAACCCTTCCCCTCTATCCCCCCGATTCTCTCATTTAGAGCTTGGAACCGTAGCAGCTGCAAGTTAGCAACCAAAACCACAACTAAAGAACTTCACAATAAAAGATAACTCGAACCAAAACCAAAGCCAAACCCCAACCCAAAAGCAATAAATTAACCACCAACAACCCAACCCAAAAGCAATAAATTAACCACCAATCCCTGAGTATACTACCAAATCCTATCCATCACCTATCACCTAAACATCCACTTATGTACTTATCTCTGGCAGTTCGTAGCTACTAGCTATTACAACAATATGCATACGTGCATATATATACTTCTGTTGATTTCTGTTGATTTATCAATTAACCACACACAGTTCAAAGCCTTTAAAGCCAATATGGGACAAAAGAAACCGTACTCCTGTCCTCCTGTCGTGGTGTCCGAGGCAAATTAGCGAGGCCAATTAGCGGGCTTCACTATCGGGGCGTGTATATGGCTTCTGAATCATGTGCTATCACTCATATATTACCATACCCCACCCCCGACCGGAAAAAATCGGGGGTGAGGTGATCTGTACTGTATTATACCCTGGATACTTTTAAGAAAAGCTATTTTTTTTAGCTACCTTAAACTCCGATGCTGGGCCTAAATCATCGATAATCGATGAGCGATAATTGGTTAGAAGTGAGGTCGTGGTAAGTATGAACCATAGTCATAGTAAATTGTGAGTTGACTGTCATCGTACGTATAGTATATCAATAACAGATCTGAAGTGATCAAGATGTTTTAATCACAGTCTACTACTACCCACAATGTTCCCAGCGTGATAAAGCTCCTGTAACTTGGAAGTATCGACTACCGCTCCCATCCCATGTCTATGGTAAATTCATAACCCTATTATCTCCCACAGACTCCAGTACATCTCCACTTCAACAAATCCATAACTTCCGCCTACTACATGATCAACCAGCCCCCCTCCCCCAAAAGTATCCCATCCACAACCCATCCAAACCCGAGTGCTTACCCATGATTCAAAAACTTGCCTTCTTCGTTCTCCATTCCCAAAAAAAAACAACAGTAAGAATCATACTATTATACATGAACCAAAGATAATTAACCAATAAGTAATAGAGAACTATATCTATCCAGCTGGGTACATAGCTACTATGTATGACTTAATATATATATCTATCTCAAAAGACTAGTACCATCCCCCCCCCCCCCCAGGTATGCTTAGTTCTTAGTTCTTAGTTCTTAGTGCTTCTCGGAAATCTTTTATAGCGCCAGGAGAATTATGAGGCATAGGATATCACTATTGTTTTCACGAATCAGACAATTTTTACGAATTAACGCTCTGGGTTGAAGATATCGCAGGATTAAAACGTAAGTGTAAATTTAAATGTTAATGAAGATACCACATAATAGGAAGCATACTCTATAGCTTTGGTAGCGTATCCATCAAACTGCGGCAAGAAAATGTATTTAGACCCCATGTCGCAGTTGGATCTTGGCAACTCGGTTACTGCAGTTCCCGACAGGAGTTTGTCATCAGGAAGCTGGTTATACTTATTTACTTCCCTACTTACTTAATCCATATCTTAAATCTCCATAGGTATAAGCCAGTCAAGACTCAAGTATTAAAACAAAGTTAAGAACATGAGGTTAGGATATTATCCCCCCCCCCCCTCCCCTTGATTCTTAAACCAGCCGCTTTATGATCGGTGTATCGTATTTATTATGTACGACGCTTATAATTCTGTATTCTTTATTCCGCATTCTGTATTCTGCATTCTGAATTCTGTATTCTGCACTTTATGTGATTGCTCATTACTTCATTACTTCATTGTTCATGGCTCATGGCAGAGTACATTACTTGTTGCTTGCTGCTTGTTGCTTGCTGCTTGCTGCTTATGGCAGGGTACAGACGGCATATAGCATAGCATATAGCATAGCATGATTAATATAGTAAATGGGATGTAATATATACGATGAGTTTGTGATACTGTCGCACTGTTGCATTATTGCATTATCATACTGCTACACTGTTACACTACTCCATGTTCCACACGGTACGATAGAGAGAGAGAGATAGAAGGGCGATAAAGTTGAAGCGAAACTCGAAGTGAAAGTCGAAGTAAGAAAAGTAAGAGGCGACTCAGGCGAGCGAGAGATACCACTATGCATGCTATCAGAGGCAATTAAGAGAGGCGTGCTAGCAGAGGTAAGTAAAAGATGCGTGCTAGCAGAGATAATCACTATAACCACGTCTCAGCTTCAGTATGTGATAATATAATATCATGCATACACGAATTGCTGAGAGGGAAGGGTTCGAACTTCGTAGTCGGTATATATCGTAGTTGGAATCAGTCCCGTCTAGACGGTGGTATGAACAGTGGTTCTGTCCTGTACGGTCCCAGTCCGAAATCATAGTGACCAGTCCGAACTGTGGTCTTGTCCTAACTGTGGTCTTGTCCTAACTGTGGTCTTGTCCTGTCCCTGTCCTGTCCCTGTCCTGTCCCTGTCCTGTCCGAACTCAGTCCCGTGACTCACGTCTAAACAGACCGTGGAAAACACAGTTACAGTCGCTATCACCAAAGCCACTGTACAGACTCTATAAACCCCTAAACCCCTATAAACCCTAAAACCCCTATAGACCCTCTAAACCGCACTCTAGAAAACTGAAATCATGTATCATTTCGAAATTCAATTGTCTTAATATTCATATTTACAGTAAAAAGCTATGTAAATTTACACACATAGTTATAGTTATGATTTCCTATATAACAGTAGCTTGTACCCACTGTATATAACAAAACAAACCAACAAATCAAATCAGGCCAGAGTAGTAAATAAAACAAAACCAACCAGACCAGAGTAGTAAACAGAATAGAACAGAATAGTTTTGCTTTTTTTTTTTTTTTGTTTTATACAAAGAACAGTATCATAACTATCGTAACTATCATAACTATGGTTACATGTCATCATCATCATCATCGTCGTCGTCGTCAGCGTCGTCGTCATCGTTATGATTTTCATTACGTTTTTTCATCATTTTTCTTCATTTTTTTCATCGTTTTCTTCATCACATC
Organism: Pyronema omphalodes; assembly: GCA_024516155.1. Taxonomy (NCBI): domain Eukaryota; kingdom Fungi; phylum Ascomycota; class Pezizomycetes; order Pezizales; family Pyronemataceae; genus Pyronema; species Pyronema omphalodes. The sequence goes on from JAJJXM010000009.1 coordinate 719,892, forward strand.
AAGAGTCAAGCAGAAAGTAGCAGCAAAAAAACAGATAGATAACCAGTGGTAAAGTCAGTAAAACAAATATCATCCCATAATTCCGTAATTTCATAATTCCAGAAAACCTGTGGACCAGAAAACTAGTAAAGCAGAAAACCAGTAAACTCCCGATTTTAAAGCAAATAAAACATAGCGCTCAAGAAAACATTCCAGTTTCAGTATTCCCAGTGATCCAGCCAGAAAGTAGAAAGTAGAAGATGGTAAAATGATAAAATGATAAAATGAAATATAGGTATCATGGTATCATGGCCTGAGAAAAAAGAAAAGAAAAAAGAAAAAAAAGACCCGCTTGCAGAACCATCATCATCATCATCATCATCGACATCATAACCATGAAAGAAATATCTCCATGATCCAGAAAACGCAAGTAAGTAGAAAAGTACGCAAGTAAGTAAGCCAAAGTCAAAGAAAAAAAAAAGCCTCTTACTAAAACGAAGTCCTACTGAAATCGAACCGGAAGCCGAAACCGAGACTAAAAGCCATAACCTGTAAGGAAGAAAAAAAAAATAAAATCGTAAAAAAATAGCGATTCATCAAGATCGTCCACCATATTTTTCCGGCATAGGCATAGGCAATCCCAGTCCCTCCGTAGCATGATGAACTGACTTTGGTAATTTCGGTAAAAGAAAACCTTGCATGCCAGCATGATAAGGCGGCATTCTTTCCAAGGATGGTCTAACGGGATGATGTTGTTGTGTCGAAGGACCAGTTCCAACGGTAGGAGCCGGGGCTGGAGCTTGTTGTGAAGTCGAAGAAAATTCCGCCGGTTCCGAGGAGGTTTCGGGGGACGAAGGCGATTGGTTTCCAGGGTTATCATTAGACAACCGAACTTTCTGCCCACCACGAAGAGAACCAGTTACTTCCAAATCCTGTAAAGGCGCACCAACACCAGCACCAGCATCATCACCAGCATTAGGAGCGGCAGCAGCTACTTCTACTGCTTCATTCCCCTCCGTTTTATCTTCTACAACCCCAATTTCGGAATCCTTACCAGCATCAGTTATTCCTCCAGCTTCTCCCTTCCGGTATTGGATCAAGGCATGGACAATAAGTCCAAGAGTTACCGCCCAGGCAATCCAGGAAAAGGCTCCGAAGACTGCGGCCGCTTTGGCACAGGATAGTACTTGGCATCCGGCGCCGAAACAGATGAAGCGGCTGGGTTTGGTGGAGTCGGCGAGGGCGATGAAACCGGCGAACCTAGAGGTGGGGTGTCAGCGAGTGATTCATTATTTGTGTGCCCTCAGAATAAAGGGTGAATTCTCGGGCCGGTGATAGTGGTAAGCTAGTTATGTAGCAGTCTTTGTTTGAATCCGGTGTAACCGAGTCATGTGGAAGGGTATAGTAAAGTAGTGGAAAACAAAGCAAAGAGTAGGTGATACAGTACCAGAAAATCATAGTAATAGCTTCACTACCAACGACAACCCATCGGTTATGAAACTGAGGGTAGTACATTGGCGAAAGTAAAAGATACGCTAGAATTACGAAAGTCCATACGCTGGTAAAGACCATGAATGCTGCTTCTGGGTAGTACTTTAGGACATCGACGCAGTAGCCGGCGAGTCCGAGGACGATCAAGGCACAGACGCTGCAGAAATAGTAAAGTTAGCAAGCCATTTTTTTTCGATATTAATTTTTGTGTACGTCATGATGGTAGCCGAGATTTGTGTGCACAGACTGCGGGGAAGCCAAGGTGGAATTATTTTGGGGGATGGTAAGCAAGTAGCGAGATAGGGATGACATACGCCTGCACGATTCTCAAAGGGAGGATAAGGTTCATCGTTAGAGTAATTTCCACTGTTTTGTTTTTTTGTTTGTATTAGCTGTTGTATTCCGTAACTCTGTAGTCTGCTTCGCTGCTCTGTATTGTATCGTTTTTCTCGGCGTTGTTTCTCGCGTAAACTTTATTAAACTTTGTTGAACTGTTGTGTCGTTTTGTAGGAGGTTTAACAGTTATGAATTTCCTTTTTCCTAGCAGGTGGAGCATCGGAGGTAATAAAGGCAACCTCCACAACGTGCTTCAGGCCTTTGACAGTGCTTGGCCAGGGTTTCTTACAAGCTCTGAGAAAACAATTTCGGGGGATGACGTACTAACAGGGATGGGTGCTCTTGTTACTGGCTGTGTGTGGTTGTGTCTGGCTGTGTCGGCTTGTCAGGTGCCTGGAATTAGCGTGTACAGATTCGTTTCAACTTGTAGATGAGTCGTCTGTCGGTTTGACGTGATGTTTCTATTTTGATATTTTTGTCAAGAATTGAATGATGAAGTGTAGTGAATAAGGAATCATAAAATCCGGGGGGGGGGGGCGCCTGTAAGAAGATATTGAAACCATAGCGGCGTCGCTTATCAAAAATAAGTACACCACGCGCGATGTGATGTTCGAAAAAAAAAAAAAAGAACAGCACAACCCAACCCAGCTGTTACCTGTACCTGCCTGGCGCTGGCTGGCCAGGAACAGCGCTTCGCGATCGATCCCTCCCTCCATCATCATCATCATCCCCTGCTAGTTCAAACACGAAACCACTGGGGAATTTTGGAAACCACCGGGGGGAGGGGGAGCAAAAGCGCCCGGCGTCGGACGTCCAGTGGTTATCCTTCCCGGCCAGGCTCATGATGACAGAAGTTCCAGATTACCGAGAATCCAGACGTTTTGAAGGCGGTTTGACACCTGTGTAGGGCAGAAAGGCGAATGAATATGAGCCCGAATGAGCTCCTATGATTGGGAGAGTTGACGACGCTTCTCGCCGCAGCACACGTGGTATTCAGGGTGGCACAACGCAAAATGTTACGCATTGCAGACTGCAAATGGTATTCCTGGTTCCACAGCCTCAAACATATCGTCTACGTCTACGTACTGTTGGGTGGCTTGTCGACTGGCCATTCTATTGAGATGAAGTTGGGAGACGACGTGTCGTTGGTTGGCATGCAAAACAGCCAGTGGTATCACTCGGTGGGAGTGTGAACGCAGATGAGGGCTTGTTGCTCCTGGTCATAGACAACCATAATTGGATCCAGGGCGGTAACTCGCCCGGTGTAGATGGATACCGATACAGTAGTGCTTGTGAAAATAGCAGTCTATCACACATCATATTTTCGGAGACGGAGACGGAGGCGAAGGCGAAAGCGAAGGCGAAGGCGAAGGCGAAGCCGGATATAGAGACAGAGACAGAGACAGAGACAAAGACAGAGACGGCGACAAAGACAACGACAGAGCAAGAATAAACCACAAAACAAGCCCAACATAAAAAACCCGATAAGATTTCTCCCTGCCTTGGAAAAAAAAAGAAAAAAAGAAAAAAAACTCCGCCAAATCACATACATAATCACAAAGCACACAGAAAAGCGATGGATGGATCATATGTAGCTGCATCAGCAGATGAGATCTCCTGCAAGGCTTTCCGTTTCGATGTTTCAACATCTCTCATCACCTTCTTTCCTAATCATCTCTTTTCCACCGGTTCCAATGATAAATCATCACTACGTACATACATACCCCGCGTTGAACCTTCCGTGCTTTGTGCTCTGTGTTCACTGTGACTATGTTGCAGTGGCGCACCATCATATATTTTTTTTTCATGCTCCACAGACCCACCGCTTATGCATCACGATTATTATCCGGCATAGGAGTAGGAATACATAGCATTACATATGGATAATCGATAAGAGATGGTAACATACGCACGAAAAGAATTATGGACACAACACAGAGTAAAACGTAAGATGTAAGATGTAAGATCCATCGCCCTTGGACTTTAGACTTTAGATTCCAAAGCACAAGCACAGGTACATACAAGCACAGTCTATCAGCGGCCAGCCAGCTTCCCCATGTTCGGGAGCTTGAAATGAAACAAAGTTTTTCATTCCCTGGGGTGGATGGTGCGGCAGGGCAAGGCAGCGGGGAAGAAGGGCAGCGGGGCAGCGTTACCCCGCGTTTTGACCTGGGGTCCTGGGGTCCTGGGAGCCCTTGGAGCCCTGTCTGGAAGAAACAGTAGTTCTGGAGTTCTGGATCGCAGTCAAGCCCGTAAAGTCCACCGAAGGTTCGAAGGGTCGAAGTTTCTTAGGTTCAAAAATCCGAAAGTTCGAAAGTTCGAAAAGTTATTCCGAACCTATGGTGCGGGAACTCTATGTAGGGGTTGACAGGAACCAAAAAAAATGTTTCCCAGGATCCAAGCTGCCAGCCCGGTATCCGTATCCTTAGCCGTAAACGCGAATACCGAACACCGAACGCTGAACGCGTTTATGGGTTACATACCTAGCCTGTCTTTCTTTTCTTCTCTTTTCACATGGCTTTGCTACGGTACGGCGATAAAAAAACTCCGAAAGACTGCCGAAAATCCCGTATGTTTGTTACAACTATTCAACCATATGTTTCCGAAAGTCGGTTGCTCGGTTGGTTCTTGATCGGTTGGTTACTAAGGGCAGAGTTATGAAAATCCCAACGCGCAGAGAAAAAAAAAAAATTCTGAGCATGCTGAGCATGTTGAGAACCACGAGATGCATCGACGCCCAGGTGTCCTGTTGTCCTCATATCCCCATGTCCTCGGTATCTTCACAAATCACGAAATATGGTGCCATATGCCATATGCCATTGAGCCGGAGAGTGTGGATATTTGCTTCGCCGGTCCTTACGGTCCACCGTCCTGCAGCTTATTCCTACTATGTCTACAGTCGTACCTATGATGGATTGCCCCACAGGTATGGTGCCATAGCAGCATATGTAGTAGCATAGCTTGCCTCCGAGACTTTGTCCCACGTCAACGGGTTAAGAAGTTTTAAGACGTTTAAGCAAAAAAGCATCGTTCTGGTTCAACGTTTAAGTATGACAAGCGTTATGGTGGGGTGAGACTAGGCCTAGTTTGCTGGGTTTCTAAGTTGCTAGGTTGCTACTGTATACCAGGGGAGAAATTGCGTGCTCAGCGCGATAAAAGTAGTGGGTGTTGAGATTTATATTTCGTGTCCCTGGATCTTTTTTTTTCCTTCTATCATCCCTCATTTCATTCCGTTCCGTTCTTTCAAGGACAAATACACATACAGCACAGAAGAGTTTTTTTTGGGTTTTTTTTTTAAGTTACTTGTTATCTTCTTCCGTTAAATTTTGGAAAAATGTCGCGTTTTGAAACTCTTTGCTTGCACGCTGGGTATGTCTTGTCTTGTTCCTGTTCCTATTCATCGCCGTTCCTCCGCATCACCGGAATTGAGGGGGGAGGGAAATGGAGGAGGGGCAAGAATGAAAGGTATAAAAGAAATAGAGACTAATTGAACTTCCATCATACAGACAGGAGGTAGACTCCGCGACCAACTCCCGCGCTGTCCCCATCTACGCCACCACCGTATGCCCCACCAGTTCCTCTCAATTCAAACCCCTCCAGAAAACTAACTTCCTCGTTACAGTCCTACGTTTTCAATGACTCCGCCCATGGAGCTCGTCTTTTCGGACTCAAGGAGTTCGGTAACATCTACTCCCGCATCATGAACGTAAGCACGATGCTCCTACCAATCCCTCTATATCCCCTCATTAACACCTCTTCCAGCCCACCGTCGATGTCTTTGAGAAGCGTATCGCCGCTCTAGAAGGAGGAATCGCCGCCGTCGCCGCCTCCTCCGGACAATCCGCACAATTCATGGCAATCGCCGCCCTCGCACACGCAGGCGACAACATCGTCTCCACCTCCTACTTATACGGCGGAACCTACAACCAATTCAAAGTGATGTTCCCGCGCCTAGGAATCCAGACCAAATTCGTGAACGGCGATGACGCACAGGCAATCGCCGCAGCAATCGACGACAAGACTAAAGCCGTCTACATCGAGTCCATTGGAAACCCTAAATACAACATCCCCGATTTCGAAGCCATTGCAAAGATCTGTAACGAAAAGGGTGTTCCGCTAGTTGTTGACAACACCTTCGGAGCTGGAGGTTTCCTTGTCCGTCCCATTGAACACGGAGCCCACATCGTCGTTAACTCCGCCACAAAATGGATCGGTGGTCATGGAACCACTGTTGCTGGTGTCGTCGTTGACTCCGGAAAATTCGACTGGGGAAAACATGCCAAGCGTTTCCCTCAGATGGTAGAGCCAAGCGAAGGATACCATGGCTTGAAGTTCTGGGAGACCTTTGGACCGATTACTTTTGCTATCCGGGTGCGGGTGGAGATTCTTCGTGATCTCGGATCTTGCTTGAACCCCTTTGGTGCCTTCCAGCTTATCCAGGGATTGGAGACTCTTTCTCTTCGTGTGGAGCGTCATGTCAGCAACGCCCTTGCATTGGCGAAGTGGTTACAGGCTCACGAGAAGGTTGCTTGGGTTTCCTACCCTGGACTCGAGAGCCACCCCTCCCATGAAATGGCCAAGAAGTACCTTAAGCGTGGTTTCGGTGGTGTTTTGTCCTTCGGTGTCAAGGGTGGTGAAAAGGCTGGTGTTACGGTCGTTGATAACCTTAAGTTGGCCTCTAACTTGGCAAATGTTGGTGATGCGAAGACTTTGGTTATTCACCCTAGCTCTACTACCCATGAACAGTTGACGGATGAGGAGCAGTTGAACTCTGGTGTTACTAAGGACCTTATTAGATGCTCTGTTGGTATCGAGCATATTGATGATATTATTGAGGACTTTACTCAGGCTCTTAACAAGCTTGATGTCTCTGAGGTTGCTGAGGGTGTTGAGAAGTTGGCTGTTTAATTCTCGGGATGTATGGGAAAGATGGCAAAATAAACAAAAAGGAAAGCAACAAAAAAGGAAAGAAAAGAAAAGGTCATTAATGTTTTTTGAGATGTGGATTTGTTTTATTTTTATTCTTTTCTATTTTGTCCTTTTTGTTATGATTGGGAGTTGGGTTTTATGAAAGATGGAAAAAAAAACCAGATGTAATAGCGTAGACAATATAATACGCATGATTGATGATTTATCAAAATATTTGTTTTTTCCACTCTGATGAAGAAATGTTGAAGAAATGCATTTATCCCCCCCCCCCCCCCCCCCCCCCGGTATGACAAGAAAAGAGCGAGGAATAAGAATGGTTTATCCTACAAACAGCTCGCTAGCTAGGAGGTAGGTAGGTAGACAACGGAAGCATAAAGAAAAACCGGAAACATGAAACATGAAACATGAAAAAGCATTACAAACATAAACTCCCTTCTTCTCCTTATTTCCCTTCATTTCATTTCCTTTCCTTTCTCTTTCCTCAAGACTTTAAGGATTTACTAATTTACTAATTTCCAACCTATAACGCCAATTTTTACTGCATTTCCAATTCCGCAGTCAACTCCTCTTCAAATCTCCCATGATCCGCCGTCTCCATAAAATCCGCCATAATCTGGTCTTCGTAAACCTCCTCGTTAGGAGTTGGAATATCCAACTTAAATTCTTCCTCTTGCATAGTTTCCATTCTTTCATCCATGGGATCTAGCTGGGTATCCATTCCCTCCGATTGATCAGGAGCAGATGGTTGAGCAGCGGTAGTAGTTGTTGTAGCGGGAGTAGTAGTAGCAGCAGTAGCAGCAGCAGCGGTTGTTGCAGCAGAGGTTCCACCCCCTAAAACTGGTGGTTTTCCAGTTACGCCTCCTAACTTTAGGATCATTTCATCATCCAATTTCCTAGCGAGGAAATCTTTTCGTTCTTCGATTTTTCTTCCGGTTTTTTCTTCAACCATTTTTTGGACTTCTTTTACGGATTTGCCGGATTTTTCCGATTTTTCCGAGTCCTTCAATTTTTCTGATCTCTCCAGTCTTTCCGGTGATGCATGTCTCGAGACAGAATCCATAGCTTCGTCATCATCCCCATTTGTCAATGGCTTAAGTCCCAACTCCCCAAGACTTAATCCCCCCCGAAGCTCCATTTCCGCCTGTCTATAAACCGACAATCCCGCCAACGACCTCATCCTCGCCTCATGAAGCTTCCTCAACTCCTCCATCTCCCTTTCCATCTCCTCAATCTTTGTCTCCGCGCGCTTCCGAAGTTCCTCCAACGCCTCCTTCTGCGACTGTTTCCCCTTCATCTTAGCCTCCCCCATCTTCCCCGCATTCGGTCCTAAATCCAAACCCCTCGTAACCCCCTCCACCCCAATCCTCTCACCAGTCCCATCAAGCCCCAACCCAAGTTCCACAGGCTGAATCTGTCCAATCCGGAACGCACTCCCAATAACCTCCTCCATCCACTCATGATGCTGGGTATACCTCTGCAACGCCAGTTCACGGGGTGAAAAATGGTCTAGGATATCACCTCGGGAGGTATCCTCTTCTTCGTCGATTGTCATGGTTGCGTCGGTGGTTAGGATGGCGGCTTGTGGGGTCGGCGGTGGACCCCGCGCTCGGCTTTTGCTGGCTGGTGCGGATCGGTGCGGCGGTGTGTAGTAGTGTCCGCCTGCTGGGGGGATTCCGGTGCGTGCTGCGGTAGAGGGGACGGGGGGGATGTGTTGGTGGCGCTGAGGGGTTTGGGGGTGGCCGCCGGTGGGGGGGAAGGAGGGGTGGAGCATGCTGGTGGTGCTGGATGTGGGGTTTGTGTTAGGTGCTTGGTACTGTGGATGCGGGGTTGGTGGGAGGCTTCGTTGGAATTCGTGATGGCTGACGAACGCGTCGCGTAGGAGGTTTGTCGCGGTTGGAAATGATGCTGGGGGTTTCGACCGGGTAATGTTGGTTGGTTGTTGCTGTTATTAGACTAGCGGGGATTAGGGGGTATGAAAGGACACGCTATGCAGCTTGATGTTGATTGAGGATTTATGAGATTGGTTGGTTGGTTCTGGTTGAGTTGTGTAACGTTACTACATGGCGGGATCTCATTAAGATCTTGCCCTGACATGATATGATGGAACGTGTAACACGGGATCACATCAAAATGTCAATCAAATGGAAAGTGTAGATTTTCAGATGCGGATGCAGGAGGTATCAATTGATCGCGATGCCAAGTTTAACCTTGTGTAGATGTTAGATTTTAGGTGTGCATGCAAATAACGCTTCTATAATGCTCCTCGCCCTGCCCTGAAGATCTCCTGTTGCTGTTGGGCCGACGGACAGCAAAACACCGGCTATGTGACTAGCTGGGATTCGGAGACCGCAACTCCGCCGACGACAACGAAAGCCAGAAGAGACCCTTTAAAACGGGAGGCTGAAAAGTTTGTCGGTGCGGCCGGGGGTGCTGGGAGATGCGGGGAGTTCGGGATGGTTTGCTGAGTTGGCATTACACATCATGGGATTAGTAAAGCCGAGAGGACTTTGTTTCCTTGGATCCTAATTCTCAGTTTGCGGGAGAAAAAAAAATCACCGGCTGAGATATTTGTGCCATGAAATTGAGATTTTCATAAAGAGGCAGAAAATATCGCGGGAGTTTGATTTCGGGTATTACATGCCTGATGTGGCACAGGTGTAGAGGGATTTCAGCTGAACGGCAGCAGCAGCGAGCCTTCCATGCCAGATTGTAGGATTTTCGCGTTTAAGAGTTGGGTATCCAGATTCCAGAGAACACACGACACACAAAAAAAAGTCTTGCTTTTTCTTCTTGTCTTGGAACTCCTTTCCCTTCGCTTCCACTTTGATCCGTCTCGGCTCGGATTCTTCAAACCCTTTCCAAGCCTTACTCACACTCCCACTCACACTCTCCGGCCTTGTCTTGATTGCTCTCTCGAACCGATCACCAGTCTACCATATAGTCCGGCGTCATCCCGTCATAACGCCATCATCCTACCGACCCACCCACCGTAACTCCGACTGTGCGTAGGGCGACACTAACTGGACAGCCTGGCCCAACGTGTCATCCATCACCGAGAGAACAACTGCACTTTTTGTTAGTCTGGTGCGGCTCTGCTCAAGTTAACAATCTTGGCTTCTTCTGTTGCACACCGCCCTCGGCTACACTTTTGGATCTCCTCCCGAAGTGTAAAGTTGAATTCAAATCAAACAATTCTCCCTCTCTCCGTTCCCTGTGAAATTGCAATGTCCAATCAATTCCTTTATGCTCGTCTGCAGCTCCCCAATACGAACACGCCCTCTCCCATCCCATCCCATCCCAGCGTCTGAGAGTCCCAATCGAAATCGTGCTGCTCGGCAAACGTTTCCGAGTGATCCTGTCTCCCCAACGCGAATACGGCACACTTCCTCAATCAGCAGCCAGAAAGGATCAAGTACCGCTGCGCTGGTGAGATGCTTAAACATCCCCTAAACTAAAAAAGGTTCAAAAGTACACTTCGCAGAAGCCCACCCCGGTCTGTAGACCCGTTCTAGTGGGAAGGCATTAATACCAGCCCATACCGACCTTTTCCCCCAGCTGTTGTTGTGTTGTTGTTCAGTTCTTACCACCACAAACGAGCCTGACACAATGGTATCTGTAACTCGTTCGAAGAGCAGAAGCAGGACTCCTCAGTGCGTGAAAATTGATTTCGAAAGCTTGGAATTCGCTTTACTAACGTTTACAGAACTACTATTGAGGAGCCCGAGACTCCCGTTAGAGGTCGTCGATCCGCCGCAACCCCCAAGAAGGAAGCTTCAAAGGCTGTTAAGAAGAGCAAAGACGACTCGAAAAAACCTGTCAAGGACCACCGCATCGATGATTCCGGCGAGCTCGAATTCGGAGGTGTTTTTGGTACCTCAATGGTCATGTTGGGTTTCCCCCTTCTCATGTGGTACATGTGGATTGGACAGGCATACTACAACTCCCAGCTGCCCTGGCCTGAACCTGGACAGCCTATCGTAGACTTTGTAAAGGATCTCTACGTCAAGGCGACCATTGTAAGTTCCCCCATGTAGCTGAGCCTCTGGTGAAGCGAGCAAGCGCGCCAACCTTGTGAGCAACCTAGCTAATAACTCACAGTGCGCCTATCCCACCCTCAAAGCCTGGTTTGTCTACTGGGCCTTCCTCGCCTACCAATGCGTTTTGTACATTGTACTCCCCGGAGTTTGGGCCAAGGGAAACCCCATTCCCCACCGCGACAACATCCGTCTCGACTACTTCTGTAACGCGCTCTGGTCCTTCTGGGTGACTGTTTTCACCGCCGCTGGACTCCACATTACCGGAATTTTCAAGATTACCGACCTCATCGACAACTTTGGAGAATACATGTCCGTTGGAATCTTTTCGGGAATCATTGTCTCCTTCGTTGCCTACTACTCCGCACTTGCTCGTGGTGCCGAGCACAGAATGACTGGATACTTCATCTACGACTTTTTCATGGGTGCCGAGCTCAACCCCAGAATCTTCGGTATCGTCGACTTGAAGATGTTCTTCGAAGTCCGTCTCCCCTGGTTCTTGCTCTTCCTCATCTCCATCGGAGCTGCGGTTAAGCAGTACGAGACCTACGGATACGTTACTCCCCAAGTCTGCTTCTTCTTGCTCGCCCACTGGCTCTACGCCAACGCCTGCGGAAAGGGAGAGGAGCTAATCGTCACCACCTGGGACATGTCACACGAAAAGTGGGGATTCATGCTTATCTTCTGGAACATGGCCGGAGTTCCTCTTACCTACTGCCACGGAGTTCTCTACCTTGCCCGTCACGCACCCTCAGAGTACCAATGGTCCGTTGGCTACAACACCTTCTTGTTTATCATGCTTTTGTGTGCCTACTACGTTTTCGACACCTGCAACTCCCAGAAGAACCGTTTCCGTCAGCAGGAACGTGGAACTCTATTGAAGCGCAAGGCATTCCCTCAGTTGCCTTGGCAGACTATTGAAAACCCTACTTTCATCAAGTGTGAGGCGGGTACATTATTGACTTCTGGTTGGTACGGCTTGGCCAGAAAGGTTCACTACACCGCGGACTTCTTCCAGATGATGTCTTGGGGCCTTATTTGTGGATTTGCAAGCCCTCTTCCTTGGTTCCTTCCGTCTTTCTTTATGGCTATGATCCTTCATCGTGCCAAGAGAGATACCGATAGATGTGCGGCTAAGTACGGACCCGCTTGGGAGGAGTATAAGAGACAGGTTCCTTACTTGTTTATTCCTGTGAGTATTCCCTTCTTCTTGACCTATAGTTGAATAAATGTTAATTTTATGATACAGTACGTCTTTTAAATACTTAATGGTGTGTATGTGTGTATGTGTGTGTGGTATGGGGTGTAGAGGGTAGTGGTGCCGACGGAAACATAATCTAGTAGAGAAGAAAGTAAAGGAAGCAGAGAACCCAAAGAAACCAAAGAAAGTAAAGAAAACAAGGTGGATATGATTTTTTTTTTTGGGGAGGGAGCAGAGGAGATAAGAATAATAATACTACATATTTGTACTGTAAGTCTGTAACAAGGAGTTCTGGAGAAAAGATTCTTTTTGTTTTTTGTTTTTTCTCAATGCATGTGCGTAATAAAATACTATTTACTTTTTGTGGTTGGTGACTGGTTTTCGTTGTGTTGGTGCATATTGTATTTTCTGTGCAATTGGATATGCGTGGGGGTGGTGGGTGGGGGGGGGGGGGGTGTGATCTATTTTCCATCATGGAAATTGAAAAAAAGAAAATATAAAGATAAAGATAAAGATAAAGATAAAGATAGATGTAGATGTAGATATCCAACCCCCCACATTAAGAAATTATAAAATAAAATTAAAGAGATAATATAACTATACATGATCAGAGATGCATAGGGCTTTTGGAATATATAAAGAGAAATCATAATGGGATTTTGAGGATTATAGCAATCACGGGGGTACCTGGAATCAAGGGGTACTGATACTGTGCATCATATCATATCATATCATATCACACTCACACTCACACTCACACTCACACGGGAAAATATAGATTTACAGATTTACAGATGCAGATTTACAGATTTACAGAATATGTAGGATATTTAGGATTTAAGATATCTCCGGTATACTTTATACTGTAGACATTCTCACCGGTGGACATAAGGCTGATATAATCGGATCGGTTATGGGCCTGGTATATATCATATCTCGGCGACTTGCGAGGATGGAGGATGGATATAGACGTAACAAATGGAAATATCCATGCTTGGTTATGGACCTGTGTGATGAAGGTGAGGAATTCGAATCGAGGCTTGGATGGTTCGGTGTTGCTTTGAGATTTGTTGTTTATTTATATCGGATTATATGCAGACTAGCAGAACGAGACCTAAAGGTTACATACAGGGCTGAGATGTGGTGTGTTGCTCAAAAAAAAAAGAAAGAAAGAAAAAACAAGGTCGAGGTTAGGTTGGGTTTTCATTTTGGAGAGAGGAAAGATTCAAAGAGATGGTTATTGGAGAAACGAAAGTAAGGTTGAGGAAATTTATTTTATATGTACAGATTTATATAAAGCAGGAATATTAGACAACAGAAAAAGAAAAAGAAAATACGTAAGAAGGAATAGATATTAAAAATTACAGATTAATGTTACATGATGTATATCTTGAGTGGATAAATTGTATAGAAAAACATTTCAAACTTGCCAAAACGTATTCAAATTGTATAACTCCCTCTCTCCCTCTCCCCTCCCTCCCCCCCTCCCTAGATTGTTGAAAGCTTTTATTTAGGGAATAATCCGAAGGTGATGATGATCCATAAGGTTTAGATCCGAGTCGCAAGTCATAAGTCGTAGGGTATGATCAATTCCCAGATTCCACAGAATGCATTCCAATATCTTCCCAGTTGAAATCCCAAAACCCGGAGTCTGAATAACTGTCATAAGAATCCGCCTGCTGCATGTAGCTACTGACCAAGCTATCCCAGTACTGAGAATCCATGTCCGATTCACCTTCGTCGAAAAGGTCCCATTCTTCTTCTTCGTTGTCGTCGTCCCGCTTTGATAAGGATTCTTCGGAGTTTGTGTCTTCTGACTTGATGTTTTCTGAGTTGGTGTCTTTGTTCTCTAACCCCTCTTCCTCACTGGTATCTTCGTTCTCCAACGTCTTCGGCTTCTTCGACTTCTTCAAACCCAAACCAAGCTTTTTCAACGCCTTCGCACCCCCCTCCGCCATAAGTCTAAACCAAGGAAAAGGCTCAAAAGGCGCACAACTCGACATCCTCCCCCCGACCAAATAATACCTATGATGGGCCGACGAGCCCATTCCCAACTTTTTCGTCGCCCCACCATAATTATAACCCCCTTCATAGACCTTGAAATCCTCTGGATTCTTATTATACTCCCTAAAATTATATTCCGGGGAAACATGTCGATAGTTCTTAAACAGCGGTGGGAAGTTTGTGACAATATCCTTTTTATGAGTAATCCTATAATTCCGTCCAAGTGTCTGGTTACTAATATACTCCGACGCTTCAGGATTTCCGATCCGTGGTGATCCATAGGTATAAGCATCCACGGTGATTCCCTCCGTAGCCCTAATATCCGCCGCCGCAATCTGGGCCACCGCACCTCCTAAACTATGTCCGGTTATAACCACCCTGTAATCCGGATATTTCTCGATAAGTTCCTTTACGGCCTTTTTAACAATCTTCCTAACATCTTTCCAACTCTTCCACCATCCACCATGTAGCTTACAGTTTTCACAATCCGGCCAGGTTTTGATTTTCACCTTTCTGTAGTCGAGGTTGGCGATCCAGTTTGGGAGGGAGTTGGTGCCACGGAATGATACTACGATGGATTTGGTGATGTCGTCGGAACCTACGAATCCAACTATGTCCCGCATACCGACTTCGAAATTGCGGAAAATCGTCGCGGCATGGGTTTCGACGGTGGGACAGAGCGCGGAGGAACAGGTTATTAGGGTGCCTGGCTCGGAATTGTGGTTGGGTCGGCAGTAGGCTGCTGCGCTGAATTCGGCGAAGTATTCGAAGGATTCGAGTTGTTCTTTGGTTACTTGGACTAATGGGGGATGTTAGTTGGTAGGGAACAGAATAGTTGAGGGATTGCGATGGATGGTAAAGTGAAGTGAGCCTCGGCAAAGCCTGGCAATGCAACGGAGGTAATAAAAGCAATAAAAGCGATGTTCGGCAATTTCTTAACTAATGACAGAAATTTGGACAAATACTAGTAAAACCAGCAAAGCGAAGGAAAGTGCGAAATCAGACAGAAACTTTGATAGAAATCCTCTGTGACGTCTCTGAACGCTTGACACCGTGAAAAATGGGTAATAACACAAAACAACGGGTAAAGACGCCCCAAAGCCAACTCGCAGCAACGTCCAGTATCGCCAAGAACGCAAGAAACTCCAGCAACGTAAATTAAAGTAAATAAAAGAAGTTAGGCAGACAAGGAAAACTTACTCTCACTAGTCTGATCATAATAATTCCCATAAGGAAAATGAGTCTCCTCCCAAGACTTCACCAAGTTATCTCTCATCTTCTCGACATCGATAACGCCAAGATCCGGTACTTCAAAATCGAGATCCAGAGCGGGCCTTGCAGAAATAGAAGAAGGCAATGAGCACCACGCGATAGTGAGGAGGAGAACTTTTTGTAGGGACACCATTTCGTTGGTGTTGAGTGGTTGTGGCGGTAGTGGTAGCAGTAGTAGTGAAATAGCTCTGAGATTAAACAAAAAATGGTATCGGGTATATATACGCGACGTAAAAAAGATATATACGTCAAGAAAGTAGAAGAAAGATAAAGAAATGGCTTTCGGAGGCGTAAAGAAAAAATGATGTTGTGTACGAATTGGCGGACAACAAAGTATAGTTAATAAGTGAACGTGTGCGTGGTGCGTGCACAAGGGTGGTGGTAGTAAAAGGTTGGGAGAGGAGAAGGAATTGTCTGGCACCTGGCGGTGCGGAAAGAAAAGGTAGGGCGTTGTTTGGGGTTATGTATAAGAAGTCATGGAAACTCCGTGAATCGTTAATCTCGAAGGCGAGATAATTAAGCTGTGTTTGAACTAATCAAAGCCACTGCCGTGATTAACTTTCACGGTGAAAAAATGTCGTCACAGTTGATGCCATAAAAGATGGGATACTTTGACTGAATTTTTCAAGAAAATCTAAACCCGAGTATCAGCAAATAATTTGAAATTTGGTATGGCTCGCATTGCAAGACACGAAGCAAGCGATTTTTTTCACGCGCTTGATCTTTGAACATTTTCATCATAGGCGAGCATCTAATCTGAATTTAGAACAAAATATCAATACTTCTAGTGTACCGAAGTTTCATGATATGTATCTATCTGGTAGTGAATCGCGGCTAACGCAGCTACCACATAGAATACTCTACGCGGCTAACTCACAAACGACGTCATGGCGTCTAAAGGATCCCTGCAAAGTGCACCAATACCCGCGCCATCCCACCTGCACTCTTCCACATCACCTTACGCGACCTCTCTATGGACGCTCCTTCCACCCGCGCTCTTATTTCCTCAATTATCCAGCAATTATCCTCCTTCACAACCGGAGCAACAAAAGACTTTTCCAACTTACCCCCGAAAGCCCAACAGCTCCTCGTCACTCTTCACTGTCTCCTACCTACCACTTTACTCCCAGCTCTTGATCTGCTCGATCGCGAACTGGTGATACGGGTCTCGGATACTACTACGCCTGAACCACAGAGAGCTTATTATGTTCAATCTGCTGCTCCGGTTAATTCCACTGGGAAGTTTTCTGCGAGGCTGGTTCGGTATGAAGTGAGGTTACGGCCGTGGAATTGTACCTGTGCAAGCTTTACGTTTGCCGCGTATAAGGACTTTGTGGAGGACGAATCTTTCGAGCTAGGTGAGACGGAAGAGCTGGAGGAAACAGATGAGACAGAAGAACTAGAGGAAACAGAAGAGCTGGATGACACAGATGAGCTAGAGGAGGCAGAAGAACCAGAAGAGACAGAACAATCACAGGAGACAGAGGAAGTAGAGGAGGCGATATGGGGAGGAATCACCCTGGATCAGAATCCGCCGGTTTGCAAGCATCTTCTTGCATGTGTACTTGGGGAGTACTGTTTTCGGGACAGGGTTATTGAGGAAACTATTAGTCCACTGGCTATGGCGGAAATTACTTGTCAATGGGACTGAAATTTCCTGGTTCACCTACTTACCAACTTTATGGAAAGTCAGCCTTTCACAAAGCTACGTCAGGACTCCGAACACCTAGCTACGACTACAAAGTCGGTCTCTGCATTCTAAACGAGCCAAACTCTCTGGAAAGCTCAATATATGGCTTCGGACTTTGGATTCCTTATTGTGGATAACACAGGGGTAATACTGGAAACCAAACGGCGAAGCATGCACTTCCAGCATTACAACCAGAAGAAGAACGATATTCAACAACACCGCCATTCCCCTTTCAATTATCCGATGTCTGCAACATTTCGGAAATAGGTGTAACCTTATTATTAGAGGCCTTGCTTCATATGGAACCTTTGCGAGTACGATACGAAGACCAGCAACACCCCTGGTTCACTTGGTTTGGTTTTCAAGTCTAGGATGAGGGACCTCCGTCAGTATTATACAAGAGGTATTAGGTTATCCTTGTCATTCTTATGCGGCCTCTAGTATGCGGCAAATCCAATACGCCCTATCTCTTCTGTTTACCGTTAAAAGGGGCATTTAGAAACAAAGAAACTCCCTATCAGTATTCTCTAGTGTAGATTTTAGTAGTTCCAAAATAAACCGTTTCCCACCATTCCAAATAGCCTAGTCCCTTCATTTATTGAATCCTCTGCCTCATACTTATAGTCATCAGAGACAAGAACGCAATCTTCTACCTCGGGAAATGCGATGGACGTCAGAATATCATGATGGTTGAGGACGCAGGGAATGATTCAAAAGAAACTGATACAAATTTGCTTTCTTAAAAAAATTGGACATTAGTGAATACAAAGGAATGTTAATAAATAAATGGGTCAATAAAGAAAGGTACGGAGAAGTGTGAGCGATGGTGCGTGTGGTCAGGAATCTGCATTTGTTTTGAAGTGGCTATCTGGTCAAGGATGGCTGCTTGTCCTAAAAGGCTATATCAGTTTATTTGTTACTGAGCTGCGTTGATGATGAGATGTTGCCTGGTGCAGGTACATGTGGTATCAGTTTGGAAAGGTTTTGCACGTGTTTGGTTTGTGAAACCCGTCATATGAAAATGTAACTACATAACGGCGTATGGAGTGCTTGTACATAAACAGGAACACGGATACAGGCTCAAGCATAATCTGTAGTACATTATTGGAATGAGTCCTCAACTACAGACTGTAAATAAACCTATATCAAAAAAAATACACATGCACAGAAAGTAAGTAAGTGACAAAAAAGATATCCCAGAAACTCCAAGAAAATATCTACCAAATGGTATTTACTTTGTAGTATATTAATATCTTAAACATAAACCCCTCATAAAAACCCTTCTCGAAGAATATTCACCACCTGACAGACTTCGCATTCATCTTCCGGATGAATTTATCACCTCGTTCAGTGATAAGCCAGTCGTCACCCACGTAACCAGCACCGCCCCATCAATCTTTGCTGTCACACCAGCCTTGGTTGCAACGATTACCTCCATAGGTTTAACCCGTTCCTCGGATCGGTTCGACTACGTTGTTAAGCCGACTGACCGTTGCAAGCTGCAACTTCGTAGGAGCGATTCTGTGTCATCGTTGCCCAGGGATACTGTGTTTCGTATCGTCGACGCTTTTCAGGCACAGGGGAAATCTTTGATACATTAGCTTATAGTTAAGGATAATGAGATGGATCATAGGTATTATGGTACATACGGAGCGCTGCTGCTGCCATTGGCTATGGGGATAGCTCCAGAAGTTGTCGAGGCGAATGACCGGTGCCACTTCGCATGAGTGACTTTATGGCATCATCACCCGGGCATGATTGGTGTTCTTGACAAGCATTTTGAAGAAAGGCAACCGCAGCCTGTTATATATACCATCAGCCCCGGTTCTTGGTTACACTTCCATTACTGCAGTTACTCACAACGGTGATACCAATGCTCTTAACAAGCGGGTCCCTCAATCTTTGCTGTCACACCAGCCTTGGTTGCAACGTTTACCTCCATAGGTTTACCCTGTTCCTCGGATCGGTCCGACTACGTTGTTAAGTCGACTGACCGTTACAAGCTGCAACTTCGTAGGAGCGACTCTGCGGCATCATTACCCAGGGGTACTGCGTTTCGTATCGTCAGCGCTTTTCAGACACAGAATAAATCTTTGATATATTAGCTTATATTTGAGGATGGTGAGATAGGTATGATGCTACATACGGAGCGCTGCTGCTGCCATTGGCAATAGGAATAGCTCCAGGAGTTGTCGAGGCGAATGACCGGTGCGACTTCGCATGAGTGACTTTATGGCATCATCACCCGAGCATGACTGGTGTTCTTGACAAGAATTTTGAAGAAAGGAAACCACAGCCTGTTATATATACCATCAGCCCCGGTTCTTGGTTACGCTTCCATCATTGCGGTTACTCACAACGGTGATACCAATGCTTTTGAAAAGCGCAGAGTTCATAGATGAAGGATAAAAAGGGCCCAAATTTCAGACCAGGGACGATTCCGAGACATTGTAGAATCAGACGATACCGGATTCCAAGATTCTCAACAACCCATAGTCTAGATCGGAAGATAATGTCTGTAATTTTGTTTTTCTGTTCTCCCATATAGATGGAGTTATAATTTTATTCTCATGGTGAGATTGCTGTTGTTGTATATCCATAGATTTGTTCTAGATAGAGGCTTAGTATGCTTTTTTTTTTTCGTTACAGAAGAAATAGAGAGAGGAGGAAGGAGGAAAATGGCTTACTTATTCAAGAGACAACGCAACATATTATGGACCGGCTTTAGTCTTTTTCAAGGAAGACGTCCGCGTCCTCAGTTCACCAACACCTTTGGTCCTCGCCAAGTGGCGTTGTTATCTATAAATCCATCACGAGGATTCTAGAGGATAGTTAACAACCAATCGACCAATCTAGCCAGGTAGAAAGTGATAAAGAACATGGTATAATGGATACATACCTATCCGTAAACTCCAAGCTCCACCAAGGTGTGTCGCTATAGGTATTCCTTCATCTGCATAAGCATTGTCTATACACAACTACGCGTGACGCAAAGCCGTGCTGTTTCATCTCAAAAAGAAAAGTTACTAACAGAATAATATATTCTTCCTCATGCTTGATTCGATGATGGAGTCTATAACCTCGGCGTCGGCGTCGATGGTTAGTGGTTGGTTGATTGACGCGTTAAACTTTCCAGTTTCACCGAGTGGTGTTTGTTGTGTGGTGTGGATGGCAGGACAGAAGGAGCAGAGGAAGAAAGGAAGAGAAAGAATTTATAAAGGGCTGAGTGTCCTTGGCTGGATGAGAAAAGCCGCCCTGGGTGGAATTTTGTCATGGGATTCTGCGGTTCAATGTTGGGCTTTCATGGTGTATCACTCGAGGAATGATAGCGATAAGGTTGCAAGGATTTTCGGAGTAGAAGAGGCCTCGCTAGGCGGCTTCGGGCCTTCGGATACGAGGATGGGATAGGTATTTTTCTGTCTTGGATGGGATCTTTGGATTTCGATCGAGTGTAGTTGACAAACAAATAAATGAATAAATTTGTGAAGATAGAAGTGACGAGATGAGGTCATTCTGTTGTTTAAGTGGTAGTTTTTTTATGGTATAAAATACCGTCTACATGTACTTATGGTATTTTATTCCAAGAAAAAATCGTCTCGGACTATGTGGTATTAAATGGAGTTTTGATTTTATAAATTGATAAGATTTGATTGATAATTTTTTACCCCTAAGTTAATACCATACCGGTGGCTCGGCGTATTATTAGTATCCTTCAATGCAGAATCACGGGAATGTACATATGTACGCAGTAACTATACTTACAACTTTGGGGTTGAACCCTTAAGTATTATCATTGGCTGTGAAATAACGAGGTTAAGCAATCTTATTCACTTAATGATAGTTGCTGGTGTCCTTGATATCAGTAGTCCCTGAAATGACACGGGCTATCCGTATTCAACATTTAAACAAAATTTGGGGTGGTAGGAGTGGAGAATCTTAGGGTTGATATTACTGAACAGGTATGCCATTAATGTCAAGCCAGTTTTCCATGCAATCGGGGTATCTCTCAACGTTGAGTGATTATGGAAACCTCGTTCCATATTGAAGACCAATGCTACTACATCATAGCATATCAATTGTTTAGAGTACACAGACAAGAGTTAAAGTATCATCTACAGCACATCATTGGACTACTTGTGATTATTGACAGTAAAAAAAATCCCATTGTAAAAAGAAAAAGGTATAAAGCAATCGCATCCACAGAAAGTTAAAAAAAAAAAGAAAGCAAAAAAAGCCCCCAGAAACTCCAAACAGATTTCTCCATGATGATACCCTTTTTATGGTCGGTAGTATTGTAGAGATGAATTCAGAAGATAAATGAACCAATATAAAACGCTTCGCCATGATTATTTACCGCTTGGCAGCTTTCTTTGCCTTCATCTTGCGGATGAATTCGTCACCTCGTGCGGTGATAGGTCGGATCGGTCCTACTACGTTGTTGAGGCGACTGACCGGCGCGACCTCATAGGAGTGACTCTGTGGCATCATCACCCGCGCACGACCGGTGTCCTTGACCGGTGCTGCGAGGGCACTGGGTTTTGTATCGTCAACGCTCTTGCGACGTTGGCTGGATCTACGATGCGTTAGCGTATTATCAAGGAAGATGGAGTACTATGGTACATACGGGGCGCTGCTACGGCCATCGGCGATGGGAATTGCTTTGGAACGGTAGTCATCACTGCGTCCCAAAATTGGTCGGGACCAGTCACGCACAAGCTTCTCAGCTTCACGCTTGATAAGACGCTGTGGTCTTGAATCCTTGGTGTAGAACATGACAATCCTTCCAATTCCACTCTCACGGAGGTGGACAATGTCTGGCTTAAGCTTCGCAAGAATCTCAAACATGAGCTTCTGGACGTTGTAGGCAGGGAGAGTCTTGTTGGGAAGAGGCTCTAGCCAACGACGGATACCCCTGAGGATACCACAGTCGACTGCAATGTTGAGGAGGTTTTGACGTCCGAGGGTCTCGCGAACTTCGTCAACCATACTGAGCTTGCTTGTAGCAGGGTTGCCGGCTTCGATCGCTTCGGTATCCGCATTGGCTGCCTCAATCATCTTCATTCGAAGGTTGTCCACAGCCTCGTCGTCCATTTTCTCAAGGTCGACGTCGGTCTTTCTTCTTTTAGCCTTCTTCTTGGTCTTAATAGCATCGTCCATGAGTTTGTCCATGTCGCGTCGTTTCTCTGTACGTTGTTAGTGCACGCATAGATAGCCATGCCAATCTCAAAACTCACTCTCTGCCTCAGTGAGCTCGACCTCCGGAGCCGGTACCTCCCCCATTTGCTCGTCCTCATCGCGTGCCCTGTCTCGTCTACGGCGCTTCTGAGGCTTTGGTGGCTCTTCCTCAGAAGCAGCTCTGTTGCCCTTCTTCTTGTACTTTCCAAGTGTAGCAATAGTGTCTTCGTCAAGCGGGATTGCTTCAGTCTGTATTGTGTCGATCATAGGATTGTACTCGTCAAAGGTTTCGTCGAGATCGGAGAGTTCCGAATCCGAGTGGTCGTTGTAGGGCGCGGGCGCCGCCACCTGCTCGTCCATGTGAATCTCGTTCTCGTCGATGTTCGACATTCTGGCGATCTCGTGGAGGTGGCGTGGAGTGTAATGAGGTGGTGTTGGGGCGTGAAGGACGGAGGTGGCAGAGGTTGGGAGTAGAGAAGAAGGACGGGGGTCGGTCGAAGCTTTATATATAGGGTGCGAAGCGTGACACACCGCCTAACGACCCGCGCGCGCGATTCGCCAACGCGTCCTTTTTATTCGCCTGAAAGGCAGAGTATTGTATAGTCATGGGAGTTATTTCATTAGCAGCCGCTGAACGAACAATCGTATTACCGATTCAAATGCAGCGAGCCACGGCCGGTTTCCAGAGCAACATGATCGCGTCAAAACTTTGATAGCAACCGCAGAGGTGTCTCTACACTTTAAACCTGCTTTTTCCCCACTGAGTATTTCAAAGGGATAATGACCATGATGTGAGGGTTGTTTTATCAGTCTCAAAAATCAGCGCCAAGAATAAATTGCGATCCCACAACTTTCTTGGGAGAAAGTATTTTGTTACTGGGCGCAAATGAGGTTGCTTAGGTATCAGAATGGTAAGACCAAAAAAGTAAATATTGATAGTTATTTTCATGTTTCAGATGCCTGAACTCCATGAATTCACCAGTGCTCTCGGCCCTTCAGCTCGGTTGTTTGCTTCCCCCAGGTACAAACCTTGTATGCCGTGACATCAGGGCCGGTTGCGCTCTACTCAGCGTTTCCCGAATCCTGCCCGTCTTTAACCTTACTAGCGTGTCTCTAGCTGCTGAAATTTATCGAACGTGGATACACAGCTTCAACGTCAGTCAACGACATTCACGCTCTACCCGTCGCAACCCCATACACCATACAACAAACACACCAAAATGTTCGGAGGAGGTACGACTTCACGATAATCCTGCGCGCTTCAATCACTGACAGGAACTCAACTGTAGCACCACCACCACCTTCCGCCGCTGAGGTCCGCATGCAGGAGGCTATGGCCAAGAGCAGCATCCAGTTCACTATCTCTACCTGCTTCTTGTTGTACCTTTGTATGGATTCCGCGCGAAGATCTTACGAAAGGGACCAGATGCTAACCAGTGACAATAGCCCCCTTCGTTGTCGACTACGTCCAGAAGCTCTTGTAAGCGGTTGAACGGAACGATTAACGGAACGATCACCATACAAAAAATGTGTACATGATACGCGAGGATAAAAGGTGGCAGAGGTCAATCTGGGAAGTTTTGAGGAAATATTGAGACCTCAATATGATGTACGATATGAAAGTGCTTTCATGGCCAAAAATAAGAATATCCAGTGTGCAATCGCATGGACCGCTCGTATTATTCCTCTATTTACAGTACAACTTCTGCAAATGACGGAAGACAAGAAAAAAAAGAAGACGCATCGGCGAAAGGATATACCCAAAATCAATTGCTAACCATCTATCGGATATCACGCATAACAATGATTGATCCCTAAAAAAACCCCTAATAAATTCTTTACAGACCTCCAATACGGGTCTTGTGTTGCTCCTCCCACTCAGCAAATGATTTTTCAATGGCAAGGACCTCTTTGGTGAGATATCCGAGACCATCAAAGTTAGACTGTAGTAACTGCATGGTATTAGCATGTTTCCTTTCAACTTGTTCACATAAGAAAGTGAACTTACTCTTCCAGCAGTCTGGAGCTGGTTTTCATCCCAAACAATCTCGACCTTGCCCATGCTTTCCTCCATAGCTCTGGCTTTCTCTTGTACAACCATCATTCGTGCCCAGATCTCATTCATACGCCCAGCGGCGGCAGGATCATGTACCAACTTGGCCAAACCTTCAAGTCTTTTCTTGAGAGTTTCCTCCTCAGGCTGAAGAGCGTATCCCCGGTTCTTGAGAACCTGAACCTTAGCCGCCAGCGACAAGGCTCTTCTCGCAAGTGCAACATGTCTTCGCCTGCAATCCTCCAACTTAATGCTAGTGGTAAGGTCGTGTCGGCTTTGGATAGCATTAAGCTTCTCTTGAATGTTGTGGAGTTCGGTACGGAACAAGAGAACCTGTTTCTCCTGAGACTTAACACGAAGGTCAAGGTCCTTGAATCCATTGGCTCTAACTGGAACACATCTTTTTGGTATGTTAGTACACTGATTATCAATTCTCATTCAAGAAAAAAGACTAACCCATCGTTTGGCCTTTCAGCCCAAGCCTTCTCCCATGCGTCATTGTCGTCTCCAGGTGGCTTCTGATACTGGGAAGCTCTCTCCTTTCCAACAGAGTTGTAAAAGTAGTATCTAAAGGCGTAATCTTGGTGATTTGCGTCCCAGGAGTTATTGACCTTCGCAATCTTCTCGATAACGGCATTCACTACAATATGAAATTAGGCATGAATCTAGAACATACAGAACAAGCAACCTACCTTGCTGAGGCTGCTGTATCATGCTTGTGCTTCCCAATCCTCCAAATGCTCCAAATGCTCCCATCTGTTGCTGGGGCTGCTGCTGCTGCTGTTGTTGTTGCTGCGCTGGCTGTCCAAAGAGTCCAGTCGTCTGCTGCTGAGGCTGCTGGCCAAAAGTGGATCCGAAAAGACCAGTCTGTTGCTGAGGTTGCTGTGTCTGTCCGAACAATCCTGTCTGCTGTTGTGGCTGCTGTTGCTGCTGGCCAAAGAGCCCACCTCCAGTGGTGGTTGTAGTCTGTCCAAAGAGTCCTGTTCCCGTCTGTTGTTGCTGAGCCGGTTGTCCAAATAGTCCAGTCGACTGTTGCTGCTGCTGCTGAGCTGGTTGTCCAAACAGTCCAGTTGACTGTTGCTGCTGGGGCTGCTGTCCAAATAGTCCTCCACTGCTTGCTGGCTGTGCTGTCTGACCAAAGAGTCCAGTCGACTGCTGTTGCTGAGCCGGCTGTCCAAACAGTCCAGTCGACTGTTGCTGTTGAGGCTGCTGTCCAAATAATCCTCCGCCGGTTGCCGGCTGCGCTGCCTGGCCAAAGAGCCCTCCTCCGGTAGCTGGCTGGGCGGCGGTGGATCCAAATATACCAGTTGATGCCGGCTGCTGGGTAGTAGGAGTGCCAAAAAGGCTGTTACCGCTGGCTGGCTGTCCGAAGAGAGACATGGTGGATCGCGTGAAGTGTTTAAACGGTGTCGGAAAAAAGCGTTTCGTGTAGCGTAAATACGATCCTCCTAAGACTATTGATCGCAAATAAGCGACTCAAAGGTCGTATTTTTTTATGAGTCGGAGGACGAAACGCCGCGTTGCTTTGTTGAAGTTGGTGATCGGTGCAAGCTCCTCGTCTGATCTGCTTTGCTTTGCCCGTCCGCAAAGGCGCGTCGCGAGCCAAGCCCTGCGCTGGATTGCAAGGTAGGACAGCGCTTAGTCACCCCGCGTCATTGCCGGACATCGAATCGCCCGCCTTTCACGCTTCGAATAGTGAACCTCACGCCCAATTGGTCTTGTCCACACGTCGAAACACAGCACATACACAATGGCCACTCATCGGGAAGCACAGTACGAACCTTTCTTCAGCTCTACATGGGTTTTGCGATTCTGACCGGCGCTGTAGGATGACCCACGCCGTCCTGGTGGACAAGACCCCCATGCCCGACCACATCCCCAAGGTCGAGGAGGTCGGCGCTTCTTCCGCTCCCTTGACCTCCGCCGCGTTCTTTATCGGAGACAGATGCAAGGCCTACAACGAGGACTTTATGCTCTGCAAGGCTGAAGGCAAGGGTCGTGGAGAGCTCGACTGCTTGAAGGAGGGGCGAAGAGTTACCCGTTGCGCCGCGTCGGTGTATGTACAACTATCGCGACACTCCGGTGCTCCGATTTCGATATATTCGGAGTCGCAAAAGGAACTTTAGCTAATGAAGCTTTCTGTGGGGAAATAGTATTGCCGACATCAACAAGCACTGTCTCTCGGAGTTCCGGACCCACTGGAAGTGTCTTCAGAACAATAACTTGGACCTCTGGCACTGCAGACCTGAGGAGAAGACCTTCAACTCTTGCGTTTTTGAGAAGCTGGTTAGTTGAATTCTTTCGGCCTGTTGAACATCGGGAAGCGATACCGGTTACGGATCGGCATCGAAGAGCTGGGATGGTTGCTGATATCTCATCGCGCATCACAGAAACTCCAGAAGGTTATTCCCGGCGCCCCCGAGAACGAGACCCCCATCCACCTTCGCCCCAAGTCCACCTTTCATTAATTTAAACGCGTTGGAGAAGGGGATAGAGAGAGCGCGCCGCCGAATGTTCCCCAGTGGGACACTACGACGGTATGTAGTTAGATTTGCGATTCCGGAAAACGAGTTGCAATACCAGCATCAGTGTTTTATATCATCTGTACACAGCGAATGCCAGGGTTCATATTCAATCTTTTATTATGTTTTTAGAGACCATGCGCGAGCTATATGTACAGTACATTGTAGACATGAAATACTGAATATTATTGAATGTTACATCTTCCTTGTGCCGGCAAGCCATGGCATAAAACTTGTGCCAGGCTTTCTAAATATCGTAAAGGGGAGTTACATGACACAGGAACTTAACTTAAGTTAAATCCAACGTCGACTCTGAAATCTTGTGGTTGTTGAAGTATTCTCCAGATGTTGCTCAAAAATTGCGGTTACCGACCATGGTCGCACAGCATCTGAAGTTGGCCGCGATGCATTGTGTGACATCCGATTGGTCGGTGCGCGAGTGCGGGGAGTTGCAAAAGTGACAGGGGGTTGAGGTGAAACAAAAGTGTGGCAGGGTAACCCCCATCACGTGCACACCAAGTTTTAGCAGTCACAGCTCAGTGTGTGGCTCCCCACGCAACCCGGACGTGGTAGACGCAGGTATACAACGTTCACGACGAAAATCACCAACTAACCCAACCATAGCAACCCGCCGCAAAGAGTACGTAGTGCCATTTTTCTACAAATCATCCCTGCCGAAAACAGAAATGCTAACGTGAAATTCGCGAAATTGTAGTGCAGATGTGAGTTTCCACGAATCCCTCTCGAACTTCCCGAACCACGATATCCAAATTCTACACCTGCTGTCGCGAAATGCCGTAAACGACTCTATACTAACTTTCGACCGTAAAGCTTCGTCAAGACTCTGACGGGCAAGACCATCACCCTCGAGGTCGAGTCCTCCGACACCATCGACAATGTTAAGTCGAAGATCCGTACGTCGCGTCCTATCCGAGATACGAATCAGTTTGTTTGCTACATATGAAGGAGAATGGAGGTTAACGGGAATGGGTGGATTTAGAGGACAAGGAGGGAATTCCCCCGGATCAGCAGCGTTTGATCTTCGCTGGAAAGCAGCTTGAGGACGGTCGCACTCTTTCCGACTACAACATCCAGAAGGAGTCTACCCTCCACTTGGTCCTCCGTCTCCGTGGAGGAGTTATCGAGCCCTCCCTCAAGGTCCTCGCCTCCAAGTACAACTGCGAGAAGATGATCTGCCGCAAGTGCTACGTATGTTGATCCTGGAGCTTAGCGAGCAAAGACCTTTTTCTAATCGATTCGCACAGGCTCGTCTCCCTCCCCGTGCCACCAACTGCCGTAAGAGGAAGTGTGGACACACCAACCAGCTCCGCCCCAAGAAGAAGCTGAAGTAAACTACTCGCCCCTTCACAAAAAACCGGAGTTGGATGGATGTGTTGGCTGGAGTGCATGGTTTCTTCTTGCTTCATTGGGTCATGGGTTTCTGTTCGATAACGAAAATAAATGGTTATGGAATTCCCATGGTGCTGTCCGTCCGACGACTGGACTCATTGGGTTAGTTACGGAAAAAAAAAGAAATGGCCATTTCTGGAAAAAATGTGAATGTACTGGATGACGCAGATTAATCTTGTAGACAAGTTCACTCAAAAGCGAACGTATACACCATCACAAGATCTTGCGTGCGAAGTGTGCGCCTCGCAACCCAGCCTACAATGTGACACGCCTAATGTAGATCAGCCTTATGCACAAAGTGCGGGCGCGATAACAGCGGCCGCGCGCGGCCATGTCTCAAAGCTTCAAATGTAGCTTCAGCTTCGTGAACTTGACGCGTGAAGATCGCTGAGCTTCTGCCCTCAAATCGCCCCTCTATATTGTCGTTCACATCCCCTCTATTTCACCCCTCAAAACCATCCCTCAAAATAAGTGACCACAAGACCCCAAAAAGCTGACAATCTCGACCCGCAAAGGTTCCCACCCCGCCATCTTGCTGCGGGCACTGGTGCATCATAGCGCTGGGGTACATGGAACGCTATGCACAGATGTACCCAGCTATGCATTTACATCGCAAAATGATGTCGTTGGGCCACATCATCTTGGATGAGCTGTTTGTCATTAGATCACGTTATTTTTTCAAAAAAACAATAACTTTTAATATCAGAAATCGGAACTTGAGCTTTACGGATACTTTTCTTTCTGCAACTATTATTAATCAATCTACTTCCTCATTTTCTTTCACTAATTCCATCCATGTACTGTTCATAATCAAATGTTCACTGAGGTCTAAATTGGAGGTTCAATACTCCCTCTCTTTACTGCTATAAATACCCATCAAAAGACAGCTTCACCAATCCTTTACTATCACTCGTAGGAAGCCCGAAATTCCGTTGATTTGCTCATAATCGTAATGGTATTCTAACCCAAATCAAAAGTCTTAATTCCTAGTTCCAAATATAAATTTACATTATTTTATTTTATTTATTTCAATGCACTTCGTATGTCACACTCCCTCACCCTTCGCCATCATGGCATTACGCATTAAAATCCTCATTTTCATGAACATCTGTTACCTCGATCTGATTGCTTCCTTCGCTTTTCCCGCTTCTTTCGCTCGTCCCGCCACACTCCAGGATTCTAAAGTCCCGAAGTCCCAAGTTTACACATCTCTAAGCTTCCGTCCCCTTTTACGTAGCTTAAACCATCCCGGGCTGTTGCTAGGTTTATTTCGCCGGGTCTCCTCCTCCGCCGACGATGAGGATAAACATTCCGAGGAGTAACCACCAGTACCTATGCAAGAACTATTAGTTAGCTTCAGTTTCTTGTAGTATAACCTTATTCTGCCTTCTGGGTGTGTAGGTGTCTTCATCCCCTCCTCCTCTCTGTAATCCTCCTCTTCCTCATGATCCTCCCCATAATCCCCCTCCAAAACCAGACACAGGGCATAGGGCATAGGCAAGCCCCCCCCCCCCTCAATAAAAAAAAACAATAAAAACACCAACTCACTTCTGTAAAAACGTCTTCTCCTTCTCCGTCTCGGGGACCCTTCCCTGGGCATTCAGGACAACCGGTTTATTAAGCACAGGCAGCGGTCCTTTTCCCAATTTCACCAATTCCACCTGTATTCCGACAACCCCCTCCGGCGCCTGTTTCCCCTGCTGAACCTCAACGTGATAGATCCTCCCTTCTGAGTCTAGATGCAGGACAAGTTTTCCATTGGAAAGTGTCGCGGGGGTCGTTACTGTCCAACTTCCCTCGTTGCCGTTGCCGTTCCCATTGTTGGAGCCAATGCGGATCAACTCATCACTACCCAACCCCAGTGGCTTCAAGGTAGTAACAAGCGGCGTAAGAGTAATTGGGTTGTAGGTAATGCTTCCCAATACCGTGGGGTTTGCAGCGGATAACGGCCAGGCGCTGAGGGTGGCGGTGAGGTCCGAGGCGGAGACGAGGGAGAGAAGGCTTAGGAGCGTTAATAGGAGACGGGGTATTGAGGGTTGCATTTTGTCGTGGGATGGTGAGTGTGGCGCGTAGTTGAGGAGCTTGAGAGCTGGGAATTGGTGTTGCGTTGCTGGCGTTTCGCGTGTGGCTTGGCGGGAGCTTAGGTTGGGATATGGGCAATGGAGAAACGTGGGATGGAAAGGCTAGAAAGCAAAAAGAAGGGGGATGGTATATGAATTTGTTTTTGAGAAGAATAATCAAGTTGCTTGGTTATATGTTTATACTGTTATTTGTAGTACTGAAGATAATGACGCTTGGGTCGGTATTGGTATCTCGGTATTCATTCATAAACATAGCAACTTTCCCCTTCCGTTCTCATAATACTAATCTACACCCGGTCTCCTCCAATGCATAAACAATTAGACATTATCAATCTTTCAGTGTCTCTACTCCCTCTAACGAAACCTCCCAAAACACCATCTTAGCCCTTCAGCTTTGGGTTTTATGGAGTTTTGTGTTGTGCTCTAGTTCTTTCTTTCTTTCTTTCTTCTAAAAAAATGTGCAACGCTGCGCTTGCATACAAAAAATCATTAAACGATAAACGAATTTCTCCCGCTTCTAGCAATTACCGCATGCCTCGCAAAAACCTCCCACAACACATAACACCATGACAATTAATCCATCCACCAAAGGTATTCGTTGGCGTAGAGTAAGCAATTCACTATTCCCCCCTCTTCAATCATCCATAGTCCACTTCATCATCACTACCGCCATTTCAAGGCTTTGCAAAACCCAAGTCCACTTCACCCTCACCTCCCTACTGCTCAAATAACCCAGCCAATTTCATAGTCGAATCAAAATCGTCGTCCATTTCACTGCTGAATTATCCCGCCGCCGCTAGCTGTCGTTTCAATGACACACCTTCCATTGTTAGACCTTTAAAACATTTCGACATTCGAATCTTTGCATCTGCTATCTCCTCTTTTCGTCGCGTAATTATATCAGTCTGTTTGTTTCCAGATGATACAATATGTATATAATTTTATACAAAATAATTTGTTTTTTCCAAAAAAAGAGAAAAAAAATCAAAATCAATGAGGAAGGAAGCCTACAATAGAGCCATCCAAAACGTTTCGCTGTTTATTGAGCCAGCTAGCGGGAGCATCACTTCGTCTCAACAGGACGACACTATTCATTTGAAGACGACTTGATTGATCATGAAAAGCTGTAGCGAGTAGTAAATTCTCTCGTTCCAACTGTTCGATCTCTGATTCCTTCCTTTTCTGCACGGTACGCAAGGAACGTTAATAAACTTGTTATTATCGCGCTTTGCGAGGGGCGTGCAATAACGGAATTAGAGGAGGGTATGATGGTAGCTGCGGGTGCGGGTGTAGGTGATGATGATGATGATGCAGAGGTGAGATTTGAAGAGATATGATTTATGGATGTAAAAGATTCCGCAGTAAGTGTAGAGGAGGTGATGGATGATGAAGAGGAGGGGGGAGGGCGTGGAACCTTCAGCTCTGTCAGCCGTTCCTCCATGGAAGCTAGCTTTTCGTTTGTGTCTGCGGTCATAGCGGCATCGAGTTGTTGTTTCAAGTCCCGTATTATAGCGTTTTGTTTTTTGACGTGCTGTTTTAAATAAAATTAGGGCTTGCAATGTAATCTATAAATGAAACTATACAACTCACCTCAGTGGAATTGTTGAGGGCTATCCGGCGCTTCTCGACCTTTTCTTGGAGTTTCTGAACGCGCAACTCCAATGCGGCATCACGTCCATCGCTGCTTCCACGGAAGGTAGCGATGGTCGCTCTCATCTCGGAAAGGTCTTGTTCCTTGTCCAAGAGCTGGTCCTTGGCCTGTGAAAGCTTGGTAGAGATAGCATCCTTCTCCAAGAGCACAGTGTTGAGGAGAGACTTCTTGATATCCAAGTCTGTCTCGAGATCCTTGACCTTATTTTGAAGGTCTCCACAGGTAACCTGGAGCTCCGCGAGATCGGTATTGGCGGCCGCCTTGAGCTTATCGAGACTCTCAACCTCATCCTTGCCAACCAAGCTCACTATCAAGTGTTAGCCAGTATTACAGCCACAAATAAAGGTGTCATACAGTCAGACTTGGCCGTTACAAGCTCTCGCTTGACGGTAAGGAGCTCAGCCTCGACCTCGGAGTGCTTTCGCTTAAGCTCTGAAAGTTCCTTTTCGGCATCCACCAAGGTCTGGCGAAGCTTGAGCATAACCTCGGATCTACAGAGAATCAGCTGATATTTCCTCAAGTTAAATCTGCAATTATACCCTTCAGACGCATTGCCAGAGCGAATGGCAAATAACTGCGATTCTGCGACCAATCTAGCGGTATTAGCGGCCAAGTAGTCTTCCTCGAGCTTAGCTCTTGCTCTTTCCACATCCTGTAATCTGTGTTGCAAGACAACATTATCAGCGCCGACACCGCCGGAATCCTTAAGGTGTCTAATTTCGGCTTCGAGACGAGCAATCTTGAGCTTCATATCCGACTTAGTCTTGGTTGCGAAAGTAATTTCGGAACCAAGATCACCACCATACTCTTCAGCATTCTCAGCAATAACACCGCTTTCCAACTCACGGATCTTTTCTTCAAGATTCCGTATCCGTTCCTGATCCTTTGTCTTTTGGTATTCGGCGCCGTCGGATTTCGAAAGTAACATCTGTTTCTCTGCCTCTAATTCACGAGTTAATCTGGTTGCCTCAGCAAACTCGGATTCTAACCGAGCGACCTGCTTCTTGTACTGTTCAACGGTTCGTTTTAGTCCGGGGGCCTGTTTTGCGTTCTCCTCACTTGCACGTAGCTCCTTGAACAACTGTGCATTTTGCTCTTCTAGCGTCTTATTCTGGAGCTCAATCTCACTCATAGTTTCAAGCTTCTTCCGGTACTTTTCGGCGGCGTTTAGACTCTTTTTGAGCTTATCGATGTTGTGATTTGCCTCGTCCAACTCGTCCTTGTACTTCATAGCATTGTCTGCCAAAGGTTGGAGCTCTTCCACCTGTAGACGGGTTAGTTAAATCGGCGTGGATGGTTGTGGTACCGACCTTCCGCTTCAATGTGTTGACTGTCCGTTCTAAGGTGGTGACGGCGCTCTCCTTCTCAGCAATGACATCTTCCTGGTCCTTGACCATCATCTCCAGATGTAGTACACGCTGCTGTAGACCACCGGTGCGGTCATTATCATCACCGCCGGGCACCAAACCTTGTAAGCTAATAATTTTGGCTTCCTTCTCCTCCTGCTTGGTATCAGTAATTGTCCATTGTCTTCTGAATGTACTTCCTACCAATTTCTCCTGAGCAGTCTCTAGGCGTCTCCGTAAGGTCTCAATTTCGGCTTCCGCAGCTTCGTTCTCTCGCACAAGACGAGCAATTTCCTCTTCCACCCGGAACTGATCCATATCGCGTACCTTACTTCTAGCCCAATAATGTTAGAGAATGACTGGGAATACTAGCTTTCGGAAAGCATTACACTTCATCCTCGCTCTTTCTCGAAGCAGCATCATCATCCTGTTGTTGTAATATCGTCTATCCACATATCTGTCAGAAACCTTCCTTTGTACATGTAGATTGTAACAAATAACACACCTCGTTCAAAATATTCATCATTTCAGTTTGTGAGCTTCGAGATAAGCCCTGCATCATGGCTACATAATCCTCTTTACGATCACTAAGCACAGCAGCAGAGACAACAATTTTCGTGAGCTGTTCCTGGTCAGTTCCATGTCACCGGGAATCCCCGAAGATGATGCGACACACCTTAATCGCCTCCTCGATGTTTCCATCTTTCGCAATCGCGGTCAAGTTCGGACCTGCGGATGGTAAACGATGTCCAAGAACCTCAGTGTAGTACTTTGTTAAATCACGGTGTAGCTTCCGTACTGTATGATTTCATTAGTAGCTGTCTTGAACTCCGGAGTTATGGAGAAGACAAACATTTTTGGAATTTCGACAACCAGCCAGCTGGACGGTCATGATTGTCGGAAGATGGAGAACGAAAGTAGTTTGGGTCAATATCCTCTGTTTGTTTCCGGTGGTTAATTATTGTTGAGGAGCTTCAGGAATAAAGGCAGCCATACGAAGTACTTTCGCGATTACATAGCCATCTGATAAGTCTCCTAACGAGTGGATCTTGGGGTCGATGGGACAGGCGTTGATCTAGATATTGTAAGCTCCTTGCCACCGTCTCTTGCTTTCCTCCGTGATGCTTCGCCGAGCTTCGCGTTGCTGCTTTGCTGCTTTGCTTTGCTCGTCGGGATTCCGATGCGGCGCAGGGGGGAGAGTGCGGAGGTGCACGAACCCAATCTACCAGAGCTGCCGCGACAGCTCGTTCCGAGCCCATGGCTTTCTGCGGGGTATTGTTGTGGATATATTCTCGTGATGCTTCTTCGAATCCGCTTAGATGGACAGTGTTTGGTTTGTCCTTGTTCGTGGTGGTGGTGTCGTGAAGGGGGTTGTGTGTGTAGGTCGCGGGGTTTAGCAAGTTGCGACTTGGTTGCTCGTCGTGGTGAGAGTGTCGGTGTTGAGTGTTCAGTTAGGTCGGTAGAGGGATCACGCCAAAGCCTCCACTCCAGCCTTCCTAGTTGACTAGCTGGTTATCACTGGCGAGTACAGGGTCTTTTTTACACAAGCGACGTATGAGGCGAGACGAAGGGATGATATAGTTTGGAAACACGAAGAATCAAAAATAAAACCAATCGATGATGTCGCGGAAATGAAATTGGTGACAAAAAAAAGGGTTGTCGCGGATCGGAATGACACTTCTTTTTGATTTATGTATCGTCGCGACTCAGATAGACAAACCATCCGACCAACAACGTAGCAATGCAGCACGAACGATGAGTTTTTTTCTGCTTCTATTCCACAACTGAATTGGCTGCAGATGACAAGAGGAGACGGGGGAAATGTTACGGCGTGCAATCTGGCATCGGGTAGAAAAGGCAGTGATAGCAGAGATGGCAACTGGTAGCACAATCTCCTCAAGCCAACGGAAAAAGAGATGCCAATGTTGATCCTGCCATCTCTTCGTAACCGTACCTGACTACTGCCAGTGACAGCCAGGCGTATTTCACCGTTTCCGACTGGTAGAGACATAACCATCAACGAATACAACCTTTTCACCCGTTGATATCTCCGGATTCTCGCAGGAAATTTCGGAGATGGCCCCGGTAGACTTGACTCTAGAACTTGAACCCGTGATACATATATCCCCCGCACTATTGTCTAGTATAATACTGTCGTAGCGCTTGTTCTCAGATGAGAAGTGCGAAAGTCCATTGGGGCTCAACCCCTCTCCAACCCTGTCTTCTTGTCTTCTTATTTGAAGCCAACGAGAGTGAGTCGTTTGTTTTGTCAAGCCACGGCTGGGTTTTGTATGAGTCCCAAACCAAATGGCGATCCTTTAATTTGATTTCTATCAAGGTTCTGAAACCGAGTATTCCGTCCTTATTTTTCACTATATCACCAATCAAAAGCATCTTTTCAAGATCAAGATTAAGAGATAGAAAACTCATTGCATTGGAATCATTACATATTCAATAAAATTAGATTTACAGCAAACCACAAACAGCCGTTTCAAAAAAAGCCTTCCCAAACCAAAAAAACAAACTCGCAACTAAAAACAATACACACTGGCCAAGGAAACCATTAAGATAGTGGCAAGTATAGCAGATGTGCTTCCTTTCGCAACCACTGATCCACCATTGACACTAGTTGGTGACGCCGCTTGCGAACTCGATAAAGCTGAAGTAGAAGAAGCTGCTGGAGTAGGAGCCGAAGTAGAAGCAGTTTCCGAAACAGCCTTAGACTCCGCCGTAGAAGTGACAACAATAGAATCGGTAGCAGTAGCAGAAGCAGTGGATGCAGAAGCATCAGAACTAGCAAAGCGTTCAGCCCTGGGTATGAACCTGTATATAAAGGTTAGGATATGGTATTACTTTGATGACATGGCGCTAGTTTTCTGGGTTCGTACAATCTGGTCCTCTTCGATTTCTGGCTTGGGGCCATTCGACTCTGTCCAGACCTGAAATTTGTCCATAGCAGCCTCAGGTCCTTCGACAGCAAGAGCGTTGATCAAAGCTGTAGTGTTAAGAAACGAAATTAGTATGACGAAATATCCTATGTTTGGCACCTGGCGTCCCGATTAAGCGATATGGGAGTGGGGCACTTACTGTAGGTCCATTTAATGGTCATTCCGTCAGCCTCCAGCTGCTGCTTAGCGGCGCTCAAGTCTGTGCCCTTTGGATACGTGATGATGTACTTCTTGTTTTCTGCCAGGGCGGTTCCAGCCACAAACAGCATGGCAGCGAAGACGGTGGAGAACTTCATGGCGAATGGATGTGTGTGTCGTGTGATGAGCTTGCAAGTAGATGCTACGTGCGATAGCGTAGAGTGTCGGGATAGTAGCGTGATGTGGGGGAGTTGGGTTATTGTTTGGTAGTTGAAGCTTTCAGAGCTGGATATCAAACTGCGTGAAGCACTGAAGTTTAAAAAGCGACGACGATGAGGGTGGGCTGAGGTGAGGGGGGTCTAGGCAACGGTAGCACCGGGGAAAACGGGTCTATGATATAAGCAAGGGAGGTAGGTTGTGGCAGGTTTGAGGTGGAATGAAGAGGCGGACGGTACCGTAGCGAGTATCTTTGATTAGCGGCTCGAGCTCTGAGACGGTGACGGAAGACGGAGATGAGAGCTAAAGCCTTGGGGCAGTTAGCTACGTGGTGAGCACGTGACAGCTATGGAAACTTGATCGAAGCAGAGGCCAGCGCCAAAATCCACACGCAACGGTTCTGGCACGTTCCGAGATGTGGGTGTAACACTGTGGCTTCGGCAGCGGGAAATGTTTGATGCGTTACAGGTGACTATTATGCCACAGTAGGCACTCTCTTGACCCGTATCTATCTCGTTTGTAGCATAATTGAATTCAATGAAGCTCTTCAAAAGCTATCTATCGAAAGCTCATAGCTGTATTTCTCATTGCTAATGACGTATCTGCCGAGATTCTTGGCTGCCGAGGCCAGCATCCTCATGCCGCCTCTATCCGAACTTCTCTCACAACCACACAAAGCCTCATAAAACCCCGCAGGTTCATGCATTGGACCGAGCCTAAATGCATATTCAGCCAAATCCATATCTATGACTCTACCATAGAACGGGCCCCTACACTGTTTACAACGAAGAGTAGACATCACTTCAACGGTTGCCGGCAGCTCAATATTATGTTTGGATGCGATTGTAAAAACATTGCTGCTTCATGCTTTCAATACAAACCATCTTTACTGTACCTCAAAATTTATGGCTCTACCGTAATAAATAGACTCTTCACCGCACTGCGCATGTTATAGGCAATTCTGCACGCATTCCACGAGTGACCTTCTATGTCCCGCATGCTCATACATAACCCAAGCCAAGCCCATTAGCGCGCCAGAATGCGGCTGCGAAAGACGAGAATCCTGGTCAGAACTTCTGTCCTCTTTAGATCTAGAGCCACACGACAGAGCTATCCTTTCAGTTCTGAACAGCACCTTCATTTTCGCTTGAACCCAGACGAGCTTTCAATACTTTCTTTTGATACACATAAATTGAACTTATACCACTGCAAATATGGTTAAGTCGACACAGATTTCTAGACTGGATGGTATGTTCGCCACTTTGAAAGCTTGCTGGAGGATAATGGGAATGCCAATGGGTGTTGGGGGCTCCTTTCTGTCGCGCGTTCTTGGATAGTCCTCACGGTACTCGAGGGTCTTCGGTTATACCGTGGGGCCCCCAATAGCTATTGAAGCTCTTTACAACCAGAAAGAGGGAGCGAAAGCTACTTTGTTACAGAAGCTAACCTCCAAATTAGGTGTTCCCCTCGCCGCCTCCGTCGACGACAGCGAAAATGAGCTTTCCGAAATCAAGACGCAAGTCAAGATGTTGCTCAGGAAGTTAAACCAGAACTCTGAGCCCCAAGCAAGCATTGAAAGCGGAAGCTTTACCATTCAGTATGTCTACTCTTCCTTTTATGCGTTGAGGATGCTGCGGGTACAATTGGGCTATGGACGAGCTTTCAATGGCTGTGGCATAAGCCCAGTGGGGAATCTCTCTGGCGAAAATGCGGGGAGCGAACTTTTTATTGCGTTTTTGGCTTTACTACACTCCAATGCAACGCACTGTGACATACGTACCCCACGTTTCGCACTTGCCATGATGCTCCCCCAACACCTTACCTACCTTTGCGGCGCCTATTAACTATTCTACACATTGACCACTTCTAACCCCCTGTGTCATATAGCTACCTAATCGAAAACCGCATCGTCTACCTCACGATCTGCGAAAAGTCCTACCCACGGAAGCTAGCATTTACCTACCTCAAAGACATTGCCACAGAGTTCCAAACCAGCTACGGCAACGAAGTTTACAGTACCTCACTACGTCCCTATGCCTTTGTCGCATTCGATACTTTCATGCAGAGAACCAAGAAGGCATATCAGGATACTCGTGCCAATGCCAATTTAGATCGTCTGAACGATGATTTAAGGGATGTTACGAAAGTGATGACGAAGAATATTGAGGACCTTTTATACAGAGGTGATTCGTTGGAGAGAATGGGTGATATGTCGAGTATGCTTAGGAATGAAAGTCAGAAATATAAGAGGGCGGCGGTTAGGATAAATTGGGAACATATGATGAAGCAGTATGGACCTGTTGGAGGGTTGGTGTTTTTGGTGTTGGTGTTTGTTTATTGGAGGTTTTTTTAGGCGGTGGAAAGGGCATAGCGCGAGGAACTTTGTAATAGTAGTATGGTGGGGGTTTCTTTTTCAATAATGGTTTTAATAGCACGGTGGGGTTTTGATAAGGTTGAGTCGCGGTTATTGTAACTTGCATAATAAGTTTGCGGTGTCCCATTTTCCCGCTTCTAGTTTTTGTAAAATACATTTGAACCACCAAGAACTCCGTCCGTAACAAACCCCATTTTGAAAATAATCTAAAAATATCCAAACCCAACACACCATCCCCCAGTTATGGACCCTCTAAATTTCATCCTCCTCGTCATCAAAATCATCAATCTCCCTATCCGGAGTAAAAAGAATCGCACCACCACCACCAATTCCTCCCTCCCTCTGCGCATCAAAATACGGCAACACAACCTCATCCCGCTTCTTCCTCTGTTCCTCCGTAAGCCCCAATGAGAAAGTCGATTTCGGCCCCTCTTCATCCTCAAACCCATTTCCTCTCTCCTTAACCTGTTCACTAACCCTCCACTCGGGATGATCCTCTAAAAGGATAACCTTCTCCTTTATACCTCCCGGTAGCAACGTTTCCTTCAACCCCATTCCCGTCGGCAAATAAAACGCCTCAGTGACCCCCCTTCCACTTTTTCTTCTATACTCCATAACCACCACCGTCCCCTCTTTCGGGGTTGCACCCAGCCCAACAACAGCCCCCTCCTTCCCTTCCTCTAAACCCCACCCCGGCTCCACCAAACTCCTATCCCGTGCTCTCTTCCCCTCTAGCATATGAGCAATCGACCTCACCTCCAGGATCGTAGTAGCGAAATACTTCAACAATACCAGCGCCGGTGGAGCGGAGTCGGGGTATGCGGACCCGGATGCTTCTGGGGGCATTGATAAAGGGATATCGAGGGAGAAAGTTGCAATTAGGGTTGTGGTTGGGGAGATTAGACTGGAGAGGAATGGGGCTAGGGATGAAGGAGAGGAGGAACATAGGGGGTTTAGGGAGTCGATTATTAGGAGACAGCGCTTAGAGGGTAGAGAGGAAAGGTGGGTGGTGATTTGGGATTGGAGGGCGGGGATTGGGAGTCGGTGTGCGCGGATTAGGGTGAGGATACTGGAAGAGGTAGCGAGGGGTGGTGAGAAGCTGTTGAAGGAGATGTAGAGGATTGGGATCTTTTGTGTGCTGGCGCGTTGGATGTATTCGGAGACTAAAGGCCGCGAGGATTGAGAGAGCGTGTCGAGGATTAGGGTGAAGGGCGAGGTCGAGTCGCGGAGGGAGAGGAGCCGGGAGACTAGGAGGAGGTTGTGGGTGCGGCGGTGATCGAGGGACATTGTGGGCGCTGATGTCGTTGGCCTGAGGGGGTTTGTGAGGTCTTGTGGAGTTGTTAAACTTCGTTGAACTTTATTGAAGTTCCTGCGCTGGACTGAGGAGTTTGTAGTTTCGTGGGTCCTGGTTAAGTTTCACTGGGTTGGACTTCGTACAGCCTCGTCTAGCTTCGTCTGACTTCGTCGAGTAACCGGACGTGAAGGAGCGTGGACAGTTGTAGTTCGTGTGCGATTTTCGTGGTTTCCTCAGAATTGCGATGGTGATACGAGATGAGACTTGGTGGGGTGAGTGGTGGGGCACTGACGAGCTAAAGAAGCGAAGAAGCGAACTTGGCGCGTCATTGTGCAGGGGTAGCGCGTGATCATCGAGTGCGAATCTATAATTTCAACGGTTGTCACTCGATACATACATATCACATTGGTGCCGATTATGTTCGATTACACTTCTCTAAGCTTCTTCTAAAATTGGAGATGAGATTAAAAAATTTAGTTAGGATGTGCTTTATGTATTATGCACCCCATGTAATTTGATGTAGCAACTGAATAACCACAACTACAAAGGTTTCCTCAGAAATAGTGAGGGTTTAAGAGTCCTGTGAAGTTATCTTGGTCTTTCAAAAATCGAGCGTAGTGATACAACAGAGCGCCTGACTCTCTCTTGTGCCCGAGTCCAAGTCTTTGTTTGCCTGACCTCAACACGTAAGAGCATGCAGCGCCATATCTCATGTAACACAGCTTCTCTTTGGAGAACTTTACACCGCTATCAGAGACATGCATTCGTCATGTATGCAACCGGATTTATCAACAAATCTTCAAAAAGGTAGTCATGTAACCAACATATTCCTATTTTTACTGACACAGCTACCAAAGGCATCACCGGATCCGGTAACTGTTATGTAAACCTCATGAAAGTGGCTG
Organism: Pyronema omphalodes; assembly: GCA_024516155.1. Classification (NCBI taxonomy): domain Eukaryota; kingdom Fungi; phylum Ascomycota; class Pezizomycetes; order Pezizales; family Pyronemataceae; genus Pyronema; species Pyronema omphalodes. The sequence goes on from JAJJXM010000009.1 coordinate 760,941, forward strand.
AAAAGCTTAATATAACAACGTGCGAACTCGCTTTTTTGATTATTAGGTTCGTAGACACGGCAAATATCTCCTGGAAAACAAATCGATATCGGAAAGCTTTAAAGGCCAGAATTTCGCATCTGAATCCGAGTCGACCATTCCAATCTAATTCCAACTTGAACCTAAACCTCAATTTTCTAGCAAAATGGCCGATGTCGAATGCCTCTTCAACAACCCCACCAATCCCGCGCCGAAAATCTATATCCTCCCCAGTCAAGGAGAGGGAAATATAGATCTCGAATGCACTCTAGAAATGGATTCCGATAAGATTTCACCCGCAACCACTGGAACAGCAACTCGGGCTATCTCACCAGACTTCGATGCCGACCTTGTCATTGTTGATCAGCCAGCAGTTATTGAACTTGATTCTATACTCGTGGATCCGGTGCAGGTCCCCGTTCCTACACCCGAGTCTGCACCTGCACCTGCCTCGGGACCTCGGGCTTCTGCTCATGCTCCTTTTGTTGCTGTTGTCGACTCATCGGAGCTTACACCGGCACAGGCACCTGTACCCGCTATGGATCCTGTTGAGATTATTAAGTCTGATGAGTCTATGAAGCCACTTAGAGCAATTCAGTCTTCTCAACCTATGGAACCTGTGTTTCCTGCAAAATTCCCCGAGGTCTCTAGGAAGCCCAGTCAACCCAGTCAGCCCTCTCAGCCCATGGAACCTGTGTTTCCTGCAACATTCCCAGAGGTACCCGGAAAGCCCATCCAACCCTCTCAGCCTATGGAGCCCGCATTCCCCGCCACATTCCCCAAGGTCTCCGAAAAGACTATTCAATCCTCTCAGCCCATGGAACCTTCATTCCCCGCCACATTTCCCACCACACACCCCGAATCCCCCATCCATCCCACCACTCCATCCCTCCCCATACCACTCCGAACCTTTACCCTCACCTCCATTACAAGCACCATCCACCATTCCCCCAACGGTCTCAAAATCGCCTCACAATCCCGTATGGCCAGACTCACCGATCCAGAAAGCTCCTGGAAGAATATTGTATTATTGATTAGTGGCTCTGCGGTTCCGGGGAGTTTGATGGTGTTTTATACCCTGGTTTGCGAGTGGGAGGATTTTATGAGGTTTTTAAAGATTCATGGGGGTCTTGAGGAGGATGGAGAAGGGGATGGAGATGAAGGGCTGGGGAATGACAAGGGAAAGGAAGAGAAAAGGTATAGAATGGTGATTAGATTGCCGAGTTATGATTTAGGCTGCGGCCTTTTAGCTTCCTCTCAGCCTTCTTCTATGGCTTCGGTTCAGGAATCAGCTCCCCGGAATTCCCAGAGTTCCGAAGCGGACTTAGAAGCCGGAGCAATAATCACCACCACCACCACCATCACCACTCCTCCCACTGCCCCAGAAAAAGAGAGGATAATCACTAAGACCTCCACCGACTATGCAGAGTCAGCAGCCGTGATGAAGAAATTACTAGAAGCAGGTCAAGTCGACGTCTGGGACCAGACTTCGTTTGATTGTGCTATGCAACTGGTGCATATTTTTGGTAAGAAGGAGGTTATGGTTGAGATTGAAGAAGTTGAGGATAGGGAAGTTAAGGGTTTTGGAGAACAGAAGGACCAGAAGGGGAAGAGAAAGTGTTCTGAGGAAATGATAGAGAAAGAGAAGAATGATATGATGGAGGAAAATGTGAAGGTGAAGAAAGTGAAGGAAACTGCTAGTTGAGTGGGATAGTGGGAAATTGGGATTTTTTGGGGGGATATTGTGTGTAGTTACGTATATGAATTTTTATGATGCATTTGGGGTTTGGTATTTCTGAGTATGTGTGCGATGGTGTTTTCGTAAAATAATGTTTATACAAACCAGCGTAATGACTGAGGACATGAGTGCCAAAAATATGAATGCGAATACTCAGTACTCATTACTGATAGAAGTTTCCTGTTCTCATGACTCTATTTCTCATCTCCTCGCCTTTCTTTATTCAAAAGTATCAAGTACTGTTAGAAGTGATAGTGATTTCTCACGAAGGTGACATCGTTTACGAGATTACACGAGTGAGAATTTATTCTCCATTTTTCAAAACTCGTTGTACCATAGCCACTACAGACAGTGAAGTCCGAAGGAAAATTTAGACAGTTTACCGAAGTTCGAATGCATTCTCGCGCTTAAATCATCCATTCCAAGAATATGAGAACTTAGATTTTGTAACCCAAGACCATATTTTTTTCCTAAGCGCTAACACTACATCATATCTCTACTGGTACAAAGGTGGATAATCTTCTGCCTGTATTCCGGCATTAATTTCCCTTTTGTAACTGGCTGGAGTGACTATATAGCATTCACATTTCTTGATACTTTGCATCTTGAGTTTTGCAACTTCACAAGCTTCTCCAACTTTACGTTTTCACGACGCACACGAAAGGACAGGCTTTAGCTTTTCGAACACTTGAAAAGTGCGTACGCGTTTGCATTATTTTTGAGTTATATAATATGAAAAAAAAAAAAAAAAAAAAAAACTCTCAGTCTATGTAACCACAATTATCATCCTGCCAGATATGGTATGAAAAACAGTCTCCCAGTCTATGTGATTACAACTAATACCCTTACGTGACGCGTATATATGACATCTCAGGATTGTATAAAACTCACCAAAGCGTAAAAGACCTGTCATAGACAGTACATGGTTCTAGAAAGGATAGCTAAAGAAAAGTTAAAAGAATTGTAATGAGAGATTCATGGTTGAATTGTATCGTGGTCGGATGGTGCCGGTGTTGCGTATCGGCAGCTGTGCGGTGGTCAGACCTCCCAACCGTATAGCTAGTTTACCGGGTAAAATCGTAAACCAGGTAAACTGAACTGACAATTCACAGTTAGTTGGTGCAGTTTTGGTGTCCCGGATACACAGTTGGTTCAGTTTTGAGGAGTCCATAGAACCAGGTAACTGCAGTGCACTGATTAAACGGACTCGATAAATACAAACCAGTTTAACCGCACCGGGAACCAGTGCATGTAGGAATAAATAATGAATTTAACCTCGTTTGAACCCACCGATGGCCGTGTCTGCCAGTATCTCAACCTTCCGCATTTCACCAGCTTCTGGTAACCAGATTTCCCAACCTTCAAAAAATAGCGGTGAACATGCTTTCGGTTCCCGCGATGACTGCCAAGTCTGAGCTGTTATTTTCCAAATGCAAGCAGATCATTATATTGGACCGCCATTCAATGCATGCAGATACTCTGGAAGCCATTGAGGGGCTCAAGAGCTTAAACCGTGGGCGTCAGTTCTGATTTCTGGCGACCCAATTAAGATAGAATGTTTTTATGTATGCACTGAATAATATTTATTGCCCCTTCATAAACCAGTTCCTCTGGACAAACCAGTTTTCGCAGTTTTAAACAGTTCAACTGGTTTGCCAAGCCTTGCATTCAGTTAACTGGTTTTCGCAGTTTAACCAGTTTATACTACTGACAGTAAACTGAACTGGGTCGCCGTACAGTTCTCATATTCCAACAGTCCGTACAGTCCGTTTTGGCCGTCATTTTAAACTGGTTTGTACGACTGGGAGGTCTGGCGGTGGTGATGGTGAGAGAAGAGAAGAGATGATGGGAGGATTGAATAGAGGAGAATAAAGGAGAGGAAAAGGGAGCAGAAGATCATTGGCAAGGATCAGGGGTAAAAGGGGAAGCCTCCCAGGGTCTGTTTTCGGGTGAGTATATTGCGGACACAACATATTCTGCGGTTTCCTTAGGATGAATTATCGATGGGCCCCAGCCAAGGTATTGTACTCTGAAAAGTAGTCCATAATAAGCAGTTCTATTTTTTTTTTTGATTTTCCTATAACCTCTCGTCTTTCTCTCTGTAAAGGAATCAAGTACTGTTATAGGCAAGAGTGATTTCCCATGAAGGCAATCCATGATTTCCGAGACTAAACGAGTGAGAATTCATTCTCCGTCTTTCAAAAACTTGCTGTGGCGTAGCCTTTATATTCAGCATAGCTTACAAAAGTCTTCGTTTTGTTTTGGTTGTTTTGGTTGGTTTGTTCTGATTGTTTTGTTTTGTTCTGTTTTAATCATACAATGTTTGAAGCCTTTAAGGCTTATGCGGGACAAGAAAAAGTCTTCGAATGGTTCACCGAATATTGCATCAGGCTTGAATCATTCATTCCAAAAGATGTGAGAGCTTCAATTTTATAAATCAAATTAAACCAAGTTAAACTATATTCTGCCTAGACATTAATACTACATCATATTTCTACTGGTATAATGATAGATGATACTTTGCCTATTTTCCGTCATGGGTTTCCTAATTTGCAGCATCTAGCAGGTAAGTTTTTTGAAACCTTCCAGCTTTACAACTTCGCGAGCTTTACATACACTGTCACTTAGAAGAAAAGTTTTAACTTTTGAACATGTTAAAAGCACGTGCATATTTGCATTTATTTCCAACTTTACCAATCAGATATGATATGAAAAACAAAACTCCCACTGTCTAGTCTATGTAACCACACCTATAATCTTGCCGTATATAAAACAAGTCCAATCCAGTCTCATTACTATTACCAACCAGAAAAACAGAACACCGTTTCTGTAACGGAATTAGGTAGGTGACAAAGAGGGTAAAACAAAACAAAAGTGCCATACAAGCGTAAACTGTGTGTCTTGCAAAGTGGTTGGTTCTAGTTGTAAACAACACGGGAAGAAACTTTAACCTTGAATCGTGTTCCTCAACAGGAATGACCATAGAGAGGGGGTAAAACTTCTCAATATTGCTAGCTATTCAAGCTAAGTATCAAAGTCGTATCGTATTATGGGCCCAGGTTGATTGCCACTGTCGAATCAGAGAGACTCTTTGCTAACTTTCCCACCATCTGCCTCCATATCGGCATCGTCAGAGCAGTAACCCATCATGTTCGGTGGCAGATCTTCCCAAGCACCATGTAGAGACGTTTTGACATTGCTCTGATTGTAGAGTAAAATATGAGAGTGATTGTCTCCTAAACATGAATGAATGATCATTGAGAGGGGATACCATTCCTCAATACTACTAGCTACTCAAGCGAAGTATCAAAGTCGTATCGTATTATGGACCCAGGTTGACTGCCACCGTCGAATCAGAGAGACTCTTTGCTAACTTTCCCACCATCTGCCTCCATATCGGCATCGTCAGAGCAGTAACCCATCATGTTCGGTGGCAGATCTTCCCAAGCACCATGTAGAGACGTTTTGACATTGCTCTGATTGTAGAGTAAAATATGAGAGTGATTGTCTCCTAAACATGAATGAATGATCATTGAGAGGGGATACCATTCCTCAATACTACTAGCTACTCAAGCGAAGTATCAAAGTCGTATCGTATTATGGACCCAGGTTGACTGCCACCGTCGAATCAGAGAGACTCTTTGCTAACTTTCCCACCATCTGCCTCCATATCGGCATCGTCAGAGCAGTAACCCATCATGTTCGGTGGCAGATCTTCCCAAGCACCATGTAGAGACGTTTTGACATTGCTCTGATTGTAGAGTAAAATATGAGAGTGATTGTCTCCTAAACATGAATGAATGATCATTGAGAGGGGATACCATTCCTCAATACTACTAGCTACTCAAGCGAAGTATCAAAGTCGTATCGTATTATGGACCCAGGTTGACTGCCACCGTCGAATCAGAGAGACTCTTTGCTAACTTTCCCACCATCTGCCTCCATATCGGCATCGTCAGAGCAGTAACCCATCATGTTCGGTGGCAGATCTTCCCAAGCACCATGTAGAGACGTTTTGAAATTGCTCTGATTGTAGAGTACAATATGAGTGTGGTTACCTCCATAAGTTTTGCAAAGTCTCGGACTGTCTGGAGGGATTGTTAGTATCGCAATTTCAAATCGTACAGAGGAATTGCAAACTATCAAGTAGTCCATCATGGAAGAAAAAAGATGAGCAATTACCGTTGGTGGTGGTTTAACGTCAATAATTTGACACGGCCGTCAGATACCAATAGTGGAGGAAAGATGGAGTTTTGTATATCCACGGATGGAAAGAGATGTTCTGCTGATAGCCTAGTGGAGGGTGTACATATGGCCCGGAGCTCCGGCTAGGCTTTCTTAAATCCACCCTCTTACCTACCTGGTAACTCTGTCTCTATGACCGCTACCGGTAACCTTATCCAACTCTTCTCTTCTCTTCCCCATTTTCTTTTCTGTACTGCGCATGCATGTGGCCTGGTACACAGCATTATCGACTGTTTCGGGGTTCGGAACAGAGGTTTTATAAGAAATCTCCGTGTGTATATAGTACATTCCAGTGTTTCCCGTAGTTTGATCGGTCCGGTCTGGGATTCCAAGGGAACTATAATACACATCGGTGGTCCGCTCGGCACCTCAGACTAAAACCAACAGCAAATACGGTCCAAAGAGCAAATACTCAAGACATAAGTCGCGCTAGTTTACAGAGACAGTACCAGTGTACTGTTGCAAAAACAATTGAAAGTCCCATTGTCTTTTGGCCACTACGTGGTACCTCGTATCATGATGTAGGAAGTTTCTGGGTTGTCTATTAAAAAGTTGTTATTTTATAAATCGTAAAACCAATGTTCAACAATAAAAACAGTTTAAATCACAGAAATTATGCAAGATGTCCCCGTCAAGACATCGAAATATCCAAGATACCACTGAAAGTTTTTTTATGCAAATTAATACACCACTCGCTTAGACCCATGCCGCCGCACCAGCCGCGAAGAAGTTTCTTTTTTCAAAATTGAAATACTGACGCGAGACCCTTCACCGCCCAGTTGTGAATGGCCCGTCTGGAGATTCTGGTGGGAGGACAAGGGCATCTGGGGGTCACATGATGTGCCCAATCTCTGCCGAATTGACGTTGCTGGCATGCTCATTGATGCACTCGATTGTTGCGGTTGAAGATAAGCTTGAAAAATTGCAGATGAAGAGGAACTTGAAGTTCGATTTACAACTGCAGAAAATGACGGTGGAAAAAATTAGTTTTTAAAAAAAACTTTGTCGCGGCACATGCGGCAGGTGCTGCAGAACGGACCCAAGCGAGGGGTATATTGAAAATAACATTAAGCGACCAGGGTATCTTGGATATCTCGATGTCTTGACGGGGGAATCCTGCATAATATCCGATATATAATATATCCAAGTCCCAGCTGTTCAATCCACCAATCTACCAATCTACCAATCTACCAATCTACCAATCTACCAATCTACCAATCTACCAATCTACCAATCTACCAATCTACCAATCTACCAATCTACCAATCTACCAATCTACCAATCTACCAATCTACCAATCTACCAATCTACCAATCTACCAATCTACCAATCTACCAATCTACCAATCCAGCCACAACAAACTCCAGCTATAACACAAAAATTCAGTCTCGCTGCAGTAACCTCGATCATCAATAAGTCATAACCATTTCCAAATCCCCAAATCCCAATTCTTTTCAGGCCCCCGAGCTCTGTATACCCGGATATACTCTCATATCTGTATGTATTATCTAAGGGGGGGGGGGGGGGGGTCCTTAGTAGTGAATAGATAGCAGATGGTAAGATGGTAGGATGTTAAGATGTTAAGATGTTAAGATGTTAAGATGTTAAGATGTTAAGATGTTAAGATGTATGATATACCCATAACCAGAACCTCCTTTTATTAGCCTATCTTACAATATCATATCATATCCAGTCCCTCTCAAATCCGCGTTGTAGTCCTTCCAAGTTCCCACCTCATACCATCTTCCATCTCTTCCTTCCTTCCTTCCTCCCCGGTTGTTGTGTGCGCGGTTGGTTCGGTAGATAGGTAAGTCTGTAAGTCGGTGTGCATATAGGAATCCGTATCCTCGCATCCTGGACATCCTAAAACCCCAAGCCCAAACCCAAAGCCCTTAAAAGTAACTACCAACCCTCCTTTTAAAAACCTCAATAACCTGTGCCATATCCCTTCCGGCCTCCTGTTCTTCCCGTTTAATTCTAAGAACTGCTGCTGAGCCTCCGATGAAGACTGCAAAGATCGGGTCGGCGACGCTGTGGGTATGTTAGTTTTTTGTTTTTATGATTTTTATGGGTTTTATGGTGGATTGGTGGGAGGGGAGGAGGGGACATGCGGGGATATGGGGATATGGGGATATGGGGATATGGGGATATGGGGATATGGGGATATGGGGATATGGGGATATGGGGATATGGGGATATGGGGATATGGGGATATGGGGATATGGGGATATGGGGATATGGGGATATGGGGATATGGGGATATGGGGATATGGGGATATGTGGAATGGAGGTGCGTAGCGTATGTAGCGTATGTATGGAGCATTAAGGAGGATTTCGAGGATTTGTGGATTTGTGGATTTGTGGATTTGTGGATTTGTGGATTTGTGGATTTGTGGATTTGTGGATTGGTATTCGAAAGCATGATGAACCCTGACGACCTAACAGTATACCGATACCAAGTCAATCAGTCTATCATGAAGCACTAGTTCCCCAAGCTACCCCCACACTCCTGAGAGCATTTCCATTTGTATCGACCAAGCCATGACGGGTGTTTGAATGGTATAACCGTATAGCTAGGTGTCGATATCTAAGCTGGTAGATATGTAGGCCGGTATTCGCTATTCGCTATTCACTGCTCTCCAAATCTCCAAATCTCCAAATCTCCCAATCCCCAAATCCCAGCAGCCATACACCAGAGCTGGAGCCGGGGCTGACAGTCGATAGCTTGCTCAGTTGTGAATTTGAACCGCCTTACACAACAGCAAGAAGCTATTCTATCCGAGGTCTGAACCCAAAGCCGCGTACAGCTGTAAGGGCTTGAAAAAAAAGCGAAGATACTGTATACATACCGAGAGATAAGGTATTGGTAAGCCATAGTGAGCTGGTGGCGTTGCTGCTTTACTTTGCTGCTTTGCGTCGCTTCGCGTTGCTTCGCTTCGGTGTGGGAGCTGCGGGGATGTAGTGTGGAAGTTGGAAGTTAAGTTCCGCGCATCGCGGCGCACGCGTTACGCTGGAGTTGCCGCTGTGGATTTTAGTGCGGGACTAGGATTGTGATAAAGTTGAGGTGATGTGACAGCTTGATTTAGGATGGATTTTTACAGTGTTTTTATGGAGATTTCGTGAGGAGTTGGTTTGTTTGGATTTATTTGGAAATTATGGATTTTTTTGATCAAGTATATCACTTGCTTGACGAAAGACCCTCGTTTCACGCATGACCGCCATCTCTCTCCGAGTACTGATATTCCAGACTCCGAGCCCATAGAAATGGGAAAAGAGAAACATGTAACATATATACTGCCTCATACTTCCGCATACTCCCTCCACTTTCCCAATCACACGCACCCATCCCTCCATCCCTCATCACAGTCCAGTAGCAAAACTCGATTGGATTTATTTTGTCTATTTCCCCACAAGAGATTCCATATATATAGACACAATACTGATATCGTACACCCCACCGAACCCACCCAGCCATTCCCCCACCAATTTTTAGTCCCAATAATCTGTTTATTTCTTTGATCGTTTCTCGGGCTTGACGCGAACCTTCTTGGGAGCACCCTTTCCACGGCTCTTAGCTCTGTAGGAGAAGAAGAGAAGAATATGTTAGCTGCTGTTTCTTTTTCAAGGTTTCCAAAAGCACCAAATTGCTCCTCATCTCTAAGAATATATGTCTCTAGCCCCCATACCCGGAGCCCCCATATCCCAAGCCCACACCCCACCCCCAGGGAAGAATCCAAAAACATACCTCTCAACATTCTCCAACCTCATCTCCTCATCCTCATCAACAAAGTCCATATCAGGCCATTGTTTTCTGAACGTCTTAATCGAGACCAATTTCGGAAGATAATAGTCCTTGAGAGCTTCTCCCTTAAGTCTCTGTCTCAGGATTTTGTTTCCGGTTCTTGCGCCGGTGGGGTTGAAGGTTGTGCCGAAAATCGAGGCTGACAACTAGAGTAGTGACATAGAGGTCAGTTTGATCCAACCAAGGCAAGGCATTACAAGGCAAGGTGGTTCTGAGAAAGAGAGCATTGCGACGAAGAGCGAGAGAGCCGGAGAGCGAGAACAGAAGCGAGATATCGGATAGGTATATATCGGCAGCAGGATATCAATGTGTAGGTAGGTATGTAGGTAGGTATGTAGGTCATAGGTCGATTATCAAGCCGCGTGACATAGGTATCTCGGAGGTTTCGTAGGAGACGCGCGCGGCGAAGCGGAGGAGCCGGGTTTGGCGGGGTAACATTCGCGTTCCGTGTTGCATTATATATCGCGCTCTCTCATGACAATTGTTTAACGGGACAAAAATAAAGGAACGTACCTTCTTCAGCTCCAATAATCTCGATCTCGCGACGGAAGCCATGGTTTGTTCGATGCGGTTGGAGAGGCTCTGCGATGCTTTTGCGGGTGTCTCGTTGGTGTTGCTAGACTTTCCGCGCTAGTGCGTAAACGCTAGATACGCTATTCTAAGAATGGCTTAGAGGTATATTCTTGCGCACTGAAGGAGTTCAGCTGAGCGTGTTTCATCCGGGAATGCCGGCGGCACAATTGAGGAGTCAAATTCGGTACAACGCAAACCAAAATCACATCGAATCAATTGAGTATAACACCTGAATTCTTGTCACTTACTTCGCCATCACAGTTTTAATTGCATTATCACGGTTTCGATTTCGTTATGTCACGGGAACAAGACTTAATTCATCATCATAATTTCATTGATGTATAAAAGGATATCAACGCACGCGATTCCAGAAAAAAAAAAAGAGGTTTCTATGATGAAATCAAAGTGCCTTTCAGGCTACATATAACCAAAACAACCCATTTTGAAACCCTACAACTACAAATTCTAACGCCAAATATTACACAGCCTACATTCCATGGAGTACTATTCCACAGCGGCTAATTGTCTCATCGTCATTCCACCATTTACAAAGTAGCTCCGACAATCTCGGCGTACTTCTCAGTGGAGAAAGACTTGGGGCGCTCAATAGGAGCTCCGACAGCACGGTCAATGATGAGCTGAGGAAGAACTCCGAGGGCACGGGAGACACCGAAGAGGACGGTGTAGTAGTTGGCCTCAGTGAGTCCGTAGTACTGGAGGAGGACTCCGGAGTGGGCGTCAACGTTGGGGTAGGGGTTCTTGGTCTTTCCGTGCTCGGTAAGGACACCAGGAGCGATCTTGTAGACCTGGGAGACGAGCTTGAAGAGAGGGTCCTCAGGAAGCTTCTTGAGGGCGAACTCGCGCTGGGAGGTGTAACGGGGGTCAGTCTTACGGAGAACGGCGTGTCCGTATCCGGGAACGACACGTCCAGCGTTAAGGGTAGACCAGAGGTAGTCCTTGATAGAAGCGTCAGAGATGTCGTCACCGACGGCCTTCTTCATCTCGGTGAGCCAGTTAAGGACCTCCTGGTTGGCAAGTCCGTGAAGGGGACCGGCAAGACCGTTAAGTCCGGCAGCGAGGGAGAGCATGGGGGAAGAGAGAGCGGATCCGACCAAGTGGGTGGTGTGGGCAGAGACGTTTCCTCCCTCGTGGTCAGAGTGGATGGTCAAGTAAAGACGCATGAGGTCAACGAAGTCCTTGTTTCCTCCGAATCCGAGCTGGTTGGCCAAGTTGAATCCGTAGTCCTTGTCCTTCTGGATGGGAGCGACCTTTCCGTCCTTGTAGATGTTACGGTAGATCTTAGCGGCAATGGTGGGGAGCTTGGCAATGAGGTCCATGGAGTCCTCGAAGGTGTAGTTCCAGTAGTCCTTCTTGTGGACTCCCTTGGCGTAAGCCTTAGCGAAGGAAGACTCGTGCTCAAGAGCGGTGACGGCAAGAGAGAACTGAGCCATGGGGTGGAGGGTGTTGGGGCAGCGGTCGATGAGCTCCTCAACGAACTTGGGGACATCGGAACGGGCAGCCCACTCAGCGGAGAGAGCGCGGACCTGCTCCTCAGTGGGAACCTCTCCGGTCAACAAGAGCCAGAAGAGACCCTCAGGAAGGGGCTCCTCTCCTCCGGGAGCACGGGGAAGGACAGCCTGGCACTCAGGGATCTTTGTGGATGTCAGTATTGCGGGTTGACAAAATGGCGACGCGGGGTTCTTACGGTCTTTCCACGGAAACGGATACCCTCCTCAGAGTCGAGGACGGATCCCTCCCAGACGAGAGACTTAACACCACGAGCTCCTCCGTAGACCTGGTCAAGAGTAACCTCTCCGATGACCTTGGATCCGTGCTCCCTGGAATCTGGTTAAAATCGCCATCTATCGCTGTGGGGAGTATAATACTGACTTGCGAAGCTTCTTGATCTTCTCGATGTTCTCGGGGATCTTGGCGGCGAAGGTCTCCTTGAGGGTCTGATGGATACCGCGTTAGAATCACGTTCTGGCTGATGGAACAACGCTCTCATGGCGTACCTTGGGCTTAACCGCGGAGTAGTAGCGGTAACCAGCCCGCTTGACGGCGAATCCAGCCGCAGAGGAGACGGAAGCCCGGAGGGCAGTCTGTGCCAAAGAGGAAACCTTGATAGCGGAAGACATTATGGATGATGGTGTATGTGGGGAACTGTGAAGGTTGAAGGGGAAAGAAGAGAAGAAGTAGTTGCGGCGGGGAGGCCAAAAAAAAGATGACGAGGGGGGTGGGGGATTCTCGGGACCGGAATGAAACAGGGTTAGGCGCGCTACCAGGGTCTTCGCTGTGCTTCGAACGAGTAACGGGATAGGTCGGCTTCATGGAGATACCTTAGAGCAACTCTACTCTCCGGCTGTCCGATGGTGAACTTCCATCGAAGCGGCCCCGCGCAGCTTCACGACTATCAGAATGTGGAGATATCTATTTTGGTACAGACGGACCAATTCCCCGCAAAATTCAATACAGAATATGGTCAAGCTGGACAGCTGAGCTTGAAGCCTAATGAGACGTTGCATCCGGAGCGTTTCGAGGTGCGGTCATGTAATTTCATCACGGATCACTTCCGGAATCCGAAGTTTGGAGGTTCTCTTAGCTCAATTGGTGCAAGAGAGTGGGGGATTATGTAATGGTTTGTTTGGGCTTCATGGCATCTTCAACGTTTGAAAGGCATTTTGTTGTGATTTTTGGTGTATGGTTGATACGGAAAATACCAGCACTTTTGATCACGGCCTTCGTTGCGGCGAGGCAATTTCCATCCTGTGCTGTTGGCAGGAACCTGTCTTCGGGATTCCCGTGGGGGAAACCACCAGTTGCTCCGCACCACCACCCGGGAATGCATAGTGGGTCGAAATCTTGGCAAAGTAGCGAATCGACAGGACACCTAACGAACCCAACTCTGAGCCAACTGACTGCGCATCCCCAACAACAAGCTGACACCCGAACAAAGCACGATCCACTCGCATATGACAGATGTTCAACCGATTGATTACCGAATGAATACTGTGTCCCGATCCACTATAAAACGCCATCATTCAAAGCCTCATTCCAATTGAAACCAAATTGTAAAACCTCCCAAGACATCCATACGTCGTCTTTCATCAGCCGTTGCGATCGGCCGTCCGGTCATATGGATACAACCAGCGGTCCGAGTGCACGTAATTGCTCCGAACGAGACCACCTCGGCTTTAGCCGGTACCGAGAATTATGAATTGCCGCTCGCACCGATGGATGTTCCGCGAAACTCATGGCCCATCCATAAAAAGGCTGATATCAATGCTCCATACATAACTGCGAACAGGCCGATATTCGTTATCTGATCAGGGCCAACAAGCTTATCACATGTTCCTTATCTCCTTTGGCTAACCCAAAAGAATCATGGGGTGAAGGGAAGGACGAAGCTCGAACGCACATCGTCGGGGCTAGTCTGCCGACAAGGCAGAAATGGAGCTTGTAAACTTCAATTGCCTATATCATCGATGACATATGAATAGTAAACCACTTTAAAGCATTCCTTCATGAGCTGTCGTTTAGATGGAATTCCTTAGATATGGAGCTACTCCACAAAGTCCAGCGAACGGCATCGATCCATCTCTCCATGGGTGAACGGCAATTGCCTTCATCATTCCATCAACATGAAGGGCCAAAGTCTCACCATCAAGGTTCCAAAAGCTTCCCCATTAAGATTGCTATCGAAATTACATCGCCGAATTATTCGTAGCAGCAAGCTCAAGTCCAGGGAGTCCACATGTGTCACTAGAGCCTCGTCCCGATAGGCCATCTATCAACTTTGGAAGTTCATTTAACAGCCGGTCCCGCTGTTCACATGGTAGCTAAGCTTTCTCGAACCTAGGAAACCCAAAGAACCTAAAGAACCTAGAGAATTTTACAAGCCCGGAGAGGACCGTTTGTGCTTGTGTGTGTGCCTTAGATGCCGAATACCGGTACAGACCATCTTGAAATTCCTTAAAACCCCCCTAGCTCTTCGGCAGAGTGATCCGAATAAAATATAGGGCCGATAGATTGTAGCTCGGGTTTCAAGTTAATCCGTTAGCCTTAGGGATGATATCAGGCTTTCTCCGGGAGGACTGGTGAAGATTGGTCTTTATTGCTGCTGCTGCTGGAGGAATGTGCTATGACTAGCCAATGGTTGGATATCACGGTTAAAGAAACGGTTGTGTTTCAGATAGCCAAGAGATTAAGATGGCTATTTGAAGTCTTGAGATGGATAAAGAAGATGAATAGGCTAATTTATATGCCAACGTTACATAAGGCTGAAATTCGACGTTCGAGTTCAGAGTTGACACCTGGGATACTTATTCGGAAACAGTACTTCGGGAGAATCGGCTCGGATATATCCAACTGAAAATATAAAGATTATCTACGTAGATTCATTAGGCCTATTCGTTGGAGAGCTTCGTACTACGCAAACTCAAGTCCAAATGCAGCTGATGGTGAAAATCTGATCGAAAGAGAAATATTTATCCTCTCATCACAATTCCTTACTGAGAGATAAATAGTATGTAATCCAGATAAAGCTAAATCATTTCTCCAATCCAGTAAAACATTAAATCAATATAATAGCATCATCCAACAAATCGTAACAGAATAGGTGATAGACAGAAAGTTGTTTTTATATCTATCATATATTTCATTCCTCAGCAGTTTAGAATTCCGTATGAAAGTAAGTAGATCATCCCATAAAAAACTGCTGCATAAATCTCAATTAAAAATAGCTTTTCGGCTTTTGTAAGTGCAGTGTCAAGCTTCAGAAGCCCCAATGGGGCTCAGGCACTTAAGTACCAAATAAAAAAGCGGTCTACCGACATTCATATACTATCACTCAATATATCGACATATCATCAATAACCGAAGTATGTAGAACTATTCCCAGTGCAACAGTATAAAATATGCAAGTAATAAAAAATTCAAAGTGACAAGATATATATATTTGCCAAGCCCTATTATCTGTAAACTCACTCTAAGGTGGGATACTACAATGAGTAAAACAATAGCCCAGCATCGAAGCAGGGAATTGATAACTTCCACAGTAAAATCAAGGACACTCCCTAAGTAAAAGTTTCTATATATCAATTTTCTCAAAATCAGAAACATCCCAACCACAGTCTACATATCAACCCGAAAAAGTAGTCACAACGGAAGCCAATGTGATACATAATGTATCACTCGATTCATCACACCATCCCCGGTCGTTCCTAGTGTTTCCAATCCATAACGTTTCATAACTCTTATTCAAAATCACACACACACTAATTATCTAGAATCAAACAAATATCCGACTAATTATAATAACCTACTTCAAAAGCACAAGACCTGTACTGAAGCCCGTCTATGATTCAATCCATGGAAACCGCAGGCCATATCATAATGGCCACATACCCGCCTCAAAAGAGACCCATAAGAGGCTTTCTTTTCACCCTGGATCCTTTTGAAGCTCCTTCTACCCTTCCTTCGCTTTTCCTCCCTTCCTCTCTTTCTTTATTCCCCCCGTAGCCTCCTCTCGATTACCATTGTCACCGCTATTATACCAAAGTCATGCGTTTAATTGATTGATTGATTGATTGATTGATTGATTGATTGATTGATTGATTGATTGATTGATTGATTGATTCTTAACCGTTTCCAACCGTAAGGTTATGAAGTGGCCTGTGTTAATAAACATATTTAGGCCCCTGTCTGTAATCCCGGAGGCCTACTGGGAAAAGCCCTAGAGCACTCTTCGTTTTTCGGGGCCACAGCACCCTGGTGTTCTCTGTGCTGATTTTCTTTCGCGTCACTATAGTCTAGAGCCCGGTACGCTCAATGATTACTCCACCGAGTTGTTCCCCTCATTCCTCTTCCCTTCCCTTCACACCTCAATCTTTCTCATTTTTTCGGGCCTTATACAGCTGCCGGGCCGCTTCTTCCCCTTCTCTCCTCCTCTGTCCCTCCGCCTGCTCGGGCCTTCCTATTTAGCCTTCGCGCTGCCCCTCCTTGCCTCTCTCTCCGGGCTCTTGTCGTCGGTGTGATTAGTTGAAGGTGGTCATTGTCTAAGACAATCTGGACATTAATTCCTCCACTTTTGATAATACAGAAGTTAAACTCCGCCACCGTGGAATGGACAGCGAGCACCGCTGAATCCAAGACCACCTTTAAA
Source organism: Pyronema omphalodes (assembly GCA_024516155.1). Taxonomy (NCBI): domain Eukaryota; kingdom Fungi; phylum Ascomycota; class Pezizomycetes; order Pezizales; family Pyronemataceae; genus Pyronema; species Pyronema omphalodes. The sequence goes on from JAJJXM010000009.1 coordinate 777,480, forward strand.
TCCCCGGAAATGCCAGCCATTCATGTTGGCTTGTTTAGCTCACATTAACCGTCTTGCTACCGAAACACAATCCAGAATAACCAAAGAATGGATTCGGATTGACCCGGAGAACAGCAAGTCCTACCGGCCTAAAAAATCCGGGGGAGTAAGGAAGGCTCTTCAGAATACTTCGAAGAAAAAAGGAGCAGCCTTCCTTTAGCTGGCGTTCGGTCATGACCTTGTTGGGACATATCTTGTATGAACGAAAAAGAAAGAATCGGTCACTTGTTTTTTTTTACTCCTGCAACTCTGGAAAGAAATATATTCGTGGGTAACTATTTGGGAGGTGCCAAGAGTTGAAGCAGGAGATTCTGGACCTCAAGAGAAAGGTCGAGGGTCTGAATGGGCCTGGGAAGTTGCGAGGCAGGAATGAGGATGAATATGGTATCGTTATTTTGCTCCCCATCCCCTGTTCTCCCAACACTCCCTCGCCCCTGCCTCCCCACCTCTCTGCAAGTCACCGTGCTACCTAACCTTGCCTTGCATCTCTTTTAAAGCTAATATCTAGTGTAAGTAACGCCGACTAAGTTCAGGGTGTGATAATCTATGATGGCATGTATGGTGTAAATATCATCTTAGCAGGTTTAGCAGAGAGGTTAATTGAGTTGAGAAGTAGAAGCCTCAAATGACATATATATATTGGTGAAAGAGAGTAAATTCCAATAGGGATGGTTTCTATAGCTGGATAACGAAACCAACAAACATAATTCAGTGAACCTTTTCTATGGAAAATCTAGCATATAACTTACCCGGCTGTGGTTTTTTTTTTTTTTTTTTTTTTTTTTGAAAAGAAATTCCAAAATATGAGGACTGTTAAGTTATAGTAGGTTAGTAATTACCTATACAACTTTTTCTTCGTATCAAAATGTATGAATCGATAACCGGACCGCACACCTGTGGTATCCATCTCCTGGCTCAAAAGACAAACCCGAGGCCAGAAACTGAAGGAGTGGAAGGAATGGTACGAACAACAAAAACAGCCAAAAACATACAAATCACCTCATTTAAGACAGCTAGACATTGCATACACAAATACCACCCGCAAAATCTCATCAGCCATCCTAGGCCTGAGAACCGGTCATGGATATTTTTTGGATTACCTATCAAAGGCGAACTCCGAAAAATATCCTTCACCCAGATGCACCTGTCCAATGCAACCCCCACAAACACCCAAACATCTCATCCTAGGCTGCTCAAAATACCAAGTACAGAGGAATAAACTCCGCAGCGAACTGAAACTTCACAGGAACTACCAGAGATCGGCACGGTCCGTCCAGGACGGCGGACCGGACGGGACCACGTTGGTGGTCCGGTCCCGTCCTTGACTTTTGACGGACGGCCATTATGTGGTCCGGTCCCGTCCGCAAACTGAAAAAGACCGGACGGGACGGTGGGTGACGGCAGGACCGTGGGTTTCGGGTGAGCTAGTTTGCAGGGGGCGGTTTGGTTTAAGTTTGCCAGAAATTATGGGCCGCAGCAGCGACGTCTTCAGCACTGTAGCAGATGAACCCGTCATGCTGCACTTTAGTAAAACTTTTACACCCTACTGCAGGTGCACGCTCCACCCAGAAATAGTTTGACTGCCTATGGTAGTTTGATATTATTTTTGTTTCTTAGTAGTGTACGATCCCGCTATAGATATTTCTTCTATCCTTCAAATTCCATCTTCGATCTTTCCCTCTTCTACCTGCCAGAATTTTCCACTCCTTTCATTACCGTGTAATTCAAACATCAATAGCAATCACACAATTCCCAGCAGAGCTTATTGCCGTCCTCTACACCTTTTGCGACCAGGAGCAGAACACCCTGCCTGTCCTCTCAAGAGTCGTTTCCATTCCAGAAGGATGCGGAAGGACGCATTTTAGTGGCGGGAGAAGGAGCATTCTTATGCATCAGTATAGTTTTTTTGTGTTTGCAAGAAATTCCATATAGGTGACTTTAATTCGTGCAATGCATCAGAATTATCTAAGGAAAACACCATGAGCCGTAGTAAAAAAAACTGCGGGTTGTGAGTGACCGACTGTGACGCTAGTCGTGGTCACCCACGGTCACCCGCGGTCCGTCCCGTCCACGGTGCCTCCAGGACGGGACCGGACGGACCGTGCCGAACTCTGGGAACCACCCTGCACCACTCCAAGTGATACTCCACTCTCCTGATGGAACCAAGGCCCTTACCACTATGATCTCTACTACCAAGATTGCCACCGCAGAGTGGATACAGGCACAGGTAAATAATGCTCCCGCTCTGGAAGATGACCCGGAAGGAAGGAGAATAGGCTGGGGAACACTGATCGAATCTGAGAACGAGCACGAAGCGGTTCGGAGCGAATAAGACGAATAATGCTGTAAAAAAAAAAAAAAAAAAAAAAAAAAAAAAAAAAATACCTGAAGACAGATACATAAATATGTACATAGAGAGCCGAAGAACAGCAAGAGCGAGAAAGGGTAGCGCGCGAGAAAGGCAAAAGAGAAGAAGTGAGAGGAAGAAGAGGACAGGATGAGACGAAAGCTGAAGAGAGAGGTGAAAGGAGAGGTCTAAAAAGAAGGGGGAAAAGTCGAGGGGCGAAAGGAAAGAGGCGGAGGGAATTAGCGTCAAAGAGCAGAGAAGAGGAGCGAAGACCAGTGTAATGGAGCAGAGAAGAGAGGAGAAGAGCGGAGAGGAGCAGAGAGGATTGAAGTATAGAGGCGAGGAAAGTTAAGGAGAGTTAAGGAGAGCATAGGAGAGCAGAGGAGAGCAGAAGAGAGCAGAGACAGGGTACGAATAACGAAGTGAGAGTTTCGAGTTGAGAGTGCCGGGAGGGAAAAGAGCAAACAGGGCTCCAAAATGTAACGACGAGAATGAAAACCAGCAGGAGGAAGATAGGTGGCAACAGGCCCAAGAAATGAAGTACGCTCTGGGGCGGATCCCAGCGAGACTCCAAGGTAACAGCTGGAGCCTCGAAATGTAAATAGACTGTGGCATACGTCATAACCTTAAGGTTGGGAACGTTCAAGAAAATCAAATCAAATCAAATGTATGAATCGATACCCGTACCCTTCACCCCACAAACCATGAATATTCTTCCTCCTCCTCCTCCTCCTCCTCCTCAAAAATAAAAAAATGGGAAACATAATTAAAAGCCAGGTAGTTATCTATCCACAGATAAACCATAATCTTATATATATACCTATTCAAGCAATTCCAGTCTCCGGAAGCCACTCTAGGCTGCTCCAAATTGAAAAGCCGCAGTTTTCCTTAAGCTATTATCTAGTCATTTCCTCATAGGGATTCACCTCAAATGGATTAAAAAGAAGCAGTCGAATATCTGTTGGTGGTCTAGCACTACGACTCTGGAAGAAGATAGATCCGTGGTCATCTATTTGAGGTGTACAGGTACAGGCTGGGAGTAGAATACTGGACCTGAAGAGAAAGTTCTAAATCGCAGGGGGAAAAGAATAAAGCTAAGTGTAGCTTTATGTATTCATATATTTAATGAGGTTTCATTTTTTTCAGTCTCTAACCGCTACCAAATTCCTTCTCCTCATCCTCATCCTCATTCCCAAAAACACCCCAATCCAGCCCAGCCCGACTCGAATTTTCCGCCAACAATCCTCAAATTCCCGACTTTTCTACACCATATCACTCCCACCCCTTTCCTCATTTCTTCTTCTTCTTTCTCCCTTCTCCCTTCCAAAACTCAACAAAAATTAAAACCCGCTTTTCTCCTCCAAGATATTTAAATCGAGTGATGTTCAGTGATGCCTCGGTCCAAAGTGACCAAACTCGTCGCTTTTTTGCTTATAGCTTACCCGGCTTTCGTACTTGTACTCACGATTTTTGTTGGGAAAAAAGTGTCGAATTGATCTTCAGGTTTAGCAATGTGGAAATGGATGTGGATATGATTCAAATTTTGAGTCTGTAAATAATTGAAGGTATGGGAGGAGGTCTATGTAGATGATGATTTGATTTGGGATGGCTTGATCGCTGAGGAGGAGGAACTGCGGAATGATGAGGAATGATGGGTTATTATGGGTTATGATATGATATCATTATTTAATTTGATTTGATTGCTACTAATTTATGACATCGTATATAGAACTATGCAACCATGCAACTATAAAATTCCTCTACTTGTCATCTATATCCAATATCAACCATCCAAAGTCTATAAAGGCAGAGAAACCTACTGAAGCTTTGGATACGATATATGGAGTCCTTGGATATGAAATTTCATTCGCCTCAGCCAATGAAAAAATATCAAGTACCCTGGGATATATCCATATCCCATATCACGTACCGCATATCCAAAGCGTGATGCCTGGTGCCTGATGGATGGCTATATGTACCAAATCCGGTTGTTTGCCTGACTTCAGGCTTCGAGATTCGCGTCTTGTTTTTCGGGGCTCTGGGCGGGTTCCGGATTTGCCTGGCTTCGGGTCTCGAGTTTCGCGTCTTCGGTTTCGAGTTTCTATTCCACCACAGTCGCCACAGTCGCCACAGTCAACACAGGATTATAACATAACGCCAGTCCATAAACCAAGTCTCAAATTTCGGGGTTCGTGTGCTGAGTGTATCGAGGTCCGAAGAGTTCCATCCTCTGAACTCCTAAAGCTCCCAAACTCCTAAACGTATGAAACCTCCGAAACGTCCGAAATGTCTGAAACTTTCATGTGTTCCCCCTGTCTTACGTCCTTATCGTGATGCTCCGATACATCTCCGATACTTTCTGCTGCGCTACTACGCTCACACCACTACCCTTTCCACTCCTCTCTCTCTGCCGCTGCTTACTCCACCGTCACGTATGTCTTCCATCGCATATTCCGCCGTATATTTCTTCCCTATCGCTGTTCTCATTCTGTAGCTCAAAAACTCCAAAATCCACCTCTGCCTCTATCCCCCACACCTCCACCGGGCCTAAAACCAACCACCAACCTCCCGTTTCTCATCAATACATGCATCCCGATACCATTTCCATTTTTTCAAGCTCGTTATCATCGTGGCCCAATATCCCGCTACTGGCCATGGTACCTCTTTCTCCCTCCTCTCCTCTCCCCTCTATCCACCGCATGTTATTCGAAATGATCTCATTAACATCCCCCCCCCTTCCTCCCCAACCCCATCCTAATTCCACAAAACCCCCTCATCTCAATCTCAATATCCAAAGTATACTTGTTTGTTTATTTTTTTCCGTTTTATTCTATTTTTTTTCTTTTCCGGACCTCGGTTAAAATCAGTTGCCGAGAATCTCGGGTACGTGCATATACTGCGGATATTGGGGTACCTCCTATACCTACATACCAACTAATACATGTAGGTATGTAGATATGTAGATATGTGCACTTTACCGTGTGCACACGTATCCGGGCGTTGTCGATGTGTTGATCTGTGGCACCAATGTAAAGACTCCCTGCCAAGAGTGCTGATATCTCCGATCGGGTGAGATCATATTTTTCAGATGTGTGTTTTTCGTAGATAAAGTTTTGACGATTTCGACGATTTCGATACTGGAGAGACTGAGAATGTTGGCGTATTGTAAAAACGGGGGAAAAGGATGGTGGGTTCCGTCGTCGTCGTTCGTACGGGCGGGTAGGCGGGCAGGCGTAAACGAGTGTCGTTTGCTCGACGGTATACATTCGCGTGTGATTCCTCTGAAATTCCTGTCCTTGTTGCCTAATCGCGTGATTTCGTTCGTTGCGGCGTTGAATACTTGATTTCTTTCATTAAAATAATGAGACAATTCTCTCGAAAATGGTGTATTGCAATATGCAGATTGTGCAGTTGTGGAAACTTTTTTCACAAATCAATACCTTCATACTCACCATCTCCATACCCCCCCCCCCCCCCCCGCGTACACCGCGTCCACTGCACTCCCCTTCCTCCCCCCCCCCCCTCTCCCAACCAACCCACCACCACCACCACCCGCCCGCTCATACACCCATCCCAGACGCCCCCGGCTCCCTTCACCAAATCCTCCCACATTCCCCGTCATCCTGTACATTCCAGACACCCCAACGAACAAAACAGGTAATCGAGAAAAGCATGTCATATCGCAAAGAAGGCCCAAATCTGTAAGTTTCACCGTTACAACAACGACGCATAATATCCGAACCTATGGCACTATGATATGTAATACCAAAGTGCATTTCCAGACCTGGGTGTGTGTGTGTGTGTGTGGTAATGACGATAAAAAAAGTGGCTGTAATTCAGAGCCGACATGGCCACCAAATCACCTCCAAGTTCCTTAAGCCACCAGCCACAAAAAAACTCAATTTATCTCCGAGCATAACCGGTGACGAAAATGGGTAATAACCGCGTGTGTATGGAATCCTTCCGTGCATATGCATATCAAGTGGCATTCAAGATATCAAATCCTATCCTCTCATGGGTCCTGCTATGTATTCCAGGTCGTGCAAAATGCCAATACCGTACAGTAAAAATTTGTATACCCATGACGCTATCCGCCACTCGGAATCCCATGGACTGTCTTGTGGCTTATCAACGACCCGAAGACCCCCGATGAACTATTCGAATTGTCATGGGTTACCAAGTTGAATAAGCTCAATCGTGATAACGCAGCACAGACTTCCACACATTATGATCATGTACCCCACACTGCGCTATTTGCGGCCATTTCTGTGTCCGTGCGGGATGGTGCGGGCTCCTTGGGCTTATCGAAGACCGTCTATGACAGGCGAGGCCGAGTAAAGACCACAATAGCTTCATGTACCCCACAATCCGCCATGCTTCTCGTTGCATCAACTAAAGTCGAACACCGGGGCCATTTGATATCAAATCGTGGGGGTATAGTATCGCCAAGTCTATAGAGGGGGGGTTGGTCGTTTCGTATCGAGGGGTGATGCGGACAGTGGCGGCGCCGAGTACGGTGTAGAAGCAATATCCAAGACCGGCCGTCATGATCGAAGCCCGTCATAGACCGCAGTGGACCGTTGGAGCCTTCTCTTGTCGTTGATAAGAAATTCATAGTAGCCACCGCTACCATGGTGCGGCAATGTACCCCACATTCGACTAAGCAAGCGGGCATATCCAATACCGAAAGATAGTGGTGATGTACCTCGACCGAGACCTGGACCGATCGAGTGGCGTGGAGGCGGATATTCTAGCGTAAGCAGTGGTGTAGTACAATATTATCGCTTGCATCGGTTCAGCGGACGTTATATGTACCTGACTTTGACATGACAAGACAGTGTCAAGACATATAGTATCAAGTTCTAGACGTTCATGGTTTGGTGATGGTGTTGGGTTATAGCTTAGGTTTCGGTCACCGGCTATTAATTCTTGTGGAGCGGGGTAAAGTAAAACTACGTTGACGCTAAACATGGTTAAACTATCATCAGCACCAAAATCGAAAATCGGTTCAGGCACAAGTGGGGTCGTGGGGAAACCTTATTTGGACGACATAAGATGGCCAAGACAGAGGCTTGCTGGGTGATGAGGTAAGGCGGTGAGGGGTCTGTGGCGACCGCCATGAATACAAGGAGCTTCACTATATTGTGAGAGAGGTACTTGGCAAAAGTGAGTTGCCACCGGGTAGTATGGGCGCATCTGGTAACTGAAAATGGGCCAGGAGACACGGGCAATAGTGGTTATGATGAGGTGTTAATGGCGGCGATAAGGTGAGACGGTAAGTCGTGGCGGTAAGGTGAAAAGAAGTGAAGATAACGTAAGGTTGTGATGAGTTGTAGGTGAAGGTGAACTGTCGATAACGTTCAAAGTATCTATGTCTATCATAGAAGTCAGCAGTCAAGACCTCTTTCGTTGGATCTGATCTTACCAGTTAGTCAAGAGAAGATACTGTTCGAAATATTGTTGCCAAAGCTAGTCACCCCCGGAGGGGAAAGAAAGTTTTCATCACAATGAACCGAGCAGTAATATGTAAGATCCTAACTTTTTGTTCTAAGTACAAACAAAATCTATAGGAAATACATATTCAACACCATTTTCCCAGGACCCACTCTCCCACCAGTCATTATACGTCCCATCGCCGTTATTCCAAGCCTTTTTTTCAATCCTATTCCCAGGACATCAGAAGCATCAGTCATGTTATTCATGGCCAGCCAGTCTTTGAAATGGACTGCGTTATGAACAAACAATAGTTCGAACTGTCCCGCAACCCATTGACTCCGAACATGGCAGACCCATGCGTCGGAATCTGAACCAGAAAAAGACCTCTAAAAAAAAGGAAAACAATCAAAAATAAACAGAAGAAATGAATGAAAACAGAAAGAAAAAAACAAATACAAACACCATTATCAACAAAAAGCAGGATCTTGTTATTCTACAACATAAATATCCCAAAAAAAAGCATGTTACCATGTCTCATAAGATGCTGTCTAAGCAGCCTTCTCGTGCTGGGTAGAGACGCGCTGAAGAGAGACAACAAAGTCCTCCAAGCTGCGCTTCTTAGCATCCTTCTTAGGAGTCTTTCCGTGCTGGGAGAGAGTTAGCTTATTGTTATCAGGAGATGGGGACGGAAGGAAGCATACCATGAGGTTGTCAAAGGCAACGGAGTCCTGGAGAAGGTAGTAAACTCCTCCGAGAACGCAGAAGACACCGAAGGAGAAAATCCAGATACGGACAACGGCGACGATGGAGGTCTGGGACTTCATTCCACCCTCGAACCATCCGAACAAACAGAAGAGAGTAGCGATGACATCGACCAAGAAGATGGCACCAGACAACTGCCAAGAGGGCATGGAAGACCAGAAAGGACCGTTGGCACGGGTGATGAAGATAAGCCAGTTCTCAGTGAGGGAGATCTGCAAGAAGAGGACCTCGTCACGGTTACCGAAGTTCTGGACAATACCTCCGTCCTTTCCGTGAACCAACATGGTGGTGAGGGTGATCCAGGTACCGATGGCAAGAACAACTCCGAGAAGAACGGACATACCCCAAAGCTTGGGAAGGTTCCACTTGACGGGGGTCTTGGAGAAGGGAGCGTTGTCGTAAGCGATGGCAAGGGTGGCGATATCAGCGAAGATGGCAATGAAGACGACCAAGTTCAAGTTGAGGGACTCGTTCAAGATAGCGATCCAAAGACCCAAGAAGATCTCCAAGTGCAAGGACAAGGCAATACGGTAGACAACGTAGGCGTACATGCGGTGGAAAATCTGGCGGGAAGTCTTGAGGGCATCGATGATAGCAGAGAGACCAGGAGCAAGGAAGACAATATCGGCAGCAGAGCGGGCAGCGTCGGAGGCACCCTCAACGGCAATACCAGTGTCGGCCTTCTTCAATGAGGGGGCATCGTTAACTCCGTCACCAGTCATGGCAACAAGGTATCCACGCTGCTGAAGAATCTCGACGACATTGTACTTGTGCTGGGGGAAAACCTCGGCGAATCCATCGGCGGCCTCAACGAAATCGTAAACCTCAGATCCGGGCATGTCTCCACCTCCGGAAAGACCGAGCTTCTCAGCGTTGTAGATGTTGGTTCCAAGTCCGAGCTGGCGGGAAGTCTCACGGGCAATACCGACGGCGTCACCAGTCAACATCTTGATGGAAAGTCCGAGGTTCTTGGCTTCGTTGACAGTCTTAGCGGTATCGTGACGAGGGGGGTCAGAGCAAGGCATAATTCCGAGAATCTCCCAGTGACCCTCTCCACGGCGGCGGGCAACTCCAAGGGAACGGAAACCACGGGAAGCGAACTCAGCAACCTTGTTCTTGTAGTCGTTGGAAACCTCCTCAGGGATGGGGTGGTCCTCCTCAACGGTGCGAAGAACGAAAAGAGGGGCTCCCTTAACACAGATGATACGCTCTCCCTGGGGAGACTCGACGTGGGCAGTAACCTTCTTGGAGACGGGGTCGAAGGGGAAGAACTCGTGGACCTTGTAGCGGGAGAGAACGTTCTTGGCACGGGGGTAGAAACGGAGAGACTTCAAGAAAGCCTTGTCGATGGCGTCAAGACCCTTCTTCTTGCGGGAAGCAGCGAGACAGGCAGTAAGCATCAAGTCGTCAGCCTCAACTCCCTCAACAGTGTAGGGCTCGGCAAGAGAGAGCTTGTTCTTGGTAAGGGTTCCGGTCTTGTCAGAGCAGAGAATCTCAACACCGGCAAGGGACTCAATGGCGGAAAGCTTCTGGACGATGGCCTGCTTCTTGGCGAGGTAGGCAGCTCCGACAGCCATGGTGGTGGTAACGACAGCGGGAAGACCGACGGGGACTCCAATGATGGTGATGGCAAGGGTGAACTCGAGAATGTGAACGATTCCGTTGGAACGGTAGAAAGAGGCGACCCAGACAACCAAGAGAGTAAGGACGACGAGGACGAGCAACACTGTACCGATTCCGTTAAGGACCTCAGTGAAGTGACCAGATCCAGCAGAAGCCTTGTTGACAAGGGCAGCAGCGCGACCGACGAAGGTGTTGTCTCCAGTAGCGGTGACGACCATGAAGGCCTCACCACGCTTGATGGCAGAAGAAGCGTAGAGGTTGTCTCCCTTGTGCTTGTCGACAGCGAGAGACTCTCCGGTAATAGCAGACTGGTCAACCTGGAGGAAAGCATCCTCGGTAACAACACGTCCATCGGCAGGAACAATGGTACCCTCCTCAATCTGGAGGATATCACCGGGAACAACCTGAGGGGCCTCAATCTCCTGGAGACGTCCGTCACGGAGAACAACAGCCTTAAGAGCAAGAGTCTTCTTCAACTCGTCGACAATAGATCCGGCCTGGAATTCCTGGACGAAACCAACACAGGCGTTAAGAAGCAAGAGACCACAAATAACTCCAAAATCAACCCAGTCCTGAAGACCGGCAGCGAGGATGGCAGCAGCCTGGATAAGATATGTTAGCAACTGATTCAAGGCAGATAGGAATTGATCGTAAAACTCACCTCCATGACGAACTGAATGGGACCAACGAAGTACATCAAGAATTTGAGGACAAGGTTCTCCTTCTCCTCCTTCATCTGGTTGAGACCGTACTTGCGGCGACGGTTCTCGACCTCAGCGGTAGTCAAACCCTGACGGGTGTCGGTTCTGAGAAGATCCTCAGGGACGGGACGGGCAGAAGCACCAGCCTCGTCCTCATCGTCGTAGACCTCTCCGCCTTCCTGAGACTCAAGGTCGTCGATGAGGGCGTCAATGTCCTCAATGTCCTCGTCATCGTCGTCGGCATCGGCGGCGGGGCGAGGCTTCTCGTTGGTAGGCATAGCCTGCTTCTCGTTACCAAACTCTCCCGTAGGAATGTTGGTCCCGAGGCGGTCGGGGGCGCCAGCGGACATGGTGAATTAAGTTGTAGTGTGATTAAAGTAAGTTGTAAAAAAGGATGTGGATGTGGGTATGTCGAGTATTAAGTAGGAGGGTGATATTCGGATTGAGAGAAAGTGTGGAACGCTGTTTAACACCAGGTGTAGTCGCAATCCCGCATTCGATGATTGAAACTGTTGTCGATTCTGGCGCTCACCGCAAGCGTGTTGGCCTGAAGATTATCGGATGAGAATCTTGTTGGGCTGTCGAATCACACTGGAACGGTGAGGAAAAAAAAGTGGAGGGAGGGCGAACTGTTCAGGTCTTATACCTGAATCCGAATGGGTGTCGAATGGGTGTCTTGCTGTGTATCGCTGAACGGCTGTTCGGGCGTACCAAGCAAATTGAGAGGCGTTAGAGCGCGAAAGCGGTGTTAGGGTAAATGCTAGGGTGGTGCTAGATGTGGACTTAAAAAGCTAGAGCCAATATTTGTTTTCTTTTGCATGCTATGCCTATAATGGGCAAAATGGCTGCTTGTCTATCTAGCACAAGTCTGTTCGATGGGTCGAGGGGGGGGGGGGGGGTGGTTGCGGGGATACTTCGTTACTGTGAGGGTGTGGCAGGGATTCAGCCAGGATGTGGCCTGCATGGGGGTCTTTTATAACAGACAGGGTATGATAGCGGCGACGCTAAGACTTACATCTAGCCGCGAAGTTCAGGAAACTAGTGGTATGGGTGATACGGGTTAGATCGCTGCCGTTAGTCGGGATGGCTTCTCTGGACACCCTCCTGTGATTTTTTGGAGCAGTGGTGACGTAGAGGGAAATGAATACAATGGGCACTGTGGGCACTGTGGGCACCATACGGTCTTCGACCCTCGGCCAGCGGCGTCAAGTGGGGCGGCTGGGTTTGGATGATGGGATTAGAGGGGCTGGAGGGAGTCGACGACGAGACGGAGGGGCAACATGGTCAACAAAGGGATTTTGAGGGAGGCGGATGGGGGATTGAGAGATAACGTCAATTTGTCGTTTTCACGTCATTTCGAATTTGTCGTTTTCACGTCTTTTCGAATTTTCGAATTCCGTCAATCCACAACCTGGCACAGGAACAGAATATCATGTTTTTGCATCAATACTACTTGCTGGCTGTTGTCTATAATGGTGAACTACATAAAGTGTTTCTCCGGGCGGCCCGTCCTATCCAGCTGAACAATGTCCATTGCTGCCACTTACCTGCCTGCCTGCCTGCCTGCCTGCCCGCCCGCCCGCCTACATACACACATACACAACAGCAACCACAACAATAACCTCAAACCACATCTGGGATCCGTTGAAACGCGATGGATACCACCATTGCATAATACCCGACAGCCGTGGAAAGACACCGCTGAGATTCCAAAATACCACATTACCGGTCTTGATGCCGCTGCTATGCGTACCAACGGGATAGTATCTCAAGCGCGATGCGACCAAAAAAGCGCGTTCGGCGTATCTAGAAGAGTATCTAGAGCCAGCCAACAAAGAGCTATCGTGCATCTCCGGTATCTGTAACTGCTTCTTCCGAAAACGCGACACACACACCGAACACAGACATACATACAGAGTGGCCGGTAGTTAGATGAAGCCGTCTATTTTTTTTTAGGACGGCGTTCATTATTTGCGGGGGCCGATTCCCACTTCCATGAGAACCCGTATGGAAAATGGTGCAATTCGTAATGTGTACCTGGCAGATTATTCTACGTCTAGTAGGTTTCGTTTGCCGGAAACTCGAGGTGTTTCTTTTACCGTTTAGCTTTTCGGATTTTGATATCGGGGTCGAAACTTTCAGGGACCTTGGGGTTGTCGGGTTGTCTGGTTATCATGCTACATGATTCAATCCCCCTCGAAAAGCAAGGGCGTGCAACACTCTCGTTATCCGTTGTCCACTCGACCGTGTAAGGGCCAACTCCACATGAGCTCATACAAGGCAATGAAAAGTGAATTGTATGTGACGTTTACGATGCCTTCGATGATGTTTAGTCAACCCGCCAAACTGCTGAGTAGAGTAAGTTGTAGTAGTACTCTGTATCGCAACCTCGAAATAGTGATTTTGTTTTCGCTCTTCGCCTTTCCTTGCATGTCTGTCATACATACATCATGAGGTGAAATTTCCTGCATGCAAATCATGGCAAAAGCCACAACCAATTTCCACCAACTCCCCGGGTGCCTTCCCGAATGTTTTACACTGATTGTTTCTTTTTTCTTACTCAGTTCGAAAAAAACCTGGAGATATACTAATACAATTAAATGGCTATCGATATTACATGATGTGGGATATGTTTATGTATACATTTTGTATAGATGTGCGGTTTTTTTTCCCGGTATTCGGGTTGATTTGTGCTACATGATGACAACATTCTACTTCTCAATTTTCGCCGATTTCCGAAGTCTTCGAAACAACCTGTTCGACAGCGACAAACGAAAGAGAAAATCTTAACGTCTCGTCTATAAGGAATTATGTAGCTGTACTTTGAAACTTGAAGACTTGGAGACTTGAAGACTTGAAGACTTGGAAACAAAATACTTCCGCGGAAATCATAAACGTGAAAACAACTCCTGGCTAGCCTGGTATCTTATTCCGGCAGCTAATTCCTTTCTATTTGTTTTTTGTTTTTCACCCTATGCTCGTGCTTGTGCTTATATGCTGTACGCTGTATGATGTATGATGTATGCTGCTGTACACATCCTGTATCTTGCCTGCTGTAACAATCCCTATGATAATCTTGTGCCATATTCCCGAGTGGGTAGTTCTATGTAGTTCGCATTCCACCAAATGATGAGGATGAGGATGAGGATGAGGATGAAAGGAAAAGAAAGCCTTACGTATCGCAAGTGTCTGTTAATGTCACTTTACTTCCTTTCAACCATCGCGCTTACCCATAAACCATCTGTTTTATCGTCACATCCGTTTCGGCATCATGGTACAGTAATTAATTCAAATTACATACACGTATGTAAATATGTATATGCAACCTTTCGAATCTCCGATGAAAGGGTATAGTTCAAAAAACTTCAAATAACAAGTCCTACATACGTACATCACTATCCATAAGTCCCGTCGTTAGTAAAACCAACCCGATCTTCCCGACGCTTCACGCGACGCGACATCGGGGAAAAGTAGTAAAGCAGAAAGGCGAAAAGAATCCAGCATCCAGCATCAAACCTCAATCAGAAAAGTAGCGAAAAAGAAAATTAAAACCACGAAGAAAAAAAAGAAATTGATACAGAGCACAACGTATGTAACCCTTCTAAAGATAATGACAAGCAACGAGTAGTAAGCCGAGTAACGCCCCAACCAATCAGCGAACTAACTATCCATCCATCCAGGCCACTAATCCAGCGCCATCCTATAGTCCCCGAGGTTCCCGACTCCCCGAACATTCCGAGGATCCCGAATATGAATCCCGATATGTACCACGATACAGGCATGATACGATTATGGTCCCCGAGATTTGAGTTAAGATAGATCCATATAAGCGAAGATATAGCAGCAGTAGACTAGGAGAGAGGGGGGGGGGTTGTTATGAATATTCGTGACGGAATGGAATAACATATAGCGCCGTGTGAAGATTACGGACCCTAACTATAGAGCTACATATGCTACATATCCTATACTATCCTGTACCACCTACATACTACTACTACCACCTATCGACCCGAATTTTCCGGAATATAAGTGGAATAAAGGTGGAATATAGTACATATAATATGCATAATATACCGTAGCCTTACGACGAAAGAAAAGAAAGAAAAGCCGCCCAGCTTTCCTCTTCTTCCTCTTCCACTATCTTCTCCTCCTCTTCTTCTTAAAGACAAGCCATCCTTTTTCTTTTTTTCTTGTCCCGTCCGAGGGTCGTGGGTTAGTTATCAAAACTACAAAGGAGCTCGCGTGGTATACTATCACGATCAATGTCTGAGTGTCCGAGTGTCTGAGTGTCTGGGGGGCTTGAAAATGTCTGAGTGTACATATACTCATTGATCGTATCCTCCTACGTCAAGCTCAGACTAAAGCTGAATTGTAACTGTAATCGTAATTGTAACTGTAATTGTAATTGTAACTGTAATTGTAATTGTAACTGTAATTGTAATTGTAACTGTAATTGTAATTGCTATGTACATACCGAAATAGAACATGATACCATAAGAAACACAGAATGCTATGTACATCCATACCACAAATCCACCATCTCTCAGTTGTACCCAAAAGCAGCACCAGTGAGATATTGATGTTGTACTCTGAGTTTAGTCCATAGATAAGATCAATACAGTCTGGATAGACGTAGTATACTACAGTACCCTATGTATGTATGTACATATTTCCTTTTTTCGGATTAAGCCAGATAAACCAGATAAACCATTTAAACCATTTCAACCAGATAAAGCAAGGTGAAGGTATAGTTAGAGGTTGCTCGTTAGATATATACGTAGGCCAACTATCCAAAGAGCAAGTATGGTATGATGCTGTAAGGTAAGGTACAGTAAGGTATCTATACCCTGGGTACTGTGAGTACTGGGGGTGTAGCATACATCCTTCTGGTAAGGTATATAGAACATACTGAGGCTGAACGCTGAAGTAATATAAACATGTACATATAGTATATATGGCATGGCATGGCATGGCAAGGTAGATACGGTATAGCATAGCATCAAACCAGTAAACAGTACAGTACGGTACCGTGGCTCAGCATTCTGACCAAGCTCGGATAGGGTATGGCTATATACATAAGGCCAGACCATACGGCGGAAACGGGTGACAGTGCATCAAATTACAGGCAACGGATAATTTAACGGGGTGCCGGGTGATTTGCATAGCTGTATGTATGTGCATAGCTGCTCTGGTATAGTATAGTATGGTATGGGATGGCCTGGTATGGGATGGTAAGGTATAGGATCGCTGTTTTGGTACATAGGGTAGGGTATGATGGGGTAAAATAGGGTAGGGTATAGGATGCTTTGGTATGGTATGCTTTGCTATAAAGTGCATTTCGATGTTTTGATACAGAGAGATATGCTGTACAGGCATATACGATTCCGGTATATTTACTGGATATCTACTGGATATTGTAGAATTGTTGCTCTGGGAGCATTTACAAATGTGGATTTGTTTATTTATCCATTCGTTTATATGTTTGTAACAGCAATTGCTTTAAGGTTCTAGCTGGTTGATCTTGCGGTTGAGGTTGAGGTTGTGTATATGGTGGCTACATAGGTGTGTGTGGCATTTAGGACGTCTTGGATGAATCTATGGATCTAAGTTCTAGGTATGTACGTATCGAGATTCCAAGACTTGAGGGTTTTGTTTATTGGTCAATTGGTTTGGCTTGTGTTACGGAAGGAAAAGGAATAGAAGGGTTCTGTAGGACCGAGGTTTCCTTGACTGTATGTACCATTATTCATTGGTTCTGTATATCTTCTCATTGGAGGGATGGTTTTGTGTATTGTGTTGTGTATACAGTATGGGTAGGAAGATTTTGTTTCTCCCTCTTGATCTCAATTCCTAATTACTTCCTCTACTCTACTCTATCCGCCGGTGTATCACCAAACAAATCAATTCATCTCCACCTGCCCTTCCCTTCCCTTCCCTCTATCCGCATCCACATCCGCATCCGCATCCGCATCCTTCTCCACAGCCCAAAAAAAACAAAAAAGAATCTTCTCTGCATAACAGCCTGTCTATGGTACCATATCTACCAGGATAAAAAAAATTACCCCACGATATATGACATCTGTATTAATGTTTACCTACCCATCTACCTACCTACCGCCATTCATGCTATGTATGGTGCGCAATTTAGCAGGCGCAACCACAGGCGCAATCTGGCGGGCGGGCAAAAAATGCGGGGTGGGGTAGTTAGGGTAGGGTATGGTGGGGTGGGGCATTGATGTGGGTGATGTCTGGATGTGTGCAATTGTGATGTGTGATGTGATTTTTACCGCGTTGCGGGAAATTCTATTGGCTGGGATGGAGGATGGAGGATACTGGGGGTGGGGATAACCGAAGGAGAAGGGTGGGGTGTCACACTCCTGATGTCGCATTGTCGCATTTTGTCGCATTGTTACACTTGCTACGCCGCTCACTGTACTAATAGATGTACTGAGCCATTTCCCCGGAGATACAATGGTGGCGGCGGCGAAGAACGGCTGGCAGACAGGAACGACGGCAATGGCGACGGGATGGATATGGATATGGATGGATATGGAGACATGATGGCAATTGATGCTGCGAGCTTGTTTGCTTGGTTAGTTGATTCGATGGCGGGTTTCGCATAGTTGGATAGTGGGTAAAAGAATGTGCGGTGCGGCTGAGGTGTAGTTGAGGTGTATTCAATTTCCTCTTGATCAAATTTCCTCACGGCATAATTTCACCAGTGTTTTTGAGGGAAAATTGAGGTCATCACCAATTACCACAACATCATCATCATCAACATCGGGAAAAGGCTATAGCTCTATAGCTCTATACGGTTATAATATTTCAGGTTAGGAGCATTAACGAAGCGGCGAAGGTATCGTGGGCACTGGGCTGGCCGCTGGAAACAGACGGGATGCCCCACGATATTACTCCGACGACGAAGGACCCTTATCGGAGTTTCCCCGAGGAGATTTGAGTTTGAGGTTCGCGATGATGATGTTATGGTATGGTAACTGTATCGTACACATAGACCTGAACTCTAAAAGGTTAACCGTTAACGTTCATCTATCTATGGAGCCGTATCTACGGTCCTAGCTTAATTTAACACACGGATAATTCGCATCACTGCATCACCGCATCATCGAATCATCGAATCATCGAATCACCGCATCATCGTATCACCGCAGCACGGTCAAAGATCTAACCGGTTGGAAACTTCCATACATTTTTCGACGCTTGTGATATGTATGTATGTATGTATGCTGTGTGTATGTATCTTTATCTCTGTATCTCAAACCATCCTTCCATCCTTCCAGCATCCCATCCCATCCCATCTCAATCATAGTTTCATGTAACTTGTAGCTCTACAATTCATGAGAGGAGCAACCCGACAATCCGTGATGAGACATCAATGTCCGTCCAAGCCGGAAAGCGACAAATCGCCGTTTGTTCCATAAAGTCACCATATGCATATGCATATTTGCCGCTCATTGGGGGGGGGGGGGTGGGCTTTACCGAGTTTGCGGAAAGCGTGAACATATGGTGGGCATATAGTGACAGGAACTACGACTGCACTAGCCCCGGGGAGGAACTTAAGAGGCGTCAGGCGGCGTCCCCACTCATAAACGGCGAGCGCTAATTAGATACATAAACCCACGCTAATATACGTTAAAGCACGCTAATAACCTCATAACCGATTTCTAGAATGCCTTGAGAATTCTTCACTAGATGTCAAGGAAGTTAGCGAGATGGAACAGGAACTAGGAGTTGTCTGCGACTTTGCAACTCTGCGGATGCGTTGGTTGGCTCGCTGGCTGGCTAGATAGATACATACACGACTTCTACTTCAGATGGATACCGCCTGTACATGGTTAGCCGATGATGCGTGGCAAGTTGGATGTACATGTATGTATGGAAGTTGTTCTTGTCAACTAACTACGGCACTATAGTTCACCTCACCGTCCGCTACTCAGTCTAGTGAGATACCATAGACTGGTGGAAAATCCACTCCCCCACCCCATCCCATCTCATCTCGCGCGACGCAAAGAAAGACGGAGGTTGGGTTGGCAGGCACACTATACACGGCTGGCTTCGTTAGAATTTTGGATTACTGAGGCCAGCCTTCTTCTTTGTGCAAAAAAAAAAAAAAAAAAAAAAAAAAAACATCGGCAGAAAAAAAATGTTCGGTAAAAAAAAGATCAACAAAGAATCTTTTTTTTTTTCAAACTTACCGTACCTTACCTTACCTCAGCTTGCCTTTACCTTACGAGATACTGGATTCTGGATTCTGGATTGATTCTGGAAGGTTTTTTGGATTACCGAGGCCATCCAGCCATCCAGCCAGTCAGCCAGTCAGCCAGCCTTTGCCGCCGTATGGGCATCGTATGGGTGCATACCGTGGGGCGTATGTAAAACTTTAACAAGCAAAAAAAAAATCTATCCCTTATTCCTTATTCCGCGAGAAAAAAAGACTGGGCTGGGCATATTACCATACCAGTACAAACAGCTTGATTCAAACGACCTTGTTCTTGTTCTAGTTCTTAGAAGTTAGAAGTTAGAAGTAAAGTTAAAAGTTGGAAATTGGAAGTAAAGTTAGAACCAGACCTGGTCTGTGGATCTACGTTACATTCCTAATTATCCATATGTTATTTTATTCTTTTTCAATTACCATTGTCATTATAATTCCAATTTCTCCCCCGCTGCTGCTGCTGCTGCTGATGCTGCAGCTTCTTCTGATGCAGGGACGACGAATCTAGAAAACACACTCGCATACAACAAGTCCATATATGGTACAATAAGTGCACCTGTACAGTATAGATACAGTAGAAGCAAAGAAGCAAGATCCAGAAGTGCAAAACTAAAAGCATGGGTCTGTCGGCTGGCTGTAGCAGTAGATATGGTCACCATACTCTCCAGCTCCTTGCATAAACAACATAACCATAACATACCGTAACATCACGGCATGCTGATTTTGTCTGGCTGGCCGTCTGGTTGGCCGCTATTCGATTTTGGCATCTTTTCTATTTCTATTTCCACTTCCATCTCCATCGCCACCAGCCATAGAAGCACAGTACGGCTACAGATACAGATACATACAGGTACATACATACCCGATTCCAGCCACATCCATACAGCCACATCTACTACTATCGCTACAGGAGGTAATAGGTAATTACAACCCCAAGGCAGCCCCAAGGCAAGCCGGAAAAAATGCAAGCCGGAAAAAATGGAAAAACTGGCTTCGGAATAACTTTTGTGGCAGGAGGGTATGGGTATGGGTATACTGCATCGCTTATTGAGGTGAGGCTGTATAGTGCTTCATACCATACCATACCATACCACCGCTATACTATATGCTGCACGATGGATAGGTAAAAGAGGCGAGTTGATGTATAATGTATGTATGGTAGATACATCATACAGTTATCCGAGTATGGTATGGTGTAGCTGGAAGTGGAAGTGGAAGGGAAGGAATGGAGGTATAGGTATAGGTATCTACAGTACTGTACAGTAGCAGCAGCAAGCAGCGGGCAATAGGGCGGACTGGTATGGCAGGGCAAAATACAGTAACCAAACCAAACCAGTAACCGTTAACGATAGAAGCGTATCGTTACCTGTTACCTGTTTCATTGTACCGCATGACCAGGAAAGAAATTTCGATCAACAAACGCATGAGGTGGGGGACAGCATGCGGCATGCGGCTGTATTACGGGAATCACGGAAGGCATATTTTTCTATTTTCTTTTTTTTTCTTCTTTTTCTTCTTTGCATTAAGTCTCTGTTTAAGCAGTCAGATATCGTATCGCATCGCATCGAATTGAATCAAATCAGGGTTATTAATTTTTTTTTTCCTCCTCTCTCTGGGCTGGATCTGTCTCACATAATTTTTACTTTTACTTTTTACTTTTTCAGGCTTCTAGCTTCGCATTTTTTTTTCGCGCCGCCACGTTATTCGCCGTCTCTGCCGTGTCTATGGTTGATGTCGGTGTTAGAAGTCGGTGTCGGTATCGTCTCGCGTACCTAATCTGCGTGGCAGCCCGTGGCAAGTAAAATCTTTTCTAACGCCGGAGTTTCTCTGAATGCCGATGCGCCCGGCGCGCTAGCGCGTAAGCAGATGTTCTAAGTTCTAACTCCACCCTTTGTGTACCTCGCTGTACCTCGCTGTTCTTCTACCAAATCTTCAGCTCCCTGTATGGTACAATGCACTATACCTCCACCATACAAGCTGCAGGTACAGTTCTGTCAGGACCTAGTTAGTCAGGACCTAGTCAGGGCTCTAGTCAGGACAGCCAGCGGTGGTTCAGTTAGCTCTCTGATTAGCCAACGGAAAAGCTGTCGGCGAAGGCAGGAAGAAGCCAGGAAGAGGAAGAGTTAAACCCGGAGAGGCATGAGACAATCCGATACGGGTATGAGACAAATTCAATTGGGTATAAACTACACCATCAACAGCCAAAACTAATCCCAGACGAGCGTAATGGAACCAGGAAAAATTTGAACCAGACTTGTTCCAGTCCACCCTAATCCTTACTCCCTCAAGTCTGCCCCCCATCCATGCAGATACATACATACCAGGATGCCAGCGAATTGCAGCTTCTGCATTGTTGCCGAGCTTCCCATGGAACTTCCAGGATGAATCGAATCCTACGGCGATGGTGGTTTTGGCCGGGGAGGTGAGTGCAGGTGGGTAACCCTAGAAGCCCGCGGAGCCCAGGGAGCCCGGGGAATCCAGGTAATCCAGGTAATCCAAAGGAACCCAGCCCATCGCCCAGGAACAGAAAGTATAGTCGGTGTGTGTCCAGTCCTGTATCTCCGACACCCGACACATCCCCCGTGGTGGAGGTTATGAGGTACATACATAACCATAGAAAGAAAAAAAAAATATGGGGAGATAACCGTTAGCTTTAGGGCGTATACAGTAGATTATGCTCATCGAGCGGGCCGAAGTTCGAACTGGACTGGAGTATCTATCTCGCTCTATCTGGCCCTTAACTGGTGGATGATGTAAGTGGGGGTGGAGTTCTCCTCCACCGTTATATCCTGCCGATTCTGCCGAGGGATTTTGTAGATTGGAGATGCATCGCAGCGACCGAAGCAATGCGAAGTAACGCAAGCAAAAAAAAGTAACGCGAAGAAAAGCAAAGCAAAGCGAAGCCCGTCGCAGCAAAGCGACGCAAACCCAAAGTAAAGCCAGTCGCAGCAAAGCGACTCAAAGTAACTCAATCCCAAATCAAAGCAACTCAAATCCCAATCCAAAGCTCATCGCATCTCGTTCTCTCACTCTCATGCGGCGAACGTAAACAGAAGCCTCATCGCTCGAAGAAAAAAATCCGCGAGGCTGGTGGCTGGTTGGCTGGCTATCTGGCTATCTGGCTAAGAATTTTGCCAGCAGCGAGCAGCAGCACCCCACCATCATCGCCGCCACATCCACCATCCACCATCCATCGCCGCCACCGTATCCACATCTATATCCACTTCCACTTCCATATCTATACTTGAAAAAAAAAAATCGAAGCTTGGAGGTCTGTGTGTTATATGTAACCAACGAACGAAAGCTCAAAAAAAAGACTCCGATAAGCGATCCACCCGACTGACTGACCGGCTACTGGTTTGTTCTCCATCATAACCTCCACCGGAATCTCCACTTCCATCTCCGCTTCATCCTCCGCCTTCGCCTCCGCTTCAACCGATTGTGATAGTCACTGTGATTGTGATAAAAAGACGCTCGGAGGTGATGTGAGTGTAGTGAGTATAACACGGACTGGCGGTGGATTAAGGATTGCGGATTAGGCGTGCGGGGGATGGGGATACCGAGGGAGAGAAATAGATAAATAGATAAAGTGCACGGTATACTATGCTATGGCACGGTTATTGCACGGTAAGATATGCTGTGCTATGGTACGAGGGGCACGGTGTTTTGGGGAAATCATCGGCACATCGGTACATCATAATAAGTACATCATCGTTATAAGTACATCAGCATCAGTGCTTTTTGAGACTTGAGAGATCAAGAAACCGTAAAATAGGTCTTGATACAGGCATTGTGATTCATGGCAGAAAAACATCTCCTGGAAATGGGTAGGTAAACAAAGAAACGAGTAAAGGAATAAACAAACAAGTACACAGGTAAACAAGTAAACAAATACATAAACAATGGATATATGGTGCCCATATCACCAAACACAACACAACACGGTTAAATAACCTGTTCCTCGAATATTATGCTGGATGCAAAGCTGCAAGCTGTAAGCATAAATCGTGGAATCTTCAACTATATAGAAAACGAATTGTACATATACATACACATATGCATGAACCCCATCGACATATGAATCTGTATAGGTATTGGTGTAACCATCAACCTCCACCTTGAGGTTTTACCGTTTCAATCCCATAGTGGAACCATATCGCCTGCCGGCCAGTCGTACTATCATACCATCATACCGTGATAGCATATAAAGATTTTTCTTCCATATGATCTCTTCTTTACTTCCAGATGACACAACATAAACAGCACTCTACACTCTACGGTTAAATCAACAGATACCAATATATATCAACGTAGATATATAAATTTCATTTTCTAGAACTCGTATATGAAGCATGATATCAATATCGATATTGCACGCACTTGCAATCTCGCAGCAAGTATACAGAAGCAATTTCGAAGCCCGAAAGAGAGGGAAAGAAACACTGTATCTGATGGATATGAAGATATAATTATATTACCCCACATCACGGGCATCACAGGCATTATGCTCATCCTCCTCTTCTTCAAAAATTTTCATCACCGAGTGATATCCGATCAATAGCAATTTGTTTCTTTCGTTTCTTTCGTTTCCTCCCCTCATCCGTTTCTTCGTTCGTTTCGCACATCACCCCGAGCACCCCGAACATCCCATGCATCGAAACATCATAGAAGCAACGACGCATATGTGGAACCATAGAAGCAACCAGGGATCCAGCATCAGCATCAAGTGATAGCTTTAGTACAGCTACTACAGTACCATAGCAGTATGTACATGTACATGTACGGTGAAACAGAAACAAACGTTGCATAAGTCAGGTACTGCCGTAAGTACCGTAGATTGTCACTTGCAGGTACATAGGATAGGAGAGTTAGGAGGTTTAAGATGTCGGATGGTAGGATGGTAGGATGGTAGGATGTCACTTGCAGATATTTCCTGGGGTATGGGGATTAGTGATTGGGGTATGTATGGGGAAAGGGACGGGAAAGGGACGGGGGGAAGACATCGCGAAAAAAAAAAACATCATCGAGGGGCCTACAAGGTACACAGGACACACCACAGAGTTTGAATTTTCTCTCTTTGACTTTTCCTCACACAACTTTTTTTTCATTGTTTTTGTTTGCAAAAAGCTCGAAATAAAGACTTATGGGGAAAAAATTAAAATTTCACGAGCCTGCAAGGCGTATACTTCACCGTAGCATAATCTCATACAGGCAACTTCATCACCACACAAAAAACAGCAGCGATGGCGGGGGTAACGGTGGCTAGAATTCAATACTGTTACAGTCCTAAAGAATTTTCTCGAAAATCGAGATGCTGCTTCAACTGTATGTAGTATTGCTGCGCCACACGGGAAATAAATTTTTCCGTCGTCGATAGTCGGGGTGTCGAGTGGCGTTTGCTATGCTGGTGCATTTTGCCGATGTACGGTGTCATTTTGACGTCTTTGATTCTTGTCTTGTACACCGTTCGTTGTATTAAGTGGAGATGAGGCTTGAAGGTGGAAGTGGTAAACAAGAAAGGATATAGTGAGGAAATAGCCGTGACAAAAAAATATGGAGCTTGATTGAAGTCGTCTGTCATAACGGTAAAGAAAGACAGGAAAAAAATATTTTCACATGGTATTAACCTATTAATTCCGCATAACCATCGTTCTGAAAACAAGCAGAACAAAACAAAAAAAAAATACAAACATAACGGTAACGTTTCTTTTTTTATTATTTATTTATTTATTAAATCATACGCTGACCAAGGCCTAAAAGGCCCATGCAGGACTATTCTTTTTTTTCTTGCTCTCTAAAAAAGAAACCCGCCCAAGACAATTTCTCCAATTCCTCCTAAGCAAATTCCCAAAGCCCCCGATTACAGTATGTACAGTAACCATACCTATATCCGCCTAAAAATTCCCTTACCGGTCAAGTCATCAAGTCAACAAATAGAATAATTCCCTCATACAGCAGTATGAAGTACTACAGTCTCAGTATTAAAATTTAACACCGCAATCGAGCTATGTACATATGGTGCTGAAGCTATGTAACGGTGTATGACAGTATGTAACCGCATCATTACCGCTCTTCCCCTGTTTTTTTCCCCCCACTTCACGTCCTGCGTATGGTGGACTGGCTGGGCTCCCCGGGCTCCCTGGACTCCCCGGCCTAGAGTGGGGGGACGGGGGGCAACGCCGCGGCTAGATCAAATCATCGGGAAATGAAATCACATGACAAAACCATCATAAGAGAAGAACGAGGGATTTGTTCAAAACGACGCGGGTAAAAAAAAATTCTGCTTAATATAGCTTTGGAACTTCGATCGAGCAAGCAAGAAAGTAAGTAAGTAAGCAAGCAAGCAAGCAAGCAAGCAAGCAACCGAGCGAACGAGCGGTGAAGCCCCGTGAAAAAAAGCCCTGTGAAAGCCTCACCTCACGGAATCCCCATTGGGTTGAGCTATGGTCTTGTGTAAAGGAAACGAGCTGTAAAAAAACCTCGATCATATGCTGCAACTATAGATGATAGATGACAGATGGCCTAGTGTAGTATAGCATAGTGGATTGAATGGTTGATTGAAGGAAGGAAGGAGTTACCCCCGGACGGGCAGGAATAACGATCCTCCGTCGTATTGTGGTGCTATCTACACACACGGACACCCCCCGAAATCTGGGGAAAAGCCATACTGCACATACGATGTTGATGTCATCAAATTTCGCACATTTCGGCGAGGGGAGAATTGGGGGATTAGGTAATCGGGGGATAAGATTCGATGCTGTTCGATGCTGTACTGTACTCCTGGATACTCCTTGATGTGGCGATACTCCTTGATATGGTGATACTCCGCGATGGTCTGTGAGGGCCTGCGATACTCCATACTCCTTGATGCTCCATACTCCTTGATCTCCTTGATCTCCTTGACTCTCTTACATGCCCTTAGATACACATTGATACGCCTTGATACGCCTTGACACGCTCGGGTCGGGTAGGTGGGTAAGTGGGTGGAAGGAGCGCAGCTGCGCAGGTGACCATCGTGTCATATCGTGCACAGGACAAGTCAGTCAGGGGAAACGCGTGGGGAAACAGTGCACATCCAGGAGCATCGTATCTTAGGAAAATAAAACACGCATAGCATAGCATAGCATAGCATAACGCAGCAAATTTCCGATGAGCCATGAATGATGTGATACCGGTGATTTTTTCTTTTTGTTTCAGGGCTGTTATTTTTTTTTCGCGTCATGTTTTTTTTTGCCTTTGCCGCTGCCACTGCGCTGGATCAATGCGTTGAAATTAATTGAACAGAATTGGAACTATGTAGAATTATACAGAACATAATATTGGCTAGAATTCTCGGGGTTTATGTAAAATAAGGCGAAAGAAAAAAAGACTATCACCACATGGTACAGTATTGGAATTGAGGGTTTTTATTATGCATGGATAACGTGAATATGTACGAAAGATGAAAAGTTTTTTAGAGATACTTTCTTTGGTTATGCGGAATGATGCTCAAAACATCCACCCGACGCGATAATTTACTTTAACTCGTGCAGGCTTGGTGAATTGTGTCGCATGACTTATGGATGATCAAGTCCGCAGCGCGCGCGCGCTCCGTTTCAGCAATTTCTCCGCTCGTTCTTGTGGCAGTTTTAAAGTGGTAAGTACAGTACGGTACGGTGCAATTCCAACAATCAGTTCAGGAAACAAAGAATGTGATTCACAACTGACAATACCATAAGGTTGTACATTGTTATTATCATCATCATTATTATCATTATTATTATGATTATCATGTACGAATGTCTGAACCTTCACCGAATCACCGAAGCTTCCAGTTCCAGCGCGTAAATAATCTCTCCCTATGTACCAATTCTTTCCTTCATTCCAGCCAAGAAACCTCATCGTAGTATCAACTCCGCCGCGCCAAGAAAAAGTTACATTTCGTTATGTATGTTTACACATCTCAAGCAAAGGTTCACAACATCAGAAGCCTATAGGAAAAGCAAGTGATATTCCCTGCAAAAACGATCCCCCTTCCCAGCCTCCTTCGCAGCGCCTTAGAGCACCATTAGAAACCAAATCCGAGAAGCCCTATCGAAAGCCAAAAAGAAGCTCTTACAAAACGCCAAGCCAATCTTCCACAATCACCATCAAAGCAGAGATAATTGCGCGACTATTCCGGCATCTTGTCCGTAGTTGTAGTGTAGGTACCCAAACCAAAGCCAATCCAACCGAAAGCAAAGCCAACCCAACCCAACCCAACCGAAAGCAAAGCAAAGCCAAAGCCAAACCAAAGCCAACTCAACTTCACCAGCCAGCCAGCCAGCCAGGTACGGCCTATACTGGTTATACTGGCGCTCAACAACTCCCCAGATCGCCTTGCCTTCATTCCATAACCCCGCCAAGACGGACCTGTGTCTGTGTCTGTGCTTGATAAGTTGAGACAGCTGACACGTCGGGGCCTGGGTATGTACCCCGGGCTTTCCCCGAGTTTTTCTTGGCTTCTTAGGGTGAATAGTACCAGTGGTGACGGAGGGGAGTAGTGACGGGGAGGACAGAGGGGTCGATCATCGAATCGACATTGTCTTGGGTTGGTTTCCAAGGGGCGATTTGAGGCGTTCTACGGTACGATAGTGGTTGAATAGCTAGAGAGGATTCCAATCAATTCTTCCTTCCCAACAATTGGACTCAGGTCTAGAGTCACTGCGCGGTATGGAATACATATCGCATAATTGGTGATTGAGTTGGTAATTGAGTGATGTGCAAGAGAGAGAGTGTGTGTGTGTGTGTGGAAGGGGGGGGGGGGGGGGTTTACCACGCGATAGGTGATGCCTGGAAAAGCGGTGATAATCCATGATTGATCGATTCGAATCTAACTGATCTTGTGAAACCATACGATGCAACACACGATGCAACCTGCATGGTTATGATACACTGTAGATCCTATCTCTTCTCCTTTGTGTACCGATGGATAAGTAAAAAATGATGGATGGTGTACCTGCATTTTGAGTGAGAGTAAGAAAAATCGGGGAATAAATTGTTACATGGGGAAAATTGGGCTGGTTTGAAATGGATATTGTTGTTTGCCACAACATTTAGTGAATGATACATAGAGAATAAAACACAATAAAAAGACTGGTAGTTGAAATTTGGGGCTTCGAAACAGATGTGGTTCCGTCTGTGGTAGATAAAACAGTGCGGGGTGATACATAACACGAAGGTTAATGTCTGATGGTTGATAGTTGGTGATGGATTAATTCGTGGAGAGTGTATTAATACCATAATTTATGAAGCATAGAATGTGTTGAATAAGCAATATTCCAACGCGCTTAATATAGCAACGGTACAGAACCTGTTGCAAGTTTCAAGCAATGGATACGCGTGAGGTTGGTTTTACTGGATGGTGGACAGTTGTAAAGTTAACAACACAACTTTGCAAGCGTTGCAAGATATTCCATGAACACCGAACATTGAACATTGATTGGCGTTCCAAGAGGTAAAGAAAATCTGATACAAAGTTGGGGGAGAAACACCCACTCCAAATCTTGTGTTGCTTTATTCATTCCTTGCTTCTGCATCCTGCGAAAAAAACCTTAACTACTTACAAATACACAATATCGAACCACGGTAAAACACGGTGAAAGTATTCCCAGATGAAACAAAACAAAAATCGCAAAATCAAAACAAAGCCTCAAAAAAACAAAACAACCACCCAGGCTTAAACAAGACAAACGAAACCCGACAACATGCCTATGTAGCATAGCAAGCATCTCATTCAAACAAATCCCGAATCGCAAACACAACAAATTTTTGGATAAAAAACAAAAGAAAAGGGAAAATGAAAAGCAAAAACACCGTTGAGAATCCCAGATTGTAAAAAACCCCCCAAAACATAAAAAAAATGTAAAAAAAGAGACGGTATCATCATGTCATGTGTCTAAAATATTCACATCAGATGAACACATGAAACCCACACGCTTATGCAAGCTGCGGTTAAAACTTCCTTGATATCTTTGGCAGCCTTCGACAAGGTTTCCGCGATTCTGATCCCGAATCCAGAATCCTAGTCAAAGTCTTTTCCTCCCATAACATCCCGCCACTAAATAGATTAAGGGAAGTCCTATCTTCCGGCGGGTGGCTGAGTATTTCCCGTGAAGCCAGGATACTGGAAACCCGCCACTCCATTCATCATAGGAAGCTGAAATGGGAAGCCAGCACCAAAGCCCGGAGTGGGAGGAGCAACGCCAACACTCTCGCGTCCAGGTGGTGCTCGTTGGCTGTTGGGGTCGACAACTTTGTGGTGCTCAGTGCCTCCGTTACCTGCGTTATTGCCATTGTTCCCGTTGCCGTTGTTGTTTGCATTCCCATCCTTACGACCCTTTCGATTGTGGGGACCATTGGAATCATGCGTGGAACGAGGACCCTTGTTTCCCCCGGAATCGGTGGGGAATCGCTTGCTGATCGCTGCAGGAAGAATGATGTTAGCGGATATATTCTTTTCCTTAGATGTTCCAAATGCAGATACGGAAGTGGTAGCGAAGTGATAAACACAGGGGAGTGGCATCCATGCATCCGCTGTTATGCGTCTTGTGTATCCACAGTTTTGGTGGTGTGTTTACTTGTCGTACTTTGTGCCTAAACAAAGAAAAGGGACGCGTATGATGGGGTATGGATATACAACATAAAGAGATGTGCATCATCATACCTTTCGAGGAGACACCTTGGCCAATCTCAATATCTGGCTCTTCGACGCACATTCCTCCCTGAAGAGGTTGCCCACCGGTACCGCCGTACTCCGCCGAGACCATCCACCGCTGATCCGCCTCGGTGAGACGATCAATAGGAATGACACTGACACCGGTCTGATAGTCGCTGCAATCTCGGGGACCGAAACCGACACCCCAACGGGTCTACGCGTCACCAAGTTAGAAATAACATTCACTAACGTTAATCGAAATGACTCCACTTACCCTAAGCGTCATATTGTCTGTTCTGTATGTCTCCATACCAGACTTTGCTTTAACGGCATCCTCACGCGTTAACATTTTGATAAATGCATGACGCTTGTCTTGGTTGACAATGCATGATTGCACCTGCCCAAATTTCTCAAACAACTGCCGAAGTTCATCATCGTTGATACTGTTCAAGTATCATTAGTCTCTGAGATCTGGCCAAGATAATCCGGTGCCTGAAAACTTACGTTACACCGCCTACAAATAGAGTTCTACTGAGGACTAGATTTGAATATCAATCAGCATTTGAAATACCCCGTGCACGAGTGATACCTACCTCTTACGCTGTTGGGACCAATGTCGTTGACAAACTGAACATTCTTAGGAACCTTAGGAAGATTCTGTTCACGCTGAGGAGGCGGAGATGAGACGACACTGGCAGTTCTCTGCGGACTACGTTCCCTGCCTTTATTAGGCGATGAGCCGTTGGCGCCGCCTCTACCCCGACGGCCACCTCTCTTGTTACCACTACGCTCGCTATTTCCAGAGTTCATAGGTCCCGGAGCACCCCCTCTAGATCCAGCATCGTTGCCCTCATACTCTCCATAAACGGGACTTCGTCGCCTAAAGTTGGGAGGCGATCGAGGTTCTTCACGTCCAAATCTACCAGGTGATCTAGATCGAGATCTTCCACGTCTTGCAGCGCTATATCTAGGAGGTGACCTCGGAGGAGGTGAGTAACCGCGATCCCTTCCGCGATCCTCAAAACCTTGCTGCTGCTGTGTTTGCGCCTGTTGCTGTTGCGCACCAGCCTGCGGCCACATTTGCTGGGGTTGTTGCGCGGCAGCACCAAGGGCAGCACCAAGATTAGGCATCTGCGGCATCTGGAATCCCTGGGCAGTTGCTCCAAGTAATGCCTGAAGCGCCGGTGCAAACTGGGGGGTATTTTGAATACCGGGCTGCTGGAGGAGAAGCTGCAGGAGTGCAATCTGTTCCATTGACATCTGCGGCTGTTGGGGCTGCTGTGTCTGTTGCATAAACTGAGGGAACCCGGGCTGGGCTGGGTTCGGCGGAAACATCATTTGAGGCATTTGAAGCATGGGAGGAGGTTGGTACGCGGGTAGACCATTGGCATTGGGTGGAGTTGTAGTGAATGGCAGGCCGAGGGGAGGTGGTGCAAGCGTGACAGGAACCTGGGGAGCTTGAGGCTGGGTCGTAGGAAGGGAATATTGCGGGACTACAGGAGCAGGAGGTGGGCTACGGTCCTGCTGAGGAGGGTTTGGTGGTGGTGGCGATATAACAGATTGGTTCTGTTTGGCCATCTGGGCGATAGCCTGTAGCATTGCAGCGACATCTGCAGAAGAATTTGATTGAGGCTGTGTTGGTGCTTGTGCAGGCGATTGGGATTGCTGAGGCATGTAATTCTGGAGGTGTCTTGGTGGAGAGCCTGGTGGAGTTGATGATTCATTTACTGTTTAATCAAACGACGTCATTAGCTGTGATCTAAGCAGCGGATGACGGCGATGCAATGAACATGATCGCAACGCAATGCAGCGGCAACAGGGGTTGCACTGTGCTCAGTGCATCACTCGCAGCAGACATGATGGGTGCGCAAAGTGAACGAGGCTGGAAGACGTGTGGGCATCCAAGCGTCCCAGCGACGGGTTTGAAAATGGAATACGGAGGCGGGCTTACTCTGGGCTTTCCACATAGGGCTGGATTCCATCTTTTGCTTCACCTGTTTTAGGATTTCGTCTGGGAATGTGAGACTTCTCTCCCAAATGGCATACAGCTTCTCAATTTTGTCCTAGAAAGTGACACATCCTGTGTAAGTCGAGTTCTCTACAATCATTACGGATACGATGTTCATCGAAAGCAGGTAACGGGGAGAAGGGTATTATGGATGCACTCAAGCGGAGCATCTTGCCACCAACATCAAGAGTTGCCGGTGGCCGTCATCACTTGACTTTACGGCGATGCTTCTCTTTATATAGACATCCACGTATTTTTCGTGGCCGGTTCAAAAACGGCAAGCGTACCTTGTTCTCATCTGGAGGCGCGTGCTGCAGAATGTCGTTCATCAAAGGAATAAGCAGGTTTGTAATTCGATATACACCGGCAGCAAATGTTCCATCTGGCGCGTTTGGAGACACATCCTGATTGTTCTTTTTGGCGAGTTCTAGATACTTTCGCGTAATGGAATCTACAACGTAGAGTGGGCCTAATTTATGTGTTCCGGGGCATTTCTTGAAGTGTGTATATAACTTTTGAATGATAACAGATTCGCTCTATTTTACACCATGGGGGGTCAGCGTGATTCGTACTACAATGCGCTGTCGTGGAGCGATTTCGGAACTGTACCTGAACGTTATTGACACATAGGTCTGTGATGAAGGCGATCTTAGAACCCGATACACCAGGAGGTTTGGTCATCTGCATAGCTAGCAGAGCAGCCTCTAGGTCGGCCATCATTACGGAAGACATGGCGAAGGAAATGTCCAGCAGAGACCAGTACGTTTACACCGATCGGAATTTAGATTTTAAGAGCGAGATAGACAGTGGCGTAAGAGAGGCTTCCCTACAGCCCGAAGAGGATGACGGTGATAGCGCGGAGGTCGCTTAGCAACTTATAATTCCTACTCGCGTTTGTTCCTCTTTTTAATCGCTATCGCGCTCTGTACAGCCGGTGCGAAGTTGATATACGGCTTTCTTTTATGTACGGAGACGCGTAACAGGTGCGACACAATCTAAGGATCGGGTGGCAGCAACCAGCAGTACACGCCAGCGAGCAATCGATCAAAATTTGATTCAAAGTCTCTGCGTGATGAGAGGTGGCGAACTTATGATCTGGGGAAAGAACACAGATCCGGACAGGAAAGCGTGAAATTTGTTGTTGACGTGAAAACGTGTTGGAGAGGTGTTGCGGAGTACAGTTGGGGGAGATGAGTTGGGTTGGAGGTGGAGGGAAGGTCGGCGTTTCGGTTGCAGGAAGAAATGAGAGAGAAGATGGTCAGATTTCGTTGCCAAGCTTTTTGGAGTTGACACAAGAGGCAAGGAGGGTTACCGTCGGTTGACACTATGAGTAGCAACTAGTGTTCACAGCGTGCCGAGATGAACGCTGACTGGGCGAGAGGCACACGGACAACGGAAAGAAACACAGCCTCTTCTGCGATAGAAGTAGACTTTTCTGACTGTCTTATGAAAGCTTTGAATTGATTTCATGTTGAAAATCATGGTTATCGTTCGATACACATATTCTTCAATAGCCACGGCACTGTCGCTCCAGAGTCAATCGGGCATGCACATAAAGTAACCGGACAATTTAGAGGCCAATAGCAATACTTTCCCTGCGTACGTGATATCCTGGAAAAAGCAGAATTTCATATTGCACCATAGCTAGACGAAACTCTGATTCATCATCCGGATCTCCGGTTGTAACAACCAATCTCGGCTCAATGTAACGAGGCTTCTCGCTAGTGATACAACATTTCGAGCAGTGGAAACTACATGCACCCATAATATGATTGGGCTGGATACAGCACGACATAAGAGATCAGACAAATCATTTTAACCCTGTTGAAATAGCACGTGAACGAACGGTTCTGACGGGATCATGAGATATCACATAGGTTGAGCGTCCTGGACAGAGATGCGTTGCTACAATTTTTTGCTTTTCAAACTCCAGTAAGATAATTTTACCCAAGAATTTTCAATCTGCGTGATTATTTACTTTCGATTGAGATTCTAGCTTACGTTTTCACCGACAAGCCCCTTAACAGAACCGTGATAATTTCCTTTCATTTCGTGAGGTACCACATCTCAAGGTATCAACTTCCAAGACAAGTGTTTCACTTGCACTAAAAACAGTACAAGACAAAATAGTTTAATAAAATCCCCTACATAACCGGTTATTAGCATTCCTGTACTTGACACATTCCAGTACCGAGTGTTATCATTTTGTGACGCTGTAGATAGCACAAGAGATACAGTACGAGTCAAAATGAGTTGAGGCATTTACCCAATAAGATAAAATAAAAGAAAAAATTGCATCATCCATAATAGATCCACCACTTTAGAACGCCATGACATAGATAATTCATAGATAACTCGCGTATTCACCCACTTTTCTTAGTCACAGAATATCAATCGATGTAATATTATCGAGTGATATTGAATGAAACAGCACCATTTATGGAACTCGCCTAGCTAATCTTCGCAGAGGAATTTGCCACATTTAACATGGCAAATTTCACATTTATTCCCTGGAGATATATACTAGTGTGCGTCGTGGGAACACACTACTATGAATAAAAGTCTATAATTCCCAAGTGAATTGACAACTTCTAGTTACCTTTGCTATCCCGCCTCACTATTCATGTGTAGAGCCTTATTATTAACTCTATGTTGTATCGAGTATATGCGGTAGTATCTGCCAGACCGAAACAAAGTCAACAATAACCGGGTGCATCACAATGACTCACCCACCTCCAGAGATTTCAATACATCAGCCGCATCCCCGACCTCCGCAATTATCCCTCGGAATAAACCTCCGGTCGGTCATTTATCAATCCATCTATATATTCATTCAATATCCCCGTCTTCTATATCAACATTTCTTGTAGATCACCACTCGATGCCATTAGAAAAGTTTTTTTCAAGGTAACTTAATTACTTACTGATATTCGCCATTTAGGATCCCAAACCTCGGGCCTCTTTCTATACGATTGAAATCTAAGCCTAAGACTAAGTGATGTCAATAAGATACATATAGCAAAATAATGAAAGCTTAACCAGAATTATCAAATCCCAGGCCCGCCCTCAATAGCAGGAATGACTGCCCTATGGTACCATGCACCTTAACCCGCAGGATATCAATTGTTTATATAGCCTCGTAGCTTATCGTGCTTTGTTTAATACAGGCTAGAATTATGGACCATATGCTGCTCCAGCCTGCCATCGGATTACAGTGGATTACAGCGGACGCCTTGATACATGGAACTTGATGTTTAGATATATCGATATACCCAATAGAAGGCCGTGATTATAAGTCGACAAGTCGGGATGGATAGCCTTTTTTTTACGGAGCACTTTGTGCTAACTAATTAGGCACATTTTGCTTATCAAATCGCCATGAAAGTATTGTGGCCAGGGGGGGGGGGGGGGTGCATTGACATTAACTAATGATATCCTATCCTATTTGGGGAAACGGGAGGTTGTTAACAATAAGTTATCTTCATGTGCATCCAAAGTACTTACACAGAAGCTTTTACTCATTTTGGTTCGGAGCCTAAAAATTGGAATCGATTTTCTGCGCCTTAAAGATTCTCAATTACTTCGGAAATGATCATCGTAATATAATTTAGTGTGTAGATGCAGTAGATGCAGATGCAGATGCAAATGCAGAATATCTACTATCCCCTGGATTTGGCTGTACACATGTCAATGTTTATTAACTTAATAAATCATCTTTCAGACGAAGCCATAGAAACCTGGTTATCCGGATGTTGTCATTATGTGATCGTGGTAAATATTTAGATGTACTTTTGTACAGCTGTTCATCCGAGTTTAGATTACCTCGGGCTGAAAGTTTTTTTGGGGTTCATTTCATTTAAGGGCGAATTGGGAAACGAGAAAAAGAAACGAGAACCGATTCTCTCAGCTCTTATTTTAAGCTGCTAAACCGCTGTGTACATGGGACCCCTGTTGGTATCTGTGGATGACTCTAATACTCTCGAGTCCCGGACCCGCTTAGCAGGGTCGATATCTTTAATGTGAGTGACTCATGACACAATACTAAGTACCGGAAGCAATTAAAATCAAAAATACTTACAAAATATATCCACATCTACATCGACATCGTCAGCAAAACTAAACTCCATATCCATATTCAAAACTACATGGTCGTATTTTATATCTATAACTCTAGAAAAACTTTCCATTCCCCCATCCATTTTCTGTCCTCCCTCCTCCTTCAATTCCTCGCCACATATCAGATCCAACAAATTATTAAACCATATCCAACCCGTCGATCACATCCGATCCAACAACAATCCCGCAACGATCCCTCAACGATGCGGTACTACGGGGGTGGCGACCCTCAGGTACTGCGGTATTGCGGGGATGGCGGTACAGCGGGGATGAGGATCGATAGCGGGGTAATCGGCATTCTTGCATCCTCGCATCCTGGCATCCTGGCAGATTCGTTGCATACATACTGAGGAACAACTCATTCACATGTGCTTTTTGGTTTACATACTAGCCGCTTATGGAGATTAAGCGAGACGCAGCCAAGCAGTCAGGCAAGAGGGCAAGTAAGCGAGTGGATGATGATTTGAGGATGAATTGATGGATTGATGGGGCGGGATATGAGTGTGGGTGTGGGTGTGGGTGAATTTAATATAAAGATGGGCATTTATTGGTGGCGCTGGAAATCATCATGTGTCATTCGATTGGAGTTGCAGATGTATGTAGATCCATGTACCGCGGTAGGAAGGGTTGTTGGTTTATTTGATGGGAAAGATATAGATATCAGGGGTTTGGAATTCTTTTTCCTTTTCTTTCTTTCTTTTCCTTTCTTGGACGAACCTACTTGAAACACATTTTTCCTCATTAAAAAAAGCCTGAGAAGGCAACTGGATTCACACATTACGTCATATACCCAAGTAGTCAGCATCTTTAACACATGTGCCAACTTTCCAAAATATCCAAAACCTCTGTAAATCAATCATACACATGCTAACCCTAATAACACCAACAACAAAGTATATATTCCTAATCCCTTCTTGCTTCAATAGCGGATACAAACATCGGAAGCCCGGGAAGTCGGGAAACATATGTGGTTCTAACTCCTGATTAATTACAAGAAGGTTCGTCCATTTATCACAAGCAGCTATGTAACTAGGCACAAGGGTAGAGGTAAGGAACTATGAATGAAGAATATTTATTTCTTTATTTCTTTATTAACGTTTTTAACCCTATGGTTATGACGTATTTTGCCATAAGATGTTTTATACATTTTTAAAGCCCCTGGGGTTTATCCTAGAGTCTTACTGGGAGTAGCATCAGAGCGTACAGGATGCTTTGGACTTGTAGGATCCCGTCATCTTCTTTCTGGTGAACATTCCCGTCTACGTGTTTTAAACCCCATTTGCTCAAGTGCGAAGAATATGGTTTTCGAACTGCAGATAGCCTTCTTATGGAAGTTTAGAAATTTAGAAGTTTAGAAGTTTAAAACCGGAAGAACTGGAGAAACGGGAGGAACTGGTGGGGTATATGTGGAGTACCTTGACCTTGGCTTTGATATGGACTCGGAAAAAAAAATAGAAAGTAAGGAAGGAATTTGTTTAGCATCATCAAATAACCCCACAATACCCAATTCCCAATCCCAATCCACTATACATCCTACTATATCTCCCCATCTCCCCATCTACCCATTCCCATCCCTGTCGATTTCAAACCTCCGATCATAAGCCATAAGCCATAAGCCATCCCTAAGCGTACAAGGGATGAATTAAGGATGCCCATGTGATTACGGGGTAAAATCTAGCCAAAATTTTGGCTGGGTCTATGTATAGCTGTTGATATTGGGCGTTATACCAGTGAATTTGAGGATTTGGAGATTTGGGGACTAGGGAGGGAGGCTTTGTCTTTGTCTTTATTTTTGTCACATGAGAATGGAGATATGGGATGAGTGTATGCCCATAACCTGTGCGATAGAAGGACTGGAGAATGATGGGATAAATTGGGGAACAGCGAAAGAATATTTATTGATGCCATGATTTTTATAGTGTCGTTGGATTTCTTAGCTTTCTGGTGATTCGGGCTTACACAACTATGTAGATCAAATATATTTTTATACTGAAACTTGTTGAATAATACCGGTGGGTAGAGTACTGTTCGCCTTGGATAATATGTTACTAAAAAGCCCCGAATTATGTATTATCTCCCATCATCATAGCCCTATTACAAGCACCGCCGTAACTAATAATTTATTGATTAATTATATGCCGACCGAGGCCTGAAAATAATACCGGTAGGTGCCGGGCTATTCGTTATGCAGAATATACTCCTACTAGCTCTTAAGTTATACATTACACCTCGACATCATAGCCTTATTATAAGCCCTGTAATGACTAATAATCAAAAGCCACAACCCTCCTCTGTTCCATTCCCCAAACCCTCGCCACTTCCCCTTCATCAAACCTCAAGCCTTTACACAATCCATCCCACCTCTTCATTGCAAGAGGACTAGGAATTTTCTCCCCCGTATCCAAGCTTCTTAGATTCACCCACCCATCTTGCTGTGCCACAACCATAAGCCCTCGTTTAACATCCACATCGAAACCCAGGCCTAGTGAACTCCCCTCCCCTGCAACCTGTCCATAATCTCTCAACGCTCTACTAGTAGCCCCAAAATTTGCACTCGGTCCCTTTTTGTGAGGATACCGGAGATCGTAACTTGCACATCTTTGCAGTCCGTTGACTATAATACGGTTCTGTGTTAAGTTTCTGATATGGGTAACCGGACCACCGTGTCGGAACATTACTACGGGTCTATTAACACGACCGGAACGGATATCGAAGATGCGGATATCACCGTCTCGAGAACCGGTTAGGTATGGATATGGATCGCTGGGGAGGAAGGAAATGGCAAAAACGTCGGATTTTATGGGTTGGAATGTCTGCTCAAGGTTACTGGGTCGGACCTCAATGTGAACGGCGCCCTGGTTGGTACCGAGGGCGAGGTCCCCCAAAGGATTCGGTGAGGCTGCAGAGGTCCAGACTGAGGTGATGTTATGATTTCTATTGAAGCCGAAGATAGCAGGGGCAGGATGGAGAATGTCGGAGCTGGAAGGGTTCCAGTGACAGTAGATTGCGGGAGGTCGGTTTGGTCCGCCCATGAACGTTGCCCTGGACACTTATTAATAACCATGGAGTCAAATCATAGGAAAGTTAAGAACGATTGAGAAACTTACACTACCAAACCTTGTCGATTCACAGATACACTACTGATTTGACTCCGTCCGTGTATAATCTGGGCCGACTCTCGCATATTAACCTGTAAACCCCCTTCCTGGTTCTTTACCAAAGGTAAAAATCGTACATCCCCTGCTACTGTCCCTGTTATACAGAATTCTGCACCATCATCTTGTGTCTGCGTTGTAAATGCCGATAACTTCACTCCCGGATCTGCTTCCCAAACTACCTTCCGCTGTAACCCCCGGGCATAGATGGATCGTATTGCTTCTGCTGACCGGTCGCCGGTGAGTTCGCGGTAGAAAGTTGCACGGAAATACGGGTTTGCTTTTAGAGGTGTACGGCGGGTACGCTTAGCACGGTGAAGAGTGAGGCTGTTGAGGTCTTCTATTCTCTATCGTTCGATTCAGTCAGCTTTACCACCCTATAAGATTCTAGAGAGCCTGGTGAAGTCTGGCATCCGAATGCAAAGACCAATTGAAAGTCAGAGCTGCAGCAAGAGGGGGCGGAGGTCATACTCGCTTCTCGCGATTCTTTGCTGCAATGGAAGTATTCGTATGAAACGCGGCAGTAGGAGCAGCATGATGCGGTAGGATCTTGAAGTATTTTTTCTTTTCAGGGTCTTTTTCACGTCGGCATTAAATCAGCAAGCGACATTGAGCGTGATAGATAAGATTAGCTACCGTAGTAAAACCCAGGGATATCCCTAGGTGGCTGCATTATTGTCAATTGTTTTGTAGGTTCGGCAAATAGACATACTGAGTTCGTCGCGTTGCAAAGTCGTGCTTAGCTGAAAGGTATGACGTTGTGCGGAATATTCCGAAGGATTTGCACGGCTCACGTGGCGTCGGTAAACTAGGCTAATTTAAGATGTAGCGCCGAATTTGAGTTCACAGCTCGCCGGCCGCAGAGGTCAAGTTTAGCGCACTTTTCGAGTCTTCGAGCGGCCGTCAGAACATGGGAAAGTCGGATGGAGATCTCGGGATGGGCTTTCGGATAAACCGAGAAAAAGCTCTACGGGATGCATAAGACGAACGCAGGTACGGAGTGCATCTACTCTAAAGCCCGTTGCCGGATTTGCGGGGTGTGACTAGTGGTTTAGCGTATTGCCACCAACCTTTCTGGATTCGAATTCTCGATCTGAGATTGATCCGCAAACATCAAGGCGGATTTGAAACATAACGTCAACGGAAATCTAGTCATCGAAGCTGCGAGCTGTGGGGGGAATATCAAAAACGCCCGCTTCTGCTGCTGTCTATAAACCAACTAGAGCTATAATGTACTATGCTATCCATACCGGGTATGCCATCCTCTCTCTCTATCCTAAATTAAACCATCCCAAAGCTCATTCAATCATGTAATCCTCAATGTCAAACTTCACACTCCGCGCAATTCCTCGAATATATTCCCAGCCTACATTCACCTTCCACTTTGCACTACCGTCTAATGGGTCAGAAGATGTCGTCTTTACCATCAGTCGTAAGGATGTTAATGTTGCTATCTGGTGTTGTATATCAATCACTGCTGGGACTTTCTCCGGAGTGATTGAAGGAAATATTGCTAATAAACGTTCGACCATGAATGGTTGTGCTCCTAGGAGCTTACGTTGCATCTACTAGGCTTAAATAAAGCGCCCATGATACAGCGGGGAAGGATGGTTACCTTGCGTGTTCCTGGCTTTTTTGATCCGCCACCACGTCGTTTCTTTTTACCATCTGTACCCTTGGTAAAGAGTTGAATATCGTATCGAGCAGGGTTGTACGAGGCGAGATAGGCGGCGATGAGGAGGAATTTGGAGTAGTATGGTAGATCGTGGGCTGGTAACAAAGGTTAGTATTACCCCAACAGAATGCAGAAGCCCAAAATACATTTGACAACCATCCTCTCGGCTGATGTCAATGGAATGACGGTATCAATCACAGCATTCTCGCTGCGAAACATCTCCTTATGGTAAAGGTATAAACTAGCATAATTCCTAGTTCCATATTCTCCTCGTGCGATAGGTTGTGTAAAAGCTGACCAGTTTTTGGTGACAGCAGATCTGAATCGTACAATATCCTTTGCAGCCCCCTTCGCCAAAGAGTCCCAAACAGTAGCACAAAACTTTTGCCACACGTAAAGCTCTTCTTGTTTATCCTCATCCGTCGGCTCTTCATCGTCTGACTCCTCGGGGTTGATATTTTTAATTGGCAAAGGGTTCTTGCTCAAAATTTCTATGCTTTCCTCCCTGGTATAAGGCGTAAAATGTACATGTGGTATCTCGGCCGAGCTGAACTGCCGAGGGTTGGGCGCGGATATAATAAACACCACCGAGAGCTTCGGGATCTGTGAAAATAACCATTTGTCAGACCATGCCGCGGCGGGTAAATAGTGCGTTCTTACGTATTCCCCCATGCGCTTTAGGGATGCAATTAAGGTGGGACTTGGCTCGAGTTGCCGGTCGATACGGTCAAGTACCTGGTTCGTGGATTAGTTAAATTTAGATATATGCTCCGTGGAATGTAGTACTAAGAAGTGTTTCGTCTCATTACTGTCTTTGAGGACACTTTGTAGGAATACTGTTAAATTGCTGACGTTCTCTGCCTTTTGTAATGTTGCATCAGGGTGAACCTCGCTCGCTACTGTCGACGCAATTCGCTCTGTGAGTTGTCGAGCTGTGATGCATTCATGGCAGGAAATCCAGGAGAAGCTCGCCGAGGATTCTTCGAGTAGAGTTTTGAGTATTAAAGTTTTACCGGTTGCTTCGAGGCCGTGTAAAACGAACGCCGGAGGACTGGGCAAGCTGTTCTTTTAAAAGTTAGAATTTAGTCGCGTCGTGGATGATTGAGGAAAGACGCACATCACCTATCAACGCAGATAGTTGAGTTA
The DNA here is from genome assembly GCA_024516155.1 of Pyronema omphalodes. NCBI lineage: Eukaryota > Fungi > Ascomycota > Pezizomycetes > Pezizales > Pyronemataceae > Pyronema > Pyronema omphalodes. Next base: position 819,393 of record JAJJXM010000009.1, read on the forward strand.
TTTGTGTTGTCCGGCATGGATATCTGCTCTCAATCGCGTCGAAAACATCCTGCGATAGCATTTTTGTCGCGTAGAATCTGTGCTGGATGTCACTCGCACGGAAAAAAAGCTGTGGGTGTATGGAAAGTCGCGTTAGACGCGGTTAATGGTCCGCACAAGGCTGAACCGAGCGTGTCACTATCATTCTGCACTTGCGAAACCAGCTGCTGCGCGTTGCGCTTCTCATGTCCACTTCCAGCAGTCTCCCCCAGTAGCGAGGACAACATAACACTCGTCCGGAGCCGAACTCCCAGCTCAGGTACCACCAAGTTTCGTTTGCGTTATCCCCCACAACCCCGATCGAGATTGAGAAGTAGATATTCACAGAATCATAATGTGCAATTGGTTAGACCCCTCCAAACCCCGCACCTGTTTCAAGTTTGGAGCTATCACCTACAGCCAGCTGTTTTGAATGACGAAAGGAGGGTGCTGCCATAGCCGGAGTCCGGTAGGTCAGGATACAAACAAGCAAATCACAGTCCCTTAATGTGAATATGAATCATAGCACTTGGCCGGGCTAGGTCAAGCCAGATGGTTGGACGAATACGAAATGTAACATTTGAATGCAGAGAACATCCCGGAATTTCTTTATTTTCCTTTGTGCCTTTGTACGCCTGAATCACTCGAACACATACATATGGTGCCCACACTCTGGGTGCTGCCTGCCTGCCTGCCTTGCTCTCGCCTGAGCTGCTCGTCGACTTTCAATCTGCAGAGATCTAATGCAGCATATCGCCCGCCGCTAGAAGGGTAACCCCCATACTGTACCAAGCCCCATCTGCACTGCAATGCATGGTTGACTCTCCTCGGCGAGTCGGTCACCCGTCACAATGGCTCACCACCAGCCTCCACTCCCACTCCGCAACGTTTGGCCTGCGGGCTGCTCGTGTAAACAATGACCAAACGTATCATAGCTAGGCAGCGGCGGAAGCAGACTTAACAGCCTCTTTTCTAATAATTCCAATAAGCCCACGTACGCAAGACATTTAATATACGCATGGCGGGGTAGAATCCTGGCCGATAAGACCGATAGCGAAGTAGTATGGGTGCAATTGCTATCTCAACTGCAAGTTCATGCCGTCGAGGAAGCGGGATTAATGACAGGACAAGAAACAAAGTCAATTCACCTGATGTCATTCGTACATAGTAGAAATTGAAGATGAACTGGCTCGCAGGATTCACCCAGCCCTCGCAACATCCGGTTATTTTAGGATGGATGTGATGGTCGTGGTGGTGGTGGTGGTTGTGGTGGTCGTGGTGGTCGTGTTCATGGTGGTGGTGATACATCTGCAGTTGGGCAGATCATAAACTCGCAACGAGCTGTTGGGAAAGCTAAGCGGGCTGCGAGGGCAGATAGGCAGCAGACGTCGCATTTGATAATGCCATGGAATTGATTACATTGCCTGTACATACGACAAGGCGTTGGCTGGCAGCATGATGGGATTCAAGTGTACTGTATGTGCTCTATAATTGCACTGAGCGACGACAGCGGGGAAACCCCACGAGTGCAAGATGATGTTAAGCCCGAAGAAACCGAGTCCTACCCACCGAGGCTTCCTCGACATCGATCTCCAGCTGGCCGCAGTCGCTGGATTCACAACTAGCAACCGGAACGCAGCTCTCCCTTGGACCCTGATAGGCCCCTGGCAATCCGTGGAGGCTCTGCAGCGGCCAATCCGCACAGCGATTCTGCCGTTTAAGCTTCGTGCTAGACGGCGGAGAGCTTTCAGAAGCCGTCATAGTCGCCATTTAAGTTATGGACTCACACGGGTACGGGGTTAAGCGGACACATTAATCAACGGGACCGAGGGATTCATGCGTCCAGGACAATCTAGAGTAGTGTCCAGTGGCGACGACGTGCAAGAATAGCATAGCATCGTCTTCTTGTTGCTGCTGCTGCTGCTGCTGCTGCTGCTCATGAGCATCCAAATAACGTTTGCAGCCAGGTCGGATGCGTAAAAGGTTGAAATGTAGACTTCGCATACTGCGGTGCCGAGCACAAAGCTCTAGAGATTCTGCGAGACGGCAGCGGCGAAGTTTGGAGTTTTCGCCTTCTCCTAGTCTGTGCTTCACAGTCCATCCAGGGCTCGCGGTTCGCTCATACCGTCAACACAAGAAAGAGAAGCCTTGAAACTCACCTCCCCACAGGTTCGCCTCAACGTGCAATATTCGGGGAATTTAAGAGATAGAGTTGACCCGCTTCTTACCTTCGCCGCCCGCGGTTGCTGTAGCTGCTGCTCGTTCGTTTTGCCGCTGTTTACCTTATCAAATTCCGCCGACGCCTAGCATCCATCGCTTGCTCTTGCTCCTGCCGTACCGTGCTGCTGCTGCTGCTGCTGGTGTCGCTTGCTCTTGCTGTTGCTCTACCTACTGCTACTGCTGCGCTCCACCCAAAACCCAGTTCCGCCCCGACCTTTTCGACAGTAACCTGCCCTGTAACTCCACCACTCCTCTTTACCCTCAACTTCCTCTACTTCTCCCCTCATTCCCCTCCCACCTCTCTCCTCATCGTTTTTTATATCGGCTTCTTCTTCTTTTTCTTTTTTTACCTTCTTTCCGTTCCGCTACGTCGTTGTGTCTCTTCGCAGCCTCCGCTTTTTCCATAATCGTTTACTCTGCGCGCTACGGAATAGCGAACTTTCGTTTCACTCATATCAACTCGGGAAGCAGCTACTGCAGCATTCCCTCCCGACAGCGTCTCGGTTGCCAGCTGCCATAGTCGTGGTAGGTTCCCCAGTTCCAATCCGCCGTCAAGTCACTTCTGAACCCATGAGATGAGCTGGCGGCTGTCTTCTTGGGTCGCTTCTACCTCCCCCTCCACTCCTTCCCCACAGTACCGATAACCTCGAAATCTTGGGTTCCTTGAGCTAACATCCTCAGCTCTAGGCATGAGCAAGACGTTCTCTACCACTATGCACGACCGGCACCTCCTCGACGAAAGGCACCACCGGGTTGGCGAAGGGCAGCACTTCCCCGCTACCTATGCCCCACTTCGTCCTACTGCTTCAGAGCTCAACAACCACAATCAGTCGGTCCCAGCGGATCTGAGAACTGGTCTTACGCGTCGGTTTACTACAGATGCCATGAACACCACCCAGCTCCTTCCCACCACATGGGACCCGAGCAGATACCCGCGGATGCCAGTAGCTGAGAACACGGAGTATCTGTTCAGCAGGGAGTACGAGATGGAGGTGTGTATATGTCTGTGCCCAATTTCGTTATTTTAGCTAATAGAAAAAAGGATCCTCAAAAATATCAGATGGTACACCCCCGGAGACTATTTCCCACAGTCGACACGGCTAACTAATGAAAGTTCGTACAAGCGAAACAGATGCAATATGATGCCCGGCTCCAGGAGCAACGCGAGCTGGAGATGAAAGTTAAGCTTATGCAGCTACAGACCAGAAAGGACGAAGAGGATATTCTTCGCCTGGCCCGAACCCTCGATCGTATGAATATGAGCAGAATGAAGGCTGGTCCCAACGAGCCCACAACGCCCCCAGAGTTCCGTGACACCGCCTACGGACGTACCAAGACGGACATGACAACTGCTTCTCTATTGGCAACACCTCCCACTGTTAGTAACCGCCTGGATCAACAGCAGCTCATTACACCTCCTGCTGAGGATGTTCTGTCCCATCTGTCCCAGAGCAACTCCAGATCGGTCCCGGGCACTCGTCGTAACTCTGACGAAAATCAGGTTCTTGGGACACCCACTCAGGCTCCAATCGGCCAAAGACCCAATCTTCGGTAAGCCACAATTTGCTCATGGTGTTGGTGTGGTGGAGGTGGAGGTGGATATAGAGGTGGAAGCTGACTTTTCTCAGTAACTCCATGACCAGCGGCCCGGAGAACCTTCAATCCCGCTTTGGTCTTGGCCAGGTCACAACTGATTTCCTCTTCGACGACGAACAACCCGAGAAGAACCATAGCTCCACCAAGGACTCCACCACCTCACCTGGCATCAAGTCTTACCTTCAGATGGTAGATACTGTCGACAAGTTTCCTATCCTTACTCAAAGTCACCCTGGAAAGGTAAGTTCACTGTTGCTGCATGTTGCAAACATCTCTTGCAAACAACTGCTCATTTGATTGTTTAGCTGTCTGCTTCTTCTGCTGCACTGGACCTCGCTTACTCTGACATCACAAACGGACAGGACATGTGGAGCCAGGCCTTTACTCGTTCTCATAGACCGGCACAACATAGCTTGCCTGTTAACAACTACCCATACACCCCTACGAGCAACTCGTCCCCCAAGGTTATGCCCCAGACAGATTCACCTGCTGCTCCTAGACGCTTTGAGAGGTCCTCTACAGACTTTAGCTTTAGCAGCTTTGGAGAGAACGTTGGCAACAGGGTCTCTCAGCAGTCCGAGACCAACGGTCACAACCGTCAAGGATCGATGCCCAAGCTACAGTCTTCTTTCTCTACCAATGACCTTCCCACTATGAGGAATGGAAGTAACATTCAAGCCAGTAGCATCTATGGTGGTAGAGGACCAATTGATCGTCAGAGACACAACCGTGACCTGACGATCGGTACCTCGAGCTTGACTGTAAGTTCATCTTGTTGAATGACATGTCTACATATTAACTGGGCTTCTAGAATTCTGGCATGTTTGGCCCGCCTCTGTCCGCTGGCCTTGGCCCGATGATGATGTCTCCTGCGGGAATGTCTGGTGCTTTGCCTTCCCCCGGTCCCTATGGTGGTTATGGCCACATCAACCTTAGCAGTGTTTATGGAGGTGCACCATACGGTGCTTACCCCGCAGGTCCCAGTTCCAACAAGTTCGATGCCCCTCATCAGTCCCACACCATGCAGGGACGCAACAATATGGTCAAGAGGGGCAGTGATGGTGAAGGTAGACTATTCCCTGTCCAGTCTCTAGATTTGACTAACGGTTTAGTGAACCGCTTTGCCAATGTCAAGCTTGAGTCACTTGTAAATGAGATTTACTCGCTCTGCAAGGACCAACACGGTTGTCGGTATTTACAGAAGAAGTTGGAGGAGGGGAACCCGCAGTATGTGGAGATGATCTTCAATGAGACTCACGCTCATGTTGTTGAGTTGATGACTGGTATGTAGCTCACCTGTCGACCATAACCCCAACTTGCTCACATATCTTTTAGATCCCTTCGGCAATTACCTTTGCCAAAAGTTGTTGGAGCACACCAACAATGAGCAGCGGACTGTGTTGGTTAACACTGCAGCCCCTCGTCTTGTGGAGATTGCGTTGAACCAGCACGGAACTCGTGCGTTGCAGAAGATGATCGACTTCCTTTCATGCCCCGAGCAGATTAATACTATTGTTCATGCTCTTGAGAGTAAGGTTGTTGAACTGATCCAGGATCTTAACGGAAACCACGTCATCCAGAAGTGTCTTAACAAGTTGCGACCGGAAGATGCTCAGTTCATCTTTGACGCGGTTGGAGAGCATTGTATTCCTGTTGGAACTCACCGTCACGGATGTTGTGTTCTCCAGAGATGCATTGACCATGCATCTGGCAATCAGAAGATTCAACTGATCCAGAAGATTACGGCCCACTCCCTGCAGCTCGTGCAGGATGCATTTGGAAATTATGTCGTGCAGTACATTCGTAAGTTGCCCTATTCGGCTTAGAAACGTAGACTAACAAATATCAGTGGACCTTGGAGAGCCGCAGCTTTCGGAGCCTGTCATTCTTCAGTTTTGTGGCATGCTCTGCGAATTGGCGAAGCAGAAGTTCAGTTCCAATGTTATCGAGAAGTGTATTCGTGTCGCGGAGCCTCCGACCAAGAAGATTCTCATCGAAGAGCTCATCGCATCTAACCGCATCGACGAGCTGTTGCGGGACTGTTACGCGAACTATGTCATTCAAACCTCGGTTAGTCTAATCCCCCAATTTTGATGCACAACACCAATACTAACATATGCAGATTGACTACGCTGATGCTACCACTAGAACGAGACTTGCTGACGCTATTATGCCACTTCTTCCGACCATCCGTAACTTCCCCTATGGTCGCCGAATTCAGAGCAAGCTGTCCATGGTTGAGAACAAGGCAAACGGGGGATCATCGGGACCCCACTCTCGTTCCAACTCTTACAGCCAGTCGCCATCGCAGGCTCGTCCCCCGATCAACGGAGGTATGGGTCGCCCATCTGTACAACAAAATCAGTTTCCCCCAAGCTTTGGAGGACAGTATCTTATGTAACGACTCGAACGACTTGTATACGAAATTGTCCGTCAGATAGCGTGTGTTTTCTTCAATGATTTGGACAACGACCGCGGATATCCTCGACAGAACTTTTGTTAAATATGGTGGAACGTTTTATTTGGAGCAGGCATTTTCCTTCCACATAAGACTAACGAGGTTTAAATGAGAGGACAGGAGACGTGCCATGACTGTACAGTAGAGGCATGAGGAGAGGAGATGGGATTGTAAACTATGTTACATGGAGGTATGCATAGACTATACCTGGACTTTATTATGCGGTTTCTTTCTTTTTTTTTTTACGAATTTTCTACTGGCTGTTTTTGCGATACTTCTTTTTTTTTTCTGGACATGTTTTTCTATTGGAGCATCTAACCTTTGCTGTACGGTATACTTTTATCTTTCTTGCATTTGGACTTGATTCATATGCGTCCTGTATTTTCTTGCTACTTTGTTGATGACGGTTGTTGGGTTTCTGATTTCTGGCGCTATATGTATCAATTGATGTACCTGATGTACATGATCTTAGGGAGGTGAAATGATACTAATTGTGCATTGCTGTATGCTGGTGTTGTCTTAATTGAAATTAATTCTCTTGCTGAATTTGATCTTTGAGGTTTCTCTACCATTTTGACGTGAATTTTAAACAATTTCAAAATTCGACGTGATGATTCGTGACGTGTATTCCTGTTACCCGCCCTCTTGACACGCTACCGCGACCTGTCACGTATCCTTAGCGAGCTCTAGTAACAGGAATCGCCAGCAATCTCAACAACCATCAAAGCTCCACAGCAATGAAGCTACTCGCCCCCCTCACCGCGCTCTCCCTCCTCGCCTCGGCCTCTGCTGCTACTATACGCGGCCTCATCCCGACCTCTACCGTTCTACCGAACCCCAGCGAGCTACCGGCGGACACAACGATCACCTTGACCACTGCTGGAGAGTTGCACAAGACCCTTTTAAGATGGGACAACACCTTCGTTTTCAGAAATGTGAGCGAGGGAAGCTATATTCTTGATGTGGTGGCGGAGGGGTATGCGTTCTCGCCGTTGAGAGTCGACGTGGGAAAGGGAGAAGAGGTCGCAGTTAGACAAACTTGGAGAGGGAGAGCTTGGAGTAATATGGGAGAGTCGAAGGGGATACCGATTGTGAGTATGCCTGTTCTAAGGGAAGAGGAAGTTGTGTGGGTGAGGAGGAGAGAACGAGGGAAGCTATGGATGAAATAGCAGAGAGCTAGAGGAGAGGACAGGCGGTTACAGCAGGGACAATCAGCGAGCTGGTATGGCTATATGAGCTCAATGGCAGCGGCAGTGGTGAAGGCTATGGACTGGACAATGGGCAACTGGGCAGGGCTTCCAACGGAGGGCTATAATGGACATGCTACAAAGCCCTCACACTCGGTCTGATCTCGCGGGAGCCCGTAGCTGTCTCAGCCGCAGATACTGTGGCTATGATTCTGAGACAGGAGCTTTGATTCGGACATGAAGTGGAGCTGTAAGGCTATTCTGACGGGTTTTATCCCCGCCTCAGTGATAGTTCTGGTCCAGCCTCATCCAGACCAAGCGGGTTGGTGGTGGAATCTTGGTTAGGCTTTTGGGATACTTTCATGAGTTGAATACTGAGACTGGCCGGGTTTCTAGAGGCCCATGGTCCCGGATGATGACGTGGGATCTGTTGAGCCTGAGAACGAGGCCGCATGACAACCCGCTTGGATCTCAGCCCTATCAGCTGCTGCTGTTGAGCTCTACCTGTTTCACTAGATCGCCGCAGTTGCCCCTTGGGATTGGATGGAAGACTTGGTGTCTGAGCGCTCCAGATTGTCTGTCATCTTCTTTGCCGTCGTTAATGCTGATGTCTCCACTGCTGTTCTCGCTATCGCCTCCGGGTTCTCCTACCTGCTCTCCGCTGCTTTATCTTCATCTAGAGCTTCCACTATAGCCTTGTGATTATCCACGAAAAGTAACGAATGCTAACAAAGCTCTCTTTAGGAACTCCGCCCTGTCCAAGCCACCAGCTACTACCAGATCCGTGAGGGTTTCAATCTATTAAAGATGTTGAGCTCCCCCATGATCCTAATCGCCATTGTCTCCCTCGTTTCCATCATTTTCCTTCCCAAGCTATTAGACAAGAGTACGCTTTCCTCCCATCTTTCGTCTTCCTCCTGGGGAATCTCAGAGCTTGTACTGACTTTTATATACAGTGGATCCTGAATTCCGTGCCGAGTTTGAAGCTCACCAAAAGAAGAACGCTGTCACTACTGACCGTATGACCAGCAATATTGCCAGCTTTGACGCAGCGAGCTTTTTGGCCGGTATGGGAAAGCCGTCGACACCTACACCTGCACAGGGGAGCGGGAGCTCAGCGGGACAGGGTGGGAATAAGAGGAAGTAGCTTGTGGGGTTGATTATCTCTAAACTGAGAGAGAGAAGAAAAAATGGAGGGATTTGTTGTAATGAGATTGTATAAGCAAGCTGCAAGAAAGCAAGATGTGATCCTTAGATGGTATTAAAGAGTTGATAATGATAGTGTTTTATTTATGATGTGTAGTCTCATTTGTTTCTTTGGGGGGGGGGGGGGGGTTATTGAATTTCTTCAATTATTTGCTTTTTATTTCAAGACTAGAAGTACCATGATGCTATTATGGAAGCTATTTCAGGCTGGTGACACACTGACACACTGTCACACTGTCATAATGTCACACGCTATCAAATATAGCCCTAACCCGAACCCTAACTTCTTCTTTACTCCTCCATTATTGTACAAATTTTTAACACACTCATTGCCCCCCGAAAGAAGTCTCTCTCTATATATACTTTTACATATCTGCCATGTCTAAATACATACATAAACGCCATCACCGCATCACTGCATCGCTACACCATCTAGATAAACTCCAATTCCGGAAATCACCTGTATCCGAAAACCTTACTTATATACGGCAGCTATCAAAATATCTTTAAGATTTATAAGCTCTATCATCAGTTGAATCATTCTCGCATTCGGTTTTTTTCTCTCATGTTAAATAAAATATGGAATCATGGATTATCACTATGTGGACTTGTGGGTGGTGTAGGTTTTTTATTGCGTAACCTGTGTGTCGCTGGAGGACGGGTGGTTGGTGGATTTGGATAGTATATAAAAATTCGGAGATTATTGATATGGTATGCTGAAAGGTATTTAGATGGCGAATGAGCCTCGTCCTCCCCCAAATAACGGACAGTCTTTGTTGGACCAGCTTGGGATTTTGATGCAACCATGCAATAATTTAATATCAGCTGCAACTCAACCCCCCCCCCCCCCTTTCTCAATCCAACGCAGTCAAATCCAGTCCAACAAGTTCTACTGTAATCCAACCCCGTAATAACTTCCAGCCAAAAAAAAGCGTTGATAAGTTATATCTTCCTACAAGCCGTACTCAACGTTGCCTCCAAGCTATCCTCCCACCCGGTTAGATAGATACGCCCATTGATAATCGTATTGATAAATAATTGTTTCTAGTTCTAGCCTGCATATCTAGTATCTACTTTCCTTTAACAGGCATCGAATTTGTGGGGGTGGGAGGGGGGGGGGGGGGGGGGAGTAATAACAAAAAAAGAGGGAAGAGATAAGGAAAAAAGCCATTATGTTGTTTTGGAAGTTAACGAAGTTGATGGAATATCTTAGCGTATAGAAATCAGCCACGAATCATTCCCACCATTCGACACTTATGGAACATATTTCCTACCAATATAATACCAACGAGAATACCTCCAGCCACTCCCAGCCATCTCCAGCTATTTGCAAACCCTCTATAAAACTTTAAGATTATAAATACAGACATACAGACATACAGACATACAGACATACAGACATACAGACATACAGACATACAGACATACAGACATACAGACATACAGACATACAGACATACAGACATACAGACATACAGACATACAGACATACAGACATACAGACATACAGACATACAGACATACAGACATACAGACATACAGACATACAGACATACAGACATACAGACATACAGACATACAGACATACAGACATACAGACATACAGACATACAGACATACAGACATACAGACATACAGACATACAGACATACAGACATTAAGATATATCATTGCTCATCTATAAGTGCCAAACTTTTCATAACTTATTCAAATCGTTATTGAACGCCGTATGTGAGAAATCTGAAAGTTTTGATAGATTATTGAATTATTCCCAGGGTATCTGCAACCGGAAGTTGTAATATGAGGAAAGTGAAGATGCAGGGTAGTTAGGATGATACTGACTTGATTTTTTCATCCCAAGGTCAGGTCAGGATATCAAGATTCACCATATAACAATACACGATATCCTACTAGCTAACGTCCCAAGACTAAAGTATCATGAGAGTTGAAAATAAAACAAGGAATATTCATAGGCTATTCAAAGAAAAATTGACATCTTAGATAGTACATTTTTTGAAATACGACCAGATTTGAGGCTAGATTGACAGCGAGGGACAAGATGTATCAATGAGAAGATTTTAGTGCAATGAAAGGAGGGATCGGTCGCTGGGAAGATATTGGAGAAGGCTAGGAATTCGTGTAAAGGGGGGGGGGGGGGGGGGGGCAAGATTGTAGAGGGTGAGACTGTGCTAAGGAAGCGGTGTCGTTTATCGACGAGTGATGCGGGAAGATGTAAAGGGTTTCATGCGATATCACAAATTTCAACTCTCAGTTTGTATAACCGATTTATACCAATCTCATACATAGCAACTAAATCTTAAACTTCATACATCATGTATCAAAATAATTCATCAAGTAGCTTTAAGCGCTCGGCGCCCTCATTTCCCTGTCAACTACAGGGGTCGACATCTCTTTATAGCCCTATCAGCCTCTAAAAGCCATGCTTCTTTACCTCCTCCTCACTCCACTCCCACAGTTTCTCCGCCAACTTATCATCCTTGGCAAATCTACTAGGTTTCTCATGCCACCAAGCTTTCTCCGCCAGTCTTCCAACAGGAACATAGTAACCACCATTCTCGACTGGCATCGTGGCACAAAACAACTGGTTCAACGCACCCTTCTCAACCGGGGTAGCAAAGCACTTGATAGCACTAACACCCAATCCCATAATCCGACTGTCTCCCACAAACGTCTTATAAAGATCCGAGATAATAACACCAGGATGACAAGAAACACTTATGATCTGGGGATAACGTCTAGCAAGCTCCTTGGCATGGAGAATATTTGCCAACTTTGAAATTCCATATCTTGTCCAAGTAGAGCTACTTTCGAGCTGCGCAGCAAGTTGATCTACCTGCTTTGCATGATCGGCGGCAGAAATATTGATACCGCTAGAAGCAGCGTTATGTCCAAGGGAGGAAAGGTTCACAATCCTTCCTCCGGCTGGGATGGCAGGTAACAAGAGCTTGGTTAGAAGGTAGTGACCCATGTGGTTTGTACCGAACTGAATTTCGTAACCGTCCTCAGTACGGCTGTAGGGCATTGCCATTACTCCGGCGTTGTTCATGAGGATGTCGAGACGGGACTCTTTTTCGAGGAAGGATTTAGCGAAGGCGGAAATGGAGGAGAAGCTTATGAGGTCAAGCTGGATGTAGTGAAGGTCGGCGTTGGGGAGCGTCTTCTTGATGTCATCGATCGCGGCGAGCTAGAGGGGCTGTTAGCTATGGATTTGAAGAGAGGTGAAGGGACTAAAGGGTACATACTGCTTTGGACTCGGTGCGAGATCCCATGTAGACCTTTCCACCAGCTTTGCATAGAGCAGCGATTGACTCCTTTCCGAGACCGGTGTTACCACCAGTGACGATAATTACGCGACCGGACAGGTCGGGGATAGCTGAGAGCTCAAATTCCGGTGCTGAAACCATTTTGTTTTGTAGGTAGTGTTGTGTAGGATGTTGAAAAGGAAGAGGAGTTCGAAGACACGGTGGTGTTGGTTGATTCAAGCTTCTGCACTTTCTGGATCGTCGGAGTTCCTAGGTCCTGTCGTTATCTCGCTTCACATGCTCGGCATTCCATCGATCCGCTATTATAAGTATCGTATAGTCGTAGCATGGTATGTAAAATTTTGTGTTGCGCTTTGACTTGTACCAGGCTTAGGATAAAAAATAAAGTTGAATGTATGTACATATGATGCTTGCTGTTTTGAAATCGCTATGTATGTCTCGGCTTCGGTGATACGGTAAGAAGCTTAGAGCATCAGATTCGCGCGCCGTGCGCCGCTTAACGAAGCTGCACCAATTGGGGCACCAGGGCACCTATGGTGGTTCGCGCCGAGCCAGCAATCCAACCCCACATCTCAAGGTTCATCACACCTGATGTAAGATGTCAAATCCCGCGGGCCTGGTTACAACTCCTTTTGCCGGTTTAGGGATCTTCGTTTCCCCCACCATTTCGGCAAAGTTCCAACGATGAATGCTGGAATACCCGGTGAGTCGCTCATGGGATGTCATTCGTGGCGATCTCAAGGTTTGCGATTCATACTGTGGCACTCGTTTGTTATGTATCTGGAAGAGACCGGGGAGGACTTCGTGTAAGGCTCATATGGCGGCCGTTTAAGATCACCTGCATGGCTGTAGGAAGGGTGAAGCTCATGGCGTTGAAAGCTTTGAAGGGCAATTTGTGTTGGCAATATTTGGTCGTGCAATCTACCGGCGTAATATGCGGTGCAAGCAGACAAAGACGAACATCATCATTGGTTCTAAGATAGTATCATGAAATTGCACATAACAGATCCAGAAGAAATCAAAAGGAAAAGAGAAATTAACCTAGAGCAGAGGATAAATAGTGTAAACATTCATAGCATAGCACACCCCACCCAGTCCGAGTCGATTAAGAGGATCAAATATCATGCTGGAACATTTTTTTTTTAAAAAAACTATACCCGCTTCTCTTCGTCAGTAACCATCACACATGACCACAATCATCACGCCTCACTCCAACGCGCAGCCCTCAGCCTCTAATTCATAACCACTAATCAAAACCTCACAATCGATATACATCTTTATAAACCATTCCATAACACAGCTCAAACACCTGGTCATCAAGCTTTCTATTTCAAACATACCAAAATCCGAGACGGAATACATACCAAATCTACGCTGAACAGGAAGAGAGCAGTTCATGATGAAGATACCAACTTACCAAGCAATACCTTCAATTTCCATACGACTAGGTCCAAGGCGATTAAGATTGCTCGGGCTTATTAATTTCTGACTGTGATAATGACAGAAAGTCTTGAAAGTGCTACAGCTCTGGATGCCCAGAAAAGGGAAGGGGGTATAATGTTTGGGAGGAGGTCTGGGGTTAGAAAGTGTGTGAAGGACGCGAAGGGAAATGATGTTATTCTTGAACAGTAGGGTAGTACCACGCATTTCGTGTTGTTTCATGCCTGTTCAGTTGAAAACTTGTTGTTTCACAGAGGCAAAAAAACTATATTTCACAATAATTCCCAGAGCTCACGTGTTAATGATTAACCTTTCAACGTTATCTTCGGTTGAAATAGACTATCAAAAGATAATGATACATTTATTCGATATTATGAAACTTAGCATAGATATATTGATGAAACGGAAGTGGTTAATTTTCGGTGTATGGGTTACACGCCGTCTATGAATATAGAATGGATGTTTGGTTGTTGAATACCAAAAGTCCCGGCTCATCAAGTTAGGTTCGGCCGAGCTTTGTTGGCAGGATAAAGACAATATGAGTGTACTGAATAGAATCAGAAGAGAATAAAACACACAAATTTTCAGATAATATTTGACGAAAGTTGGACAAGCCTTGTATTGACTGGATAGGAAACAGTGGAACTATTTTCTGCGGGCTTGGTGGATTAAAAATATTGAGGCGAACGAATGCGTTCCTTGTCTCCGCAATAGGAATTCAAATATAGGATGATCTTTAACTATAGTATTCAATCTATCTTGGTAAGGTGTTCTGCTCCAGACCTTAGGGCCTGCTCCACGTTTGTGACTTTGGTTGGAAGGATTAGATTTTCTTGGAGATTAAAGCAATCACAAGTGATTCACAGGATTGAAAGCTAATTATATTGACACGCGAGTTGATCAGTATTCGTTATGTACTTAGAGATGGCATCGGATGTTTGCAGTCGCTACAGCGTACTATGGTGTGATGTGCTCACATTGCAGCCGTGCATCCGTGAAAATCAGCCAGTATGAACCATCACGTGATAAGCCACATCCGACTCCCGAACAAGCCCGAACATCACCCAGGGTCCAGTGAACTAGAGGACACCACTAATACAAGGCCAGTCACGTGATGACACCCATTCGAACTGACCCGAATTTTTTTAAGGAGACAAACGTGCGCGGTAGCTCGGGCAAGACCCTCATGTACCCCACCACTGGACTAGGTTTTTACAGCAATTGAGCACGCAACGAGGCACGCAACAAGATAATTCATGGTGATATACACAATTCCAGCTGAATTTGGACAAAATTCATCACCCCCCGTGGCGTCGCTCCCTCCCACCTTCCTCATCGTCCGGCTGCTGGACAAAAACCCCTTTGCCTGCTTAAACTGCATTATTTTTTGCGGGGTTCTGGTGCATTTAAGCCAAGAATCGCCAAGTCTGCCACTGCAGCAAGGATTTTCATCTTCCGGACGACCGTTGATTGGCTGAGTTGAGCCGCGGCTCTGGTCTAACGGCTTTATCCTGCTGAGTCTTTTTTTTTCGTCTCCACCTGCGCTGACTGACTCGACTCATTACCTGGACTCTCCCGGCACACGACAAGTGAACACCACTACCACTACACCTCAAAACTCAACACGCGGTGAGCCATCGTTGCCCGCAAACCATCACTCCACTCAATTGTTCTGTTCTTGTTGGAGCAAGACAAACATCGTCGTTTTTCGAAAAATACACCATCTCGTTTACATCACCACCCCACAACATTTTCAATATGCTCCGGTCACCCGCCGCACGGGCATCCATCCGGTGTCTCCGCCAGAGCAACATCGTGAAGCCCAGAAACTTTCAGACTACTGCTGCCATCGCTACTCCCTACACCCCATACAACAGAACCAACCCCAGTGCGGTGCGCAAACAGTCAACAGCTGCTGCTACCAAGTGAGATCTCAATTCGGGGGGGTTTGGTTTTGAACGTTAACTAATATTAGCTGTTCAATGCAGTCCCGCCACAAGACCCATTCCTTCCCCAGCTTTCAACCAGACCCCAGATGTTACCAATGTACAACCTTTGAAGAGCTCACAAAAGCCCGACATGGATGACTCGTATGTCCCCGAGTGACGGTACTTGCCATTGAGTCATACTAATGCTATGCTAGCATGGTTGGAATGTCTGGAGGAGAGATCTTCCACGAGATGATGTTGAGACATGACGTGAAGCACGTCTGTGCGTATTCCCCATCTCTAAGTGTTAGACATATGACTCATGCGTAGACAGTTGGATATCCCGGAGGAGCTATTCTCCCCGTCTTCGATGCCATTTACAACTCTAAGCACTTTGAGTTCATCCTCCCAAGACACGAGCAGGGTGCTGGACACATGGCTGAGGGTTACGCCCGTGCCTCCGGAAAGCCTGGTGTCGTCCTCGTTACCTCTGGACCTGGTGCCACCAACGTCATCACTCCCCTCCAGGATGCCTTGTCCGACGGAACCCCTCTTGTTGTCTTCTGTGGACAGGTCCCCACCACCGCTATCGGAACCGATGCCTTCCAGGAGGCCGACATTGTCGGAATCTCCCGTGCCTGCACCAAGTGGAACGTCATGGTCAAGAACGTTGCTGAGCTTCCCCGAAGAATTAATGAGGCTTTCGAGATTGCTACCACTGGACGTCCTGGACCCGTTCTCGTCGACTTGCCCAAGGATGTCACCGCTGCCATCCTCCGTCACCCCATCCCCTTGGAGTCCAAGCTCCCCACCAACCCCTCCGCTGCCTCCCTCGGAGCCAAGCAGTTGAACAAGCAGCACCTCGACAACACCATTAAGCGCGTTGCTGACCTTTTGGCCAAGGCTAAGAAGCCCGTCATCTATGCTGGACAGGGTATTATTGAGCGTCCCATCGGACCTCAGCTCTTGAAGGAGCTCGCCGAGAAGGCCAAGATCCCCGTTACCACCACCCTTCAGGGACTTGGTGCTTTCGATGAATTGGACGAAAAGTCCCTCCACATGTTGGGAATGCACGGAGCCGCTTACGCGAACTTGGCCATGCAGGAGGCCGACTTGATCCTCGCTCTTGGAGCTCGTTTCGATGACCGTGTCACCGGAAACATCTCCAAGTTCGCTCCCGCCGCCAAGGCTGCCGCCGCTGAGGGACGTGGAGGAATTGTCCACTTCGAGATCATGCCTAAGAACATCAACAAGGTCGTCCAGGCTACCGAGGCTGTCGAGGGAGATGTTGCCGACAACTTGGCTCTCCTCCTTCCCCATGTCCAGGCCGTCGAGGCCCGCCCTGAGTGGTTCTCCCAGATTGCCGACTGGAAGAAGCGCTACCCCTTCGACTACGAGCGCGAGACCCCTGGTTCCATGATCAAGCCCCAGACCGTCATTGAGGAGATCTCTAACCAGACCGCCGACCGCAAGAAGGACGTCATTATCACCACCGGTGTCGGACAGCACCAGATGTGGGCTGCTCAGCACTTCCGCTGGAGACACCCCCGTTCCATGGTCACCTCTGGTGGTCTTGGAACTATGGGATTCGGTCTTCCTTCCGCCATTGGAGCCAAGGTTGCCCGCCCCGACGCTATCGTTATCGACATTGACGGAGACGCTTCCTTCAACATGTCTCTTCAGGAGCTCTCCACCGTTGCCCAGTTCAACGTTGGTGTCAAGATTGTCGTCTTGAACAACGAGGAGCAGGGAATGGTCACCCAGTGGCAGTCTCTCTTCTACGAAAACCGTTTCGCCTGGACTCACCAGACCAACCCCGACTTCGTCAAGTTGGCCGATGCTATGCACATCAAGGGAATGCGCTGTGACAAGATTGAGGACTTGAAGGACACCATTAAGGAGTTCCTTGACTACGACGGTCCCGTTCTTTTGGAGGTTTTCGTTGACGTAAGTTTCCCGCTTGATTCCGGATAAGTGCAAGTGCTAACCCCCGAATAGAAGAAGGTTCCTGTCTTGCCCATGGTTCCCGCCGGAAAGGCTCTTCACGAGTTCTTGGTCTACGATGCCGACAAGGAGAGAATGCGCCGTGCTGCTCTTGCTGCTCGTTTCCCTGACGGAAACTACGAGCAGGCTCCCAAGAACACTGACTAAACGAAATTCTACGACCAAAAAATCAATTTCCTTTAGTTCATGTTACCCTTTTGTTTTTACGGAAAAAGTGCTTGGGTCTTTTTAAAAGCTGGGATCGGACGTCCGGGGATTCAAAAATCTTTCTTTTCGGTTTTGTTTTTGTTTTTTTCCAACACCTACATATCTTACCGTATTAGGATATCGGCAGTTGTATAAATTCTTCGATACTCGTCGATCCTTTATTCGATCTTCATACCACCTATCTACTTTTTGCATGGAATTTGTCCTTCCTTTTCCTTTATATTTTATCTACTTATCTTGCCTGGGCGTGTTCGTTTGTTTTTTCTGATAAGGTTTTATTTGGATTTATGTTTGGGGTTTTATGCTATATGTATCGTTTTGGCTCGATTGAGATATGGTTTGCTTTTGGATTAAATTAACGGCCTTTGTTCCGTTTTTTTTTTGTAACAAGGTTCGGCAATAGCTGGTGGATGTGGATGTGGATGTTGGTAATTGAAACTTGCAATGTCGAATTCTTGAACACAAAAATATCTTGATCCAAATACTAGATTACGGTTCTTGTGGTTCGGAAATGATGTGGTAATAGGTGATTCTGGAGAACGTGCTATGCTTTTAGTTTTGGAGCTTCAGCCCTGAATCATGAGAAGAGCTTCTGTGCTGCTTCTTAGGTACTATAGCATGAACTTAATCTCCGAATTATGCACCGTCACTGTAACCCATAGCAAGCCGCAGTTGGAGTGTTAATCGAATCCTGTTCCTGTATGACGAATACAACCAAAGCGAATCAATCATGCTATGTACTAACTACCTGAATCTTGGTTTAAGCCACAGTGATTTCTTAGATACTTCCATGCTTCCTTACCTCTTCGTTCCTCTTTACCTAATTATATTCTCTAAACAGCTGTCAAAATAACATGATCGGTTTACTTCTTCATCTCATCTCATCTCAGTCTGAGCTTCACATCACATCCTGAACTACACAAACTTGAGCAAGCCCCGAGAAATCCCCAGAAAGCCCCGAACAATCCCCAGAAACCTCCCAGCTAAAAAAGGCTTATCTTCGGGTTTAAGTTCAAGTTGTTCAAGTTATTTCATTAATTCAAGTTATTAAAATTATTAAAGTAATTCGGTTTAATCAATTTATTCAATTTATTCAAGTTATCCAAAAACATAACATAACGTCAACCTGTAACTTGGGGCTTGTAATTCGTGAGTCGTGACTTGTGGTGAACTGGGTAATGTAGTGCTAGCCTCTGGGTGGATTGTGGATTATGATGAATGATATCAGTACTTTGTAGGGTGGTTTTTGCTACGAGAATGGGACCCGGGGGTTTACTACTGTCCTATGTAGGAGTTTCAGGACCTAGTGTATCATGTATTATGTAGTCCATAAATCAATGTGTTAAAAAATCAATATATCAAAGTCAACAAATCAATAGATCCATAAATTCATAAGATGATACCAGAGCAGTAGTATCATAATCCAATCCAATTCCCAAGCAACACAACATAGTGTATCCACACTCTTCCCAAAACCCAGCCCCTCGAAGTTAGCTGCAAACTTGAAGCAGTTCATAATTTCGGTTGCTGGAAGCCATCAAACCGGTAGTAGATACATGAAAAAAAGGGTGACCGAAAGTGTAGTAGGATGTGTATGTGTATGTATAAGCACCTATATGGTAGAATATATGCTTTCCACAAGGTTTCGTTATGAAATATTGATCGTTTACTCTCGCTCTGGGAGACGAGTGTCCAATGAATATTTCACGGTCAGAATTTGATTTTTCTTCTTTTTTACGGACATGGGTGTAGAAGACAGGAGGGCCTCATTGTGTGACTTTGATCACGAGGACAGGAGCTTTTTTTTGGATTTCTCTGAGCTTCCTGTATAGGCCTTTCAGTGCTCGGTCAGAGTATGATGAAAATTGAATCAAATCAAACCAAACGACTGTATAATGGATATTATGTATTTCAAGATGATGATGAGTAGAATTCTCCTGGCTGAGGATCTCATAATATATCGCCGCTCGTGCTTACTGAAGTCTTTAGTAGTGAAACCGAAGGATTAGATTGTCGTATCTATCTGAATGCCGGGTTGTTTAAACCTTCCATCTTCCGAGTTCCGCTGGACAGATCTGTAAATAGAGACAGCGGCGTAGGAGTATGAGGTTTATACCCTTAGACACCGGTGATTGATTGATTGAATATACCAGAAAACCCCCGAACTAGGAACTAGGAACTAAGAACTAACAACTAGCAACATGCAACTAGTACCAATCAGTAAAAAAACTTATCATGCTGCGATGAGTTCATATTCGCTCTTTGTATGTATGTATTTATATATAGTGGATTCATAATCCATTATCCATGCTACTATAGATACACAACAAATCACTCGACAGTTGGTCCTGTTTCTGGGTATGTACTAAGTTTTTGGTTGAGAAGGAAAAACTTGGATACTAATATGGATATACAGAGACCATCAAGAGCATAAAGGATATGAATGGTACAAAGAGCTCAAATAATGACTTCAGCCCAACAGATATGAAACCACAGTACTCTACCCCCCCCCCCCCCCAACCGATATCCATCCATTCCAACAGCTCAAAATCCTTAGTACCTACCGACCTATCTCTGCAACTAACCACCACCCCACCCCTTCCCCGCTATTAAACCCTTAAAAAGTCAAACCCGATCAAAGACAATTGGTTTCTGCTGTATGTATAATTTGAGGTAGATACCGAGATACTCACGGTTAGTTTTGTTCTCTGCGAAAAAAAACTGGGAGGGGGGAAATGGAGGGAAGAAAAGAAGGAAAAGGGAAGAAAAGAAGGAAAAGGGAAGAAAAGAAGGAAAAGGAAAAAATGAAAAGGAAAAAATGAAAAAGGAAGTAGAATATATGCATCCGTCGGGAATCGAACCCGAGCCAATTGCTTGGAAGGCAATTATGATACCATTTCACCACGGAAGCTTGTGAATGAGACATAATGTTGTTTATATAATGTAATATTAAGTTAGCGCAGTCCTCTCGTACCGATGAGAGGCTGGTGATATGTTGGTGCGTTATTGGTGATGGGATGAGACAGGGAGCGGGGATATCATGATGATTATGTGTAGGCTGTTAAGGGTTCGAGACGTAACATGGTAGTAGTAGTAGTAGTAGTAGTAGTAGTACATCGACACGCATACCTATTCTTTACCTACCCATCTACCTACTAATACCAACTTATCCTCACCATCACCCTTCCAAATATCTTTTCCCATATCATCCATCATATCATCCCTTTTTAGAGCTACGACATCATTCACAATGATTTATCATTTTTGATCATAAACTTAAGATGAATTAATGTAGCTGATAGGGTGGGAACACCCAGTCCTCCAGTCTATATCACGCTCCACCCACCCCAACCCAACCCAACCCAAACCCTACCCTACCCAACCCTACCCTACCCTACCCTCTACATCAGCTCTCGACATCAGTCCTACATACTGAAATTTCCGATTTTTTTGACATTGCTGGGCTTTGCTGAGCTTTGCTGAGCTTTGCTGAGCTTTATTGGTTTTCTAGGGTACGGTGGAGTATTAGTAGAGAATTGGTGAGTTTTGGTGGAGGATTGGTTGCGGTGTTTTAAGTACGAGGAGGCAGTATGCTGAAGAATGTTTGGGAGGAGGGGGGGATTATACATTGGTATTTTATTTATGGGTATAGAGAAGTATATTACAGTGTAATTTAATGGCAACTTCGAGTCTTGCCTCGAGTATTTCAAATCTGTAAATCTGCAAATCTGCAAATCTTCAACACGCTATCCACAAGACACAAAGAATTTCGCAATAACACATCAAAGTTTCATGCTCAGATTGATAATTGGTATGGGTGTAATATATTCATACATATTAAACGCAACAGGAAATTAAAGAAACTGCTTGGGAATTTATGTATGTACAGGGACATATCTTAATTTCACCATGGTTAATAACATCGGTGGTAAGAAATATTATGTAAAGGCTTCGTAATATCTGTTATCGATAACTAGAAGCTCTGAGGTTGTCGAGTTGTCGAGTTGTACGAGTATTCTTTTATTTTTCAAATATATGAGGATAAAAAAAAAGAACGGTAAACTCTATACCTGAAGCTAGGGTTAGTTATGATATCGAAAGGCCGTCGGGGGGGGGGGGGGGGGGGGTTTGTTGAGGTACTAGTTTTGTTGATGGACGAGATTTGGGAGTGGTTTTATAGGGCAGAGGACATTGGAAGCTGGGAATTGGTATGTACATATTTTGTTTGGGTCTTTTTTCTGTATTCCCTAAGTATAACTATACAAGAGAGGATGTGGTCTGTTCCGGCCTACGGCCGGTCCATTGTGTTGCCTCTACAAATCGAACCGTTGGTACACAACTCCAACTGTTGATAAACTGGTTACTCGTGCCTAAAGATGGTGGCTAGCGCCACCATCTTTAGGCACGAACATATAATGTGACGGGTTTCGACTATATATATGATGTGATCTTAAGAATCTGAAACTCGCCTATGATTCCCGCAAGAGCAGCCTGGGATAAACAATATTCCTAGTGATGCAGTTGATGTTATCCTGTGACAGCAATATTCTGACATGCTTCCTCTGCCTGACCCTTCACAGATATGTGCTGGAACACAAAGTTCATTGGGGCAAGCAGAAGATATTTTCTTGCCGATTGGAGGATTTGTCGAGTAATTTCACCTCTACAATATATCATGGGTTGTAACTTCAGGACAATAACTCTCGAATTCTTGACCAGCCACTTCTGTATTGAGAGGTTTCTACACAATCACCAGTTTTTTCGATTTGATTTCAATTTCTTGGGCCTTGCCAAACTCAATATTATGACGTATGGTACAGTTGTGATATATATCGGAGGCTCTAACTTTTACCCTAGGATTTCGCTGGGAATCGTCCCAGAGCGTACATGATATCTTGGGCCTGTTGTCACCCTTATTCCTTATGCTGGTTTCACTTCTCGTCTGTACATTTGGAGCCCTGTTTGCTCTTTTTCCACTGGCCTCTCTGAACTCACCTGTCTCCTCTCCGAACTCACCTGTCTCCTCTCCCCTCACTGAACTGTTCTTCTACTTCTCACCTGGCCTCTGTCTTTAACGCTACCACATTGTCTCTACTCCTTTGCTGCCCTTCTCCCTTTCTGTCTTTTCACTCGTATTATTTCTTCTTCAGCTTTTACATCACAGTTCATCTTTCTCACTTTGCCAATCCTTCCGCCATTTATATGTACATATGTGTCTGTGTTTCATGTTTTTTTTATTTTTTTATTTTTTATTTTTCGCATTGTGCAGCATTAACTTTCATGTTGATTCAGAAAGACTTTATGCACATTCTAGGATTCGATCAGTGCTCCTCAGCCTGTTCTCATTCTTTCCGAGTCATTTTTTGATATCCTCGTGATGTTTCTGAAGCTCAGTCTCAGTAATGGGAAATCCTCCTTGGGAGGCTTCAAAACGTTCTCTGCTTCCTTCCACTGTTTTTCTGCCTTGAGCCTATTCAAATCCGCTTTATATATCTCCTCACACAGTGTGTCAAGATTCCCCTCAATAAAACCGCAGTTGCTTAACTTCATCTGATAGCGTCTCGTCGACTGTATCTGCAGCATGCGGCAAAGGTCACAGGTGTCCGTATATTTTATCCGGCCAACCATTAACAGCTGAATTGCATCATGAATTGTATCAAAGGTGCGAAGTGGTTCGGGATTGGAAAGGCGAATGGGATCTGTGCCCAGGCAGCCAGAAGAGCAGTCTTATATGTTTCCCATCGAATCTGTTCCGGTTGCCACGGCTACCGGTTTTACCATCCCGCCATGTATTGCCGAAGTTTTTTTATTGCCGCCCGACAGCCAGAGGAGTTCACGTTTAAATTAATCTGAAATTACGTCATCACAGCTTTTAATAATAACGCTATACCGTATCAGGTAAATAACTAAAATATACCTGCTTATATAGTAAAAGGCGACTAAAAACCTTTAAATCACTTTCTGCAGACGCTATTCCATTTCAGGTGCGTACTAAAATATCTGCTTATAGTATTCTGATACCTGGTCGCTCTGGAAGTTTGTGAGGCGGGTTTAGATATTTATATACGAGGGTAATAAGTTTGGAATTGATTTTTTTTGTGGATATAAAGGAAAGGATGGTTGGAGATCAATGTTAAGAGACAACGCGTGGGGGATTTGGGTTGCTGATTCACAAGTGGTGCAGCGCATGCAACCAATTAGATAACTACCCTGCTTCCCCATAAAGTCCCTTCTGGCTAGTTATCACCGGTTGTTATTTCGAGTTAACTATTTGAGGAGCTCTATATATTCATACCGAGTTTCATGGAAACAAAGCCCATACAGTACATTCATACGCGGGTTTAGACCCTCCACATACACATCGCCATTGTCGGTCATCAATTTCATGTTGTCACGACAACGGCCCTAAATCCAAGTGCGCACCTATGCTTCCCTAAACTTCCCTTAGCCCAGCTCGGTGACACACGCTATCGGGTCATGCTGCCGAAAGTTCGAACTTCGGGAGACCAACAAGTGCGCTAGGGTAACTCACTCATGAGCTGGCTTAGGAAGATGCGGAAGATGCTCGCTCAGCTCCTCATTCGACATAAACCGACAGCGCGATGCCGACCTTGCTGGATACTTAAGCGCTGTGCAAACGGGGTTGCGTGCTTTGTTACTTTATCTATCTATTTATCTATGTACCAAAAAGAAAAAGAAAAAAAAAGAAATATTTCCGTAAATGTTGAAAGTTGAAGTTGAAGTTGGCGTGATGTGATTTAATATTGCTGCTCTGATTGTTACAGAATCAGGTGAATAGAGTGCGTACGTAGATCGATCAAGCATTCAGTGTGTGTGGTGTAAAAGATAACGCTTCGCACGCCTTCGTTCGCTTCAAGCCGAGGATTAGTCAAACACCATGTAGAAACCCCTCCCCGCTTGGGTCGTCCTTAGGCTCAGAAGGAGAAACAAGAGCGAGCACGGAACTGAGACACCTCATCGCTTGTCTTGCCTATTACATAACAATGACATCCATCTCGGCTGCAGAGTAATCAGAAAATCACGTGCATTATGCTTGCTTGAAGCCTTGAACTGCTGCTTGAATCTGTGCTGCCTGTGGACCCGCGGGTAGTTGCACTATTTTGGGATACACTTGTCTGTACTGAGAACTCGGGTCTGTCTGTCTTCGAGCTTCGTCCTCAGGAATGCTTATGTTTCCCAGGCCTCAGCCTTACAGAGTACACGTATGTACGCGAATTTCGAGGTTTCGGTGACACGACGGCTGCTTTGAGAGATTTGATATGCACATACCAAAGTAGAAGGCTACCACACAACACTTATGCTTATTTGCTGCTGTGGTTTTGTAACATACTGCCGTTCAATGCGGTGATGAGATGAAGGCTTATGGTACATACATCTAGGCGGTATCACGGGAATTCTAGTGTAGAATGGAAGGGGGATGCATTGACGATTATAGTGTTAATTGTGGTGCTGTTCTGTTATTGATTTTTTTTCTGCCTTTTTATCTTCACTTTATCTAACTTTGTTGAGCCTTCGAAACTGGTTTTTGACATTTTCTTCTCGATAAGCTTCGAGGGAGCCAATTTGTTGTCCAAAGCACCCGGGCTCAAGTCATCGGGTTGTTTGGAGCAGGTCGATAGAGGTGAGACACACATTGAGATGGCAGGTTGCCGGTCGAACATTTGTCACGCATGTTTTGATGGAAAACGGAGGTAGCTGGTTTAAATTATTTTAAATGCAATATTGCTTTAATCATTTTAACCCTTTATTTTATTTCAAAAAATTTACAATTCTTGTTTGTTTCCTTTCAGTGACGTTGTCGAAATAGTAGCAGCAGCACTCATTACCGCCCGTTGTGCCTGCTCCTACTATTCCCTCATCTCTACCATCCCTACTTCCACCTCCATCACTCAACCCCCCCCCCCCCCCCCCCCCCCAGCCCAGCCCAGCCCACCAGCATCGCCGTGTACCACCTCTGCTACCACGACAAAGCCAAACCGCTTGCTAGCAACGAAAGCAATCCTCTAACCGCTCTTACCTCCCCCACCAACCATCATCACCTCCCGCTACGAGAGCAACCACCCAGTGCTCCTTCTCACTTCCTTGCTCACGGCCTACACGTTACTTTGCTGGCCGGCCATGCGAGTATTGCGCGCCTGAAATCCTACAAAAATCGGCTGCTGCACCTACCATACCTCGATCGGCGCCCGAACAACTCCCTGTCCGACGTCAATCTTTCAACACCGACTGGTCTGCCGACACGGCCATTAACGACATACTACTTGAAAGAGAACCGTACCACACCTCGGTGGGAAGAGGAAACGCGAAGGAACATCGTCACAATTACCCAAGGAACACCACCTCCAAACTCCCTGTCTCCTTTGGAACTTTGTTTGTGATACCCGCTCTACCATGGCCAACGCCGTCGCCGTCGCTACAGGCCACGACGACTTCGGGGTCCGTCTCCAGAAGCTAAACCTCCCCGTGAAGCCCTATCTTATGGACAACGTGGAGAGGCACTGCGACAGACACCGAGATTACAGCATCTGCTTCTGCTACGAGTACACCACACTGCTTGATCGGCCCGACTACTCGTACAAATACTTGCAGGATAGTCCCGAGCCGGAAATGAGAACGCCCAAGAGCACGAATGGTAATGTGACGACGAAGAAGAAGTTTACTTTGGGTGATTACTCCAAAGGAAAGATTATTTCTACTCCAAAGTCTGAGCAAAAGAGCTCGGAGCCGTCCCCCAGTAACGCGAACAACGCGCCAGCAAGAAACGGGCTACCCCCGATTCCACAACCATCAACTGTGAAACTGGAGGCAAAGACCTCAACATCTCATACAAGCACTCCCGCGGCAAGCAAAACGAGTAAAGAAACGCCAACCAACTCGGCACGATCAACGAAAGCTCTACTTCCGGTAAAGAGGTACAAAAACTTTACCCTCCTGCCCTTTAGAGTTTGAGGTAGCTAATACGGTGTTCGTCTACGCGCAGAACTGCAGATAACCCTGTTGAGTCGATGAAACAATCTACAAAGATGTCGGGAGCAGAGGCGTCGCGCTCGAACAAGCGCCCGCGACTATCGTCGCCTCCTCCTCCTACCACGAATAAGCTTCCTCCACCTCCGGCTCGCCGTCATCTATCTCCACCACCATCGCGGCGCAGCCCCCCTCCCCGGAGTCGTACTCCGCCACGACGGTCCCCTCCTCGGAGCGCGCCTACACCACCGCGCCTCGTTCTACCCCCGATGCTCAGCCCTACTTTACCAAAGTTTATAGAAGATGCGCTGGCAGCAATGGAAGAGTTAGATGATGAAGTAAGCTCGAATAAGCCGAGTCGCGATCGGGAAACATCAAATGGGGTTGGGCGGAAACGGTCAGAAAGCATCAAGAAGCCTCCTAGCACATCATCGCATGCACTCGCCTCCCCCGGCAGGACGCTACCCAAAAAGCCACAAACAGCTTTTACAGCTTCGAAAACAAGCGGGAAGCGCCCATTAAGTCCGACAGATACTAAATCAACTATGGCTTCAAAATACCCGACTCCAAAACAAGAGAGTTGTATTGTCAAGTGGAGAATTAAAAAGAAGAATGAGCTTCAATTGTTGTTGAAAATGAAGCCTTGCCCAACCGCAGCTTATATTCCTCCTACCGCCAAGCATAAGGCTACTACAGGTACCATAACTGCATCAAAGGGGAAACAAGCTGTAAATAGGTCACCTGCATTTAAATCCCCGGTTACGAAGCGCGAACGCGAAGCTCTTACGCCACCCCCAAAGAAGAGTAGCTCAGCCGATAAAAAGTACGAACTTACCAACGGGGATGTTAATACACCATCCCTGGGTCGGGAGGCACGAAACAGCGCCCACTCAACGACCAATGGCACGACGGATACAAGTGAATTGTATTCCGAGGGCGAAAGGTATTTCTTCTCTGAAGTTAATTTCAAAATCACGAAGCACTAATCAATTATATAGATTCTCCGCAATTGGAAAAGCCCTGAAACACGAAGGAGAACAAATTCTTAAACGAATTGAACACGACCAGGACAATGCAAAGGAATTAAAGAAGTCACTATGTTTATTAGTCGATTCCTGCATGTGTTTCTGTCTCGCCTTCTCCGTTCATGATCGCATACGCTTAATTGAAGGAAAAACTGCAAGAACTGGGCACTGGAGTACATGGCCTGCACTATCCGGCTTCGTTAGTGATAGGGCAAAAAGTTTGCAGAATTATGAGTTATACGGGTTTATGTATGATTTCCCCGGCTAAAGTTATCGAAAGATCAACAGTTACTAATACCTTAAATAGAAAGCTCCTAGAAGCAATAGTTCGCCAACACGATTATGAGCGAGAGCTCATAAACACCATCAAATGGCTCCCTCCGGACTCCAACGCCACCAAAGAAGAGCGCAACCAATACATGGGTGTTAAGAATCAACTCCGTGTCAGCCATGAAAGATTGAAATTCGCATGGCATGAAGGAATGAAATATCTTAACGTAGAAGATATGAAAGATAAATTCAAACTTTCTTTTGGGGGAAGAACAACGAAATGGATAGAACCACAGCAACCCCCGAAAACTATCGGGAAGTACAAACAGCCGTATCAATTGCCGTTTCATAGATATACCACCCCGCTTGAAGCTATTAATTTTGGGAGAAAGTTTCTCGAGGAGTGGGCTGAGAAGAATGGTTTGGTGTATACTAGTAGGTTGAAAGAGTTATTAGTGTAAGGCATCACTCGGGTGGGGGGATTAGGGTGAAGGAAACAGGGCAAGCTAGAGTGACGAAAGCTGGAGGGCGGGAAAATTCGAGAGGCACGAAGATGAAACAGCACAGGGAAATGGATTGGGTATTAAAGGGGTATTTTGAGCGGAGAAAGT
The DNA here is from genome assembly GCA_024516155.1 of Pyronema omphalodes. Classification (NCBI taxonomy): domain Eukaryota; kingdom Fungi; phylum Ascomycota; class Pezizomycetes; order Pezizales; family Pyronemataceae; genus Pyronema; species Pyronema omphalodes. The sequence goes on from JAJJXM010000009.1 coordinate 847,832, forward strand.
TCAAAGCGCAAATCTGGGGTGATGTGCAATTTCTTCCCTTGTTTTTTTTTTTCATTTTTTTTTTTTTTTGAAATACTTTTGGCGCAAAAGAGGCGTTAACGTTTGTGTATACCGGGGCGTGTTTTTTTGTTTTTATTTTGCTGTTAACTGTATTGTCTTTTCTATCTTCATTGTTGTGTTTTTTTTTTTTTTGCTATATTTTGCGGCATTTGTTTGCTCTTTGCTTCTTTTTGCTTTGATTTTGCTTTGGCTTTGCGTTAAGGAACCCCTCTACCTCCATCCCTCTTGCAATGGTCTATGGTCTTGTTACGATCTGAATCCGATGAATCTGAATCTGAATCTGACTTTGACTCTGACTTTGACTTTGACTTATCTTATTTTTTGTTTTTTTTTTGGTTTGTTTTTGTTTGTAGCCTATATTTCATCCCGTTTCATCATTACTTATTCCTCATCCTTATTCCTCATCCTCATCCTCATCCTCATCCTCATCCTCATCCTTATCCTTATCCTTATCTTTATTCTTTTTATTTTTCTTATTCCCTTTCTGTTTTATTTTGCTTTACTACTGTTTTTTTCCGAATATGCAAAATGCAAGCAGCACAGCGATTTAGGCGTTTTTTCTGTCATGAATGTTATTTGATTTTTTGATTTTTTTGTTATGAATGCCTTTTTGAGTTGAGTTTAGTTGAGTTTTGAAGATGCGTTGTATTAGGCTTATTTTTTTATTGGTTGGTTGATTGGTTGGTTGGGGGTATAGTAGTGCTTAATTGGTATCTTGGTATTTGGACGCTTGGATTAAAATAGGAGGGACGGTGGGTGGATTGGTGGAGGCTTTGAGAATGGGCGGATTTGGGAGGGGGGGGGGGGGGGCAAGGGAAAGGGGAATCATGAATGAAAGATGATTACTGGTTGTAGATAGGGTTTTTTGCATAGGAATAGGAATCGAATGGGACTGAAATTGGAATCGAATGAGGATTGGTTATGGAATGTGACAATTTGAAGATGTGAAAACTGGAGATGTGAAGATATGAAAGATAATAAACGAAATGCGTAATAAAATAAAGCCTTTAACACAAAGTTACAAATAAACGCATACACAGTTTCCAGAAGATGCAACTCAACATAAAATTAAACTTGCAAATTCAACTCTGACTGAGGAAACCTCCTTGGATATGTATCTGTATCCTGGTACATATATGTGTCTGCGCGCGTGGCATGGCATGGTCATCTATGAAAATCCAAAAAAAAAAAAAATTAAAAATTAAAAAAAATGGATTCCATGTAGATAACCAAAAACCTGATACAGACAATCTAATGTCACAATAGAGAGGAGTAACGTAGGTTAAGGTTTATTTCGATGACAGTCTGCCTATTCATGTTTTTGGATATTGATTCAAATTTCATAAGAGGGGAAGGTGGATGAGTCTTCGAGGTCTTGGTTATTATATTGTAATTAAAATTAAAATTAAAATAAATCTAATAGAATCAAAGAAATAAATATATATATCGGAACTAAGGGGTCCGGAGTCAAGTAAGCTAAATGGGTTTCAACCATCCCCCCCCCCCCCCCCTTCCCCCCTAAAAAAATGGAAAAAAAAAATTCAAGAAAAGACAACATATATATCATACACCTACTCTATAGTTACCATAAGACTCAAAAAATAATAATAACCGGGATTGTAGGATTCAGTTGCTTAATGGATCGGGTTGAAAGTTTCGGAGTGGTTAACTCATGTTATACACAACGGAGTTCTCTATAGTTATGTCTGAGATGATGAGTTACTCGCGCTACTTACTGAATCATACGCTAACTGAGGCCTAAAAGGCCCATGCAGGGCTAAAACCACTACTTGTTGAGAGGGAATGAAGGTGGGGCTTGGGGTGTGATGGAATGACGGGTGTACACCATTATGAAAATGCGTACAGGGCTCCAGGACATACCGACGAGAAGAGCAGAAATGGAGAATGAATGGAGAGGGGGACTACAACCCGACAATGATGGACCGCTCCGGGGCGTTCCCGGTGACTCCTGAGGTAACTCTCAGGAGTTAGCAATGTAAATACATTAGTTAGTCTCCGCCATAACCTTAGGGTTAGATGCGTGTATGAAATAAAAAAAAAAAAAAAAACCATTATGAAATGCTATATTATGTATGCTATATAGTATATAACAACAATTGATAAATAGCTACGGTCATAGAATCATGAATACAACGCATCCCGTCCGCTCTGCGCTATTTAAGCATGATATCGTCCGGCTAGTACTGTCGTGGGTGACCAGACGGGAATCCCGGATACTGTAGTTCTTTTTGTAAAGCCCGTCTTTTCAGTTTACTATTGTTCTTTCTATCAACGAACTTCCTTTTTATTTCATTGCACAGGGGGGGGGGGGGGGGTCGAGATGTTTTATTTTTCAATATGCCTTAGCGGATGGTGCGATATATTCTAATGCTTCTCGCCAGGTGATAATGATGGTGGAAACGGTATCAATTCGTCTTCCTCATAACTTGGCATAAAACCGTAAAACATGACAAAAAACACGCTTTTATCTTGACCCCCCCCCCCCCCCCCCCCCCAACACCCGCTCCCTCCATCAATCAATTACCCCTTCTAAACCCCCATTCTTCTTCCCAGCGCCTTCTCTACCACTCTTCTTCCAGCCTCCCCCTCCAATTCTCCCTCCTCTTCACATGCCGCCTCATAAGCTACATTCAACATCTCCTCATCAACCCTCAAATTATGCCTAACAAGCGCCTTGACACAACCTCCGACTCTTGCAATCTCCCTTCTTGTAGCTTCTCCAATGAAATCATTCTTATCACTGTAAATTGCTTCCGAAGCCTCCTCTTCTAATCTTGTCACGGACCCAGTTTGTCCTTCTTTAATCACAGGAACTGGTTTCTGGGAAATCCATACCATTCCATTAACACCCAATACCACATCAATTTCGCCGGCTCCAAAGGCTCCTTGGATTGTAAGAACTTGGGATCTGGACCGCTGGATTCCTCGTGATGATACTCGGCATAGGTATCCGTTACGAAGTTTTCCGTATTTTAGGGAGCGTGTGTGGAGAGAGGCACTGCCGTCTTGGAAGAGGGATTGAACTTCGGCGACTAGGAGATCACCCTCGGAGAAGAAGGTTCGGATTTGGAGCTCGTCGGTGGAGGTGCGTTTACGCAAGATACCACCGGGGAGGTTGATGGAGGAGAGGAGGAGAACGGCGGTTTGGTGGGAGGCAATGTCGACTTTCCAACGTTTGGTTTGGACCTGGGGTGGGGTTAGTCAGGGAACTGCGTTGGAAAAAGAAATAAAAGGGGATAGATAAGAATGCGGAGGAGCAATAGACAGATCAAAGGTAGAGAATAATTTCCGTTGAGAACTTCAGTTACGTCCAAAATCATGCTCCTTGCCCACTTCCGCTCTCCTCCCACCACCTTGTAGATTAAACTCACCTCCACAATCCGCCCTACTACTAAATCTCCAATCTCGGGCTGATACCTAGATCTAAGAGCCTTTACAGACAGCAACTTATTAACCTTCATAACCTGTCCCGCAACCGTCGCCACAATCCCGTCATTCTCATCTAGATAGGTTCCATGACCCCTCATCCACTGGGGATCAGTTGTGACCGTTTCTCCAGGGGTGACAATGCTGATTGCTCCAGCAGTTCTCTTGGGGTCGGTATTCATAGAAATATCGCCATCTTCATCGATATTATCGGAGGTGAGAGCAGCGTAGGAAGCCAATGACGGAGGAAGCGATGGAGCTGTAATTGCGAACGGCATTATGGCGATCTGTGTGTGTGGTTTCTGGTTCGTAACTTTGCAACTTAACTCCGCGAGAAAGTTGGATGTGGTAGAGAGGTCGCGGTTGGTGTCGGGCGTCGGGCGTCGCGATAGGTGTGAACGTCGAAAAATCTGGGGTGACGTGTAGCGCGGATAAGGTTGCAGTGCAGATAGCGTCCGTGGAATGCACGCGCCTGACCCTGGGCTTTGCGCTAACTAGGTACGGAGCGATGTTCGTGTGCGGCTGTGATGGGATACAGCCTACAGGAGACTTGGGGATTTACGATGACTGCAGCAGATGCGAGACATAATGCTTGGTTGAAGATGGACAATTGGCGGAGAATTATGGGGCTTGTTACTGGCTTTTTGGATTCAGAGAAAAAGAAAGAATAGGCTAATCAGGCTTGGTGTTACTTGATTTATTGCAGTAATAGAACAAAACCTAAGGAACGGTACGTAAACGAAGTAACGATGTATGGTACGGAACTTTGAATTAGAAATTAGGTACAGTGATAATTGCTATTTATGCTAACCGAGATCAATAAGACATCTTCTTTTTCAAAATTAACAGACAGCCTGCCGTATACCCCCTTACATGATGATATTCATCAAAAAATCCACAATATCATCATACTCCTCGATGTCTTTAAACCAATACCCAAAATTTTCCGCTCCCTCATGCTCCCTCCATACCTGTTTCATACCACGCTTTCCCTAGATTTCCGCCGCCTGTTCTCCGTACCCAATGTGAACGAATTTGTCATCCGCCCCATGAGCGAAAAACGGTAGAGTCTTCGAAACCATCTTCATGCTCTCCAAATCCTTGTCAAAACGGATCTTCCACATCAATGGCAGGAATGGCATTGTCCACCCCCTCCCGGACCCAATGACGTTCTGCGCAGAAGTCTCAAACGGCATCCACACATTGATGACAATAAATCCTCCACGCCTTTTCTTATAGGGTATCACCTTATTTTATCCACGACTTGACGCTCCTGTTCACAGTCGTCGGACCATAAACTTAAGAGTGTGAATCTAAAACTATTCTTATTGGTATATATGCTGTATCGATGGCAGATGGGTGCGCTGTGGCGTAAGGGATAACCCAGCGGGGACCGGGGTGACTTTCGGAGAGGGTGGATTCGCAGGTGGTTTATCTAAATGAGATCTTACCAGCGAATCTGTAGCCGTTAGATCCCAGGCTGTGGAGGAAAAAATATATATATATATATATTTTTGGTGAGTGATGGTAGGCTCAATGACATAGAGGTCATCCGAGCGCATCCCCGAAAAAATGAATGCATTATTGTTATAATTTTGTTTCGTTTCTTAAATCAACGAAAGTTGTATCTGTGGTCAGAAGGCTTCAAGTGGCCGAGAATGTTCTGTACAGAGCTGTGAAGCAGGGCAATATGTACTATTTGTTACTGTGAGATCGCCTAACAGTAGAAGTATAATAACCTGACATGCGATAGGCTATTTTTCCTTTCTGCTAACACTCGTGCTCTAACGCTGCAATAACTATTCACAGATTTGTGGCCTTTTGGACCGTCCGGCGGTCAGAAGATGGCACGTTTAGATTGCGGGCCTTCAGATACGTCAATCTAACCCTTCAGTTTCACCACTATAACTTCAGCAAGTACGAGTAAACATTTATTGTAAGATTTTCAGCCTTTTACTTATCATCATACCCGCACGCCTCATTTCCGTTAGACGGTAGTTAAATAGAATAACTTCCGGAGCGAGACTAAACGAGTGATATTTGGTGACACAACCTCGTAGAAGCGAGAGTGAAAACGAGTGACATCCGTGAAACAACCTTGTGTAAAACACTTTCCACTACATATACATGATATCATTCTAAACAAACAACTCGGTAAGACATATGCTAAAATTTAGTTCCAATCTTTTCCGTTGCCGGTTTCCCACGTATTCACAGGTGGTTTAATCTGGAAGTAGCTTCAAGCAACCGAAATTATGAACAGCTCCGAGATTCAACGGGTTTACAGGGAATTGAGATTATAACCCACGAGAAGACCCGGGACACATTTTTGCTTTAGTATGTAATTTTGGATGGGATACTATAGCTAGTTAGGATGCGATGTATGATGTGCTAGTTTGTTCTTTTTTCCTCCAGCGGCTCAGCTTATTTCCTATTTGCCCACCGGTCATTGAATTGAAATACCGTTTATCCAGTCCATAATCCCATTCCACATAGCCATATATAGTATTTAACCATAAGATTCATGATTGATAATCTCTTCTCTCCAAAAATCATCATACGCGTATATAATCAAACCACAGCCTCAAGATAAGCTGATATTTCTAACTCAAGTAGCTATAATTTCCTCCATAAAACAGTTCCAACTTCAACGTGTAGATTTCTTTTGTCAATGCTCATTGGAAATTGCTTAGAAAGCACAATGTGAGGGAGTAGATCCTTCTGTAACCTGTTTTATCTATGTACAAGCTTGATTACCTAACTAACCGGCAGACCGAAGACTGAAGACTATCCGGCTCAATTTAAAACTTGGCAGCCACGGCTAGGTAGACAAAATCAATAAATGCAGTAAGTGCAAAAAGTTCTTGTTCTACATACAGCGTACAGTGTACCTGATCAAAATTTCAACGCTCTAGATTAGGTACATCGGGTACATATGGAATACAAGCCTATGGAAAACAGGGTACATACGCTACATACAGCACATACCTAGGCAACATTGAAAGTGTACCCCGGGCATCCTGGTCCCTAGGCACTCCGGGTACCTGCATGATGCATCTATGATCTATCCCACAGGTGTATATGTATATATGTACAATCAGCTGTATCACCACCAGTCATAATTCACTGCAACATATAAAAGACGGTGTATTCCCAGATAGTATCTTAGAAGCTGAATAATGGAATAAGTTAGGTAAAAAATTGGAGGTTTGAGGTAAAAAATATAAGAAACGGCAAGGAGCGGTGGGCTAAAGTTAAAGCTGAAGTTACGTATTTACTCGATTCTACTATAATATACTATAATCGACTCTATCATCCATATATATATTCTGCTCTATATTACTCTATGTATTCTACTCTATTTATTCTACTCTCTATATCCTACTCTCTTTATCCTACTCTCTTTATCCTACTTTTCTACATGCACTCCATACGCTCTACATACTCTACTCTCCGTCCTATGCTCTATTTCATAACCGTACATCCCTTGAGTCCTGCTGACAGGGTTTTTAGCAAGGAGCCTGGTTATACCGCAATTCACCCATCACCATCAAGCATTAGCCTTATGAATATTGGAAGCATATCCCCATCCCTGGTAGCCCTGACTCGGTAGCCTTGCCATGCAACCTTCCTCCAATTTGCAACCGTATATCATCATCTTCAAGTCAAGAATTTACAGATATATAACCAAATGATTAATTTATAATCCCAAACACCACCTTGGTTCTTAACCACCTTGGCCACCTTTGCCGTCGTGATTGCCGTGGAAGCATCAAATCGAAGACAGATCATTCACAAATCACCATACATCACATATATCACATGCACCATAACCACAACCACAACTACTACAACATCAACAACAACAACAACTACAACTACAACTACAACTACAACTACAACTACAACTACAACTACAACTACAACTACAACTACAACTACAACTACAACTACAACTACAACTACAACTACAACTACAACTACAACTACAACTACAACTACAACTACAACTACAACTACAACTACAACTACAACTACAACTACAACTACAACTACAACTACAACTACAACTACAACTACAACTACAACTACAACTACAACTACAACTACAACTACAACTACAACTACAACTACAACTACAACTACAACTACAACTACAACTACAACTACAACTACAACTACAACTACAACTACAACTACAACTACAACTACAACTACAACTACAACTACAACTACAACTACAACCACAACCGCAACAATAAAAACATTAACCAAAAAATTCACATTTTCATTTTCCAACAACCTATATCTATTCTCCACCAGCACCAGTAGAATATCCCCATCCTCATAACACAATCCACAATCCACAATCCACAATCCCCGGGATTCAAAACGCAATCTAAATTTCAATGATAATTCTTGATATCATATATAAATCGACTAATAAATATATCAATAAATACAAACCACCATCATACATTCACTATCATCCATCCTCCACATTGGACAAATCCATGTTGGCAGAATCCATCATACATCTTCAACTTCAACTTCCATTCTCCATCTCCAGACTCCAGACCCCAGACTCTGATAATATACCTTATTCTCTATCCTGATAGTCCAGCCTATTCACTAGTCGTCCATAAATACACGCGTGGAACCAGGGAGCCGGGATACAGACTTCCATCTTAACAAACGATCTACAACCGTCGACCAACGCCGGTCACCTACGAATCATATCACCGATACATCTCACCATCGTTTCTCATCATTTATCATGAATTTCACATCATTTATCTCGCCTATACCATCATCATCACCAACACCCACAGCCGGCAAACTACTCCCAGCTCCATCCCCACCCCTCGGAACTACTCACAACTCACAACTCACAGTAAACATGCTTTTTGTATTTTAATTTTATAATATTGTACTAAGCAGTTCAAGCATACACAAATGGGGGTGTGGTTTAGTGGTATAATTCCTCTTTAGCATAGAGGCGGTCCGGCGTTCGATTCGCCGCTCCTCCATATTTTTGGTCATTGGTACTTGCGGGGAGCGCGGTGCTGGGATGCTGCGTTGTGGGTTGCTTTTTGGGGGCTGCATTGCGGGGTGTTTGTGGTGTCGGGGAAGTAATTCATTTGTGACCAGCTGAGAGAAATATAAAATCGACGGTCGTTGACGGGGTTATGGATAGATGATGTAGCTTCTCTGTATACATAGCAGAGTCTCGAGGGGAGTTTTTTTACATATAGACAGAGAAAGAAAATTGGAACTGGAACTGGAATAGTGGGGAGGAAATTATTTCTAAGTAATCTTGACGAAAAAAGGTATCGTAGAAAAATAGGAGGGAGGGAAAGCTTTAAAGATTGTATCATTATCTCGTTGTATCATTGCCATTAAATGAATCCTCTACATAAGCATCATTTCAGGCCATGGGGGTGTTAGATATTTATTACAGCGGTATGTATGTCACTCTGGATTCCTTCTCTTTGTCTTTTTCTTTCTCTGCCTCTGTCTCTGTCTCTGTCTGGATTTTGCTGCAGCGGTTTACATAAACTGAAAACTGAACTGCAGAGCTTAGAAGAGCGGCAAGAGCGTTGTTCTGCATATATCTGGCTGGTGATGGAAGTTTATTAGGAGGATATAGATATTAGACTGCAATTGAAAGTTGAGAGCTGAAGATACTTAAGATGTAGCAAAGTTAATGATACTATGGAAGGGGAACGTGGAAGGAAATCTAAGGTGACTTGTTGGTGTATGGGTTTCAAATCTTGAGTTATGAAGGAATATATGTAAAGAGTATGTGATTTTTTGGGGAAGTCGAGAAGCTTGCTGAGTTACTACGGATTAGATATAAGTCAGATGAGCATTTTGGCATCTTCTAGACCCTGCTGCATAGAATTCATTTTCTACCCCTCTCGGATCTGTCTTTTTTTTCCTTGAAGATTACGAGTTGTGAACGTCTTTATGGAAGACATACCATTTGTCGATGCTCCTGATACGCATTTGACCCTTATATATCGCAATGCAACTGTGTTCTTTGTTTAAGCGTTTGTTTTTATTCAGAAACATCTAGTCGTTTACCCCTCTCCTGCTACTTTTCGTGTTTCAGTTTCGTGTTGTCTACCATCTGAAACTCGGAATGATCGAGCGATGCTCTATGATTCATCTCAACCCTGGTGTGAATCGGTTTCTTAGAATACCAGGGAGATGAACTATGCGGCGGAAAAGCAATTCTGAATTGAAGAGGAAGAGGTAAAAGCTGGTTGACACGCATGCCGAAAGAACTTCCGGGAGATTTCAAGAGGAAATATTGTGGATTCATGGGTAGACCCAAGATTTGTTATGTTAGCAGCTTAGCAGCTTAGCAAGTACAGTTTTCGGGATAGTTACTTTGCATCATCCCTCTATGTATGTTCATTAAACCTTGCTCGGTATTTGCTCGGATGGAGTGCGCCCCGAAGAAATGTCTCAATCAGGTTTGGTTTAACGGGCGGTTATGTACCCCGAAATTTGGTGGGGAGTAGTTGGGATGGATAAATGTACCCGTGCGGGTTTATTTTTAGGGGGGCATGGAATTTTCTTTAGATTTCAGAGGCTCTACATAGAGGCTCTTCATTTCAAATTTTTGGTAGTTAATTTAATGTCCGTGCGTAATTTATGTCTGGCGTTGGTCGCCGCCGTTGGTCGGCGTTGCTTGCGTTTTTTCTCCCCCGTCCGACGTCACTACTGTTCAACAGCCAGGTTGACTCGCTCTTGCAAGGCGCAGCGCAGCAGCAAAGCGAACGATAAATTGAACGGGGTGCATGCATAAGCGACCGCCGTAAGGTTATGTAATGCCATGTGACCGGCGTGGACAGTTACACCGATAGCTGCGCATCCACCCCCTCTCTGGATTCACGGGATGAGTTCTACAGTGGGCAGTCATCGTGTAGTTTTCGTTTTGGCGTTTTGGTGTTATGCGAGTGGCTGTGGTTTGACCTGGTGATGTGAATGAGATAATAACAGCGGGTTAATCATCGACATAATCATAATCACCATCACCATCAACATCATCATCATCATCATCATCATCATCATCTCGATTCTCTTTTTTCGCAGATCGTTTCCTTCTCTTGTCCTTCTTACTTGTTCACTACTGCCTGCGACCGTCGCTCTATTCTAGACTGGCCGAGTAGCTGCTCAACTGAGACACACTTGCCCCCCCCTAACTAGCTGGTACTACATACAGCCCATCCATCGCCCGACAAAACCGCTACCGAAACCCACATCTCCATCCACGAGATCATAGGCATCCGAAGAGATCGCCAAATCGTTCTCACCGTGTTCTTCTTTGCTTTTATTCTTCGAGCACATTCTCTACAACCAACTAACAACTTAATACTCAACAAGCGACACCACCAGACAAGCAAGCAACTACATACCTGCCCCCTTCAACAACCCCCTTCAGCACTCCCCCCTTCCACGAACCAAGTAACTCGAAGCACCCTTACCGCCCAGATACTACTACCAACCCCGACATAATACAATCGTCGGCATCGAGTAACACCCCACAGAACCTCACAACAGTCTTTTCCAAGTTCAACCCCGCCCAACACAGCATCATGAGCGACCAGAGAGATAGCTTATCCGAAGCCGGTACTTTATGGGTTACTCCTGGTAACATGTCAATGGATGCTGATGCCATCACAGGGGGATCTGGACACCCGAGCATTGTCCTCACTCCAGAGGAGAAGAGTGTATTTGGACAGCTGTTCCGCGCCGCGGACACAGAGAATATTGGAGTTGTCACAGGAGAATTGGCGGTCAAGTTTTTTGAGAAGAGTGGACTGAGTCCGCGGATTTTGGGAGAGGTGGGTTATCTCATCTCGTCTTATTGCTGGGTTTGTGGCAGGGACAAACTGACACGAGATAGATTTGGGGTATCGCCGATACGGAAAACAGAGGATACCTCACGAAGCAAGACTTTTGTGTCGCGCTTAGATTGATCGGTCAGGCACAGAATAACCAACATCCAAGACCTGAATTGGCGCAGCAGCGTAGGTTATACGGCGGAAGCTGGAGAAAGCATAGCTAATAACACTGTATAGCTGGTCCTCTACCACGATTCGAAGCTGTCAATATCGTCTACCCTTCCGGCCCGAGCTCAAACTCCCCCCCTCCTCCTGTTATCCCACCTCAAGCTACCGGGCCCGCGGGCATGATTCGTGTCCCTCCTCTTATGCCCCAGGATGTGGAGAAGTTTACTGCGCTATTTGAAAAGTCTGGAGCTATTGATGGGTTGCTACAAGGTGGGTTTTTGGGTTTTAAAGCTACTCCTAGAGTTGCTTGCTGATTATTACAGGAACCATCGCACGTGACATTTTCCAGCGGTCGAAGCTATCTAATGCACAGCTTATTCAGATTTGGAACCTTGCGGATAGGCAAGGTCGTGGAGCACTTGGATGTGTAGAATTCGTTGTTGCGATGCACTTAATTACTTGCTGCAAGAACGGCAGTCTTCCAGCACTACCTCAGATTCTTCCCCCAGGTCTCTATGAAGCCGCCACTGGTCGCCCCACTACTCGTAATGGTCCTGACCGGAGAGGCCCTGGCGGCCAGAGAATGCCCCCTGTCCCACCTATCCCGAAACAGTTCAGTGGACCCCAGGGTGCCCAGCGCGCTCAGTCGCCATTGTCTAGGAATTTTACCCCGCCAGTACCTCAGAATGCGAATGCGATTCAGCGCGATCTCACAGGAGGTGGCTGGCTTGTTTCTCCTCAGGACAAGGCACGTTTTGATTCAGTTTTCTTGACGGTTGATACCACTGGAAGAGGAGTCATCACGGGAGAGGAAGCTGTGACTTTCTTTAGCAAGTCACAGCTTCCTGAGGATGTGCTTGCGCAGATTTGGGATTTGGCAGATATCAACAAGGCTGGTCAGCTTAACCGTGATGAGTTTGCTATCGCTATGTACCTTATTGTACAGCAGCGAAACACCCCGGGAATTCCTTTGCCGGATGTGCTACCGCCAAACTTGATCCCTCCCAGCATGCGCCAACAGCGCCAATTGACTGGACAGCCCCAGCAGCAGCCGCCTAACGCTTTCGACATCCCCGTACCTCAGCAGGCCCCCCCTCCACCAAAGTCAGCTTCTAACGATTTGTTTGAGTTGGGCGATTTCAGTACTCCTCAGGCTGGACCAAGTGCTTCTGCTGGACCTTTTGGTGACGATGCCTGGGCTCCTCAGGGTTCTAAGGATGTTTCTCCTAACCCTTCGGCTGCTCACTCGCCTATTCCTCCCCAGGTTTCTGGGGGTCTCTTTGGCCGTCCTCAGCCTGCGTTTGTGCCCACTTCCAGTTTTGGACAGTCGATTATTCCTAATGCTACCGGTGGATCCCACCGTTCTGCCTCTGGAGGATACGCACCCCAGCCCAAGCCCCAGGAGATGGATGACTTGCTTGGTGATGCCGACCCTGAGGTTTCCAGCAAGCTTACCAACGAATCCACTGAGCTTGCCAACTTATCCAACCAGATTAGTTCTTTAACCAAGCAGACCCAGGAGCTCAACATCAAACGTGTTTCTGCTGAGAGCGAAATAACATCTTTGGCTACTCAGAAACAGAACATTGAGGCTCAGCTTGCTCAGCTTAGAGCCGCTTATCAGAGTGAGGCTGAGGCTGTTAGACAGGTTGAGGATCAGCTTGCTCGCTCAAGACAGGATACTACTGCCCTTTCTCTGGAGTACCAGAAGGTTGAGGCAGAATTCACCCAGTTACAGTACAAGAAGCAGGAAGTTTCTTCTCAGCTCGAGGCTGACAAGAGAGAGAATGAAAATTTGAAGGAGAGGATGAACGTCATCAACGCTGAGAACCGGACTTTGAAGGAGGAGTTGGAGAAATTGGAGATGCAAGCTAGACGTGAGCGCGGTATGGTGGCTATTAACAAGAAGCAGGTTGAAAAGAGTGAGCAGGAGAGAGAGAAGCTCAAGGGTAGTATCGAGGAGACTACTCGTTCTAATGCTACCAGCCCTGTTCCTCCTGGATCCCCAACTTTGTCTCAGTCCAGCTTGAACACCAAGAATCCATTTGCTAGAAGCAAATCTCCCCCAATTTCCGAGCACGGATTTGGATCAAACTCGCCGTTTGCGCCCAAGCAGCCTCCGGCTTCCATGGACGATGTTTTCGGACCATCATTCTCTTCAACTCCCCCTCCTCAAATGTCATTTGGTCACAGACCCCAGGATTCTAGCTCCTACACTCCTTCTGTTCCAGAGAGCAGTGCTCACGGTGGTCGGTCAACTCCTCCTACTTCCCCGCCACAGTCATCCTACCACAGCTCCCCTCAGTTATCTGAAGCCCCTCCTCCACCCACCGGATCCCAGATGACATCCGCCTTTTTGCCGCTCCAAGTTAACCGTGCAGACTCTGTAACCTCTTCAGTGCAAGTAAACCCATCTGCTAGTGTAGCAGCATTCTCCCGTCCTGACACACCCACCAATGTCTTCCCCGCCGTGGCCGACTCTCCTGCTCGGGAACGTGATTCCTTCATGAAAGAAGACCGCCGCAGCAGCTTCTCCGTCAAAAGTGACGCCGGTTCAGAATCCATGGGAATGGGAGGACAAAATCGCAGCAGCGCCTTTTCCTCCCCCTTCGACCGTCGTGTTGAATCCCCCTTCGCTGTAGAAAAGAACACCACAGGTACCACCTCCGGAGGCGATGACACCACCCGTCCCAATATCCAGAAAAGTGACTCATTCCGCGATTTCGCATCTGTACCAGGCGGTTTCCCTAGCCACAGCGAGGTTGGAACACCTATTAAACCCACACCTACTGGAGAAAGCACCATGAGCAACAGATCCCGCAAGAGCAACCGCAGCGCCTTCGGAAATGACCCCTTCAACATGGGAGACCGCGTCCCCTCCGCTTCTTCCAAGGATCTCGATGACGCTTTTGGAATGTCTAAATTCCCTCGAGTCGACCCCCACCATACCGGCGGAAGCGGAAGCATCAACACCTCAAAATTCCACGATGAATTCCCACCTATCAAGGAAGTCCGCCCTGACAGTGATTCTGAGAGCGAAGGAGGATTCGATGATAACTTCACCACTGCCAGCCCTGTTCAGACAAAGGCACAACCACAGGAATCCCAAGACCCCGCTAGTACCCCAGCCCAACAATCCGATAAATCCTCCTACCCCGATTTCGGCGGATTATTACCATCCCGAACGGATCCCATGAGCCACGAAGCCCCCACTCCCGGTGGCAGCACTAACGCCGTCGTCTTCCCCCCTACTTCAGGGGGATTTGACGATTTCGATGAATCAGTCTTTGGAGACCTCTCCGAAGCAAAGGAAGCGGATAAAGATGCATCTGCGGATGACTTTGGAGCATCCCCAAATGCATTTGATGACTTCAACCCGGTCTTTGATACCCCTACTTCCCCTGTACGCCAGGGGAGAGAGGATGGGTTTGGAGGATTCGCTTTTAACATTGAGGATGCAGCTGCGAAGGGACAACAGGGAGCGCAGGGAGGTATGCAGACTAAGGCGCCACAGGAAGATTGGGATGCAATTTTCGCAGGGTTCGGGGATGCAACAACAACGACAGCGGGATCAGGAGCAGCTTTCCCATCTGCTCCTAATACTGCTACTGCTGCATCTTTCCCCTCCGCGGTCAGTCCGGTACATACAGGATCCAACCCGCAAACAACAACAGAGGACGACGAGAAGAAGGGTACGAAATCACAGCCACAGGACCAAGAGGATAATGAGGATTTGAAGAAATTGACCGGGATGGGATTTGATAGGAGTGCTGCTGTGAAGGAACTTGAAAAGGCGGGTGGGAGTGTTGATAGGGTGAGTTTTTTCTTAGTAGAGGGGAGACGTGGGCGGGAGGTTGAGGGGGAAGGGGGGGTGTTAACCGGAATAAGGGAAAGTGGCCTTTGATACGATAAATACTAATGTGGTATAGGCGGTCGAAGCATTAATTGCGAGTGCATCTACGTAACGAATAGCGACGGAGGGTGGGAGCGAGGGAAGGGGTGAGTGATATTCAGTGAAGATATTAAAGCGAAGGAAGCAAAGCAAGGGAACCGGAGGAAGTCGAAGGAAATCGGAGGATTGATACCTAATGAAGGCAAGAAGGAACAAGGCAGGAAAGAATAAGGGAAAGGGAATACATACCGGAGGAAAGGGAATACGGAAGGAAAAGGAATAGGGAGGGAAAGGCGTATGCAAGGAAAGAGGTATGGATGGGTTGGGTTAAGAATACTTTAGGTGTAATTTTCGTTATTCAAATGATTCAAAGCGGCTACGTATCTATATTTTTTTTTCTCGAGCTTTTATTTATCTTTTATCTTATCTTGTTTTTGTTTTGAGGGTGTGTTTTTGAGGGTGTGTTTTTGAGGGTGTGTTTGTGGGCTTTGTGTTTTTGAGGATGTGTTTTTGAGGGTGTGTTTGTGGGCTTTGTGTTTTGTGTGACCACTGATGCTTCATTTGATTTGATTTCATGTTATCTGTGTAGGCGCAGAGGGAGGGCGCGGGGTGGGGTGGGTGTTGGGGGCGGGGTAGTTTGGGGGCGTGGATGGGGCTTTTGTTAAATACGTATATTTGTGTGTGTCTGCGTCTACTACTTTGTTATCCCGGGATTGGGATTGGGATTGGGAATGAAATGAAATGAAATGGAAGGCAAAACATTGATTTTATAATTTCCGAATTTTTTTTATTAAAAAACTCTAGATTTTATATGTGCATGGCGCTGTAATGGAATTTGAATGAAATTGAATGTGAAAGTTTGATGTCGGAAATTTTGATATTTGCTGCTAAGACTGGAAAGTTATGGAGTTGAGATTTGATATTTGGTGTTAAGACTAGGAACTGGAAAAAGAATAAATAAAACGGAAATTATGTAGAATGTCCCCGCCAAGACATCAAAATATCCAACATACCCCCAAAAGAATTTTTCTATGCAGTATACCCCTCCCTTAGATCCATGCCGCCGCACCAACCGCGAAGAAGTTTATTCGACGCGTTTTTTTTTTTTTTTTTTTTTTTTTTTTTTTTTTTTTTTCAAAGTTGAAATACAGGTGTGAGGCCCTTCACCGCCCAGTTGTGAATGGCCTCTCTGGAGATTCTTGTGAGAGGACAAGGCCATCTGGGGGTCACATGATGTGCCCAATCTCTGCCGAATTGACGTTGCTGGCATTCTCATTGATGCACTCGATTGTTGCGGTTGAAGATAAGCTTGAATAATTGCAGATGAAGAGGAACTTGAAGGTTGGTTGAGAACTGAAGAAAATCACGGTGGAAAAAATGACGCCTCGAAAAAAACTTTGTTGCGGCACATGCGGCACGTGCGGCAGCATGGACCTAAGCCGGGGGTATATTGAATAAAAATAAGCGACGGGGGTATCTTGGATATTATGTTCTGTGGTGGAAGGCATCTGGCCTAATTTCCGTACTTTTTTATGTATTCCTCACATTTGAGTGAATTTTAGTCGTATTGAATTGATAAATATACTAACACCTAATTCCAGCCACTATTCAATTCGTTAATAGTATTATGAATAATGAAGCTATAATCACGACGCGCGTTACACTAGCCAACCCAGTGCAGAAAGGCACGCTTCTTCTCAAAGTAGGATGATCAGTTCTATTTTGCGAAGGACCAGACAATTTTGATGAGAAGCATATAATGCTATTCGGGCTTTGAACGGACGATTCGGACTTCTCCCAAGTTCCCAACGATGGTGGAGATACCCCCTATGGGTGTATTGTAGCCTAATCATTCCCTCAAGCGAATTCTTCCCTATCATATCATAGTCAGGACCCAGGTCAACAACACCTCCCAATTAGTGAAGTCCTTTGCTAACTTTTCCAAACATTGCCGCTCTAGTGGCATCGTCAAAGTAATAACCCATCATGGTTGATGGTCGGCGTTCCCACATCCCATGGATACACGTTTCGAAATTCTGGGAGCGGTAAAGGGAGTAGCATCAATGGCATACAAGCGTAAACTATGTGCCTCGCAAAGTGGTTGGTTCTAGTTGTAAACAACACGGGAAAAAACTTTAACCTTGAATCGTGTTCCTCAACAGGAATGACCATAGAGAGGGGATACCATTCCTCAATATTACTAGCCACTCAAGCGAAGTACCAAAGTCGTATCGTATTATGGGCCCAGGTTGACTGCCACCGTCGAATCAGAGAGACTCTTTGCTAACTTTCCCACCATCTGCCTCCATATCGGCATCGTCAGAGCAGTAACCCATAATGTTCGGTGGCAGATCTTCCCAAGCACCATGTAGAGACGTTTTGACATTGCTCTGATTGTAGAGTAAAATATGAGAGTGATTGTCTCCTAAACATGAATGAATGATCATTGAGAGGGGATACCATTCCTCAATATTACTAGCCACTCAAGCGAAGTACCAAAGTCGTATCGTATTATGGGCCCAGGTTGACTGCCACCGTCGAATCAGAGAGACTCTTTGCTAACTTTCCCACCATCTGCCTCCATATCGGCATCGTCAGAGCAGTAACCCATAATGTTCGGTGGCAGATCTTCCCAAGCACCATGTAGAGACGTTTTGAAATTGCTCTGATTGTAGAGTACAATATGAGTGTGGTTACCTCCATAAGTTTTGCAAAGTCTCGGACTGTCTGGAGAGATTGTTAGTATCGCAATTTCAAATCGTACAGAGGTATTGCAAACTATCAAGTAGTCCATCATGGAAGAAAAAAGATGAGCAATTACCGTTGATGGTGATTTAACGTCAATAATTTGACACGGCCGTCAGATTGTACCAATAGTGGAGGAAAGATGGAGTTTTGTATATCCACGGGTGGAAAGAGATGTTCTGCTGATAGCCTAGTGGAGGGTGTACATATGACACGGAGCTCCGGCAAGGCTTTCTTAAATCCACCCTCTTACCTACCTGGTAACCCTGTCCCTATGACCGCTACCGGTAACCTTGTTCAACTCTTCTCCTCTCTTCCCCATTTTCTTTTCTGTACTGCGCGTGGTCCGTTCCACACCTCGGACTAAAACCAACAGCAAAATTCGCCGTTGACTACATTCGATTATGGTCCAAAGAGCAACACCCAAGACATAATTCGCGCTAGTTTACAGAGACAGTACCAGTGTACTGTTTGTTACAAAAACAATTGAAAGTCCCATTATTAGCCACTACGTTGTACTTCGTATCATGGTGTACGAAGTTTCTGGGTTGTCTATTAAAGAGTTGTTATTTTATAAACCGCAAAACCAATATTCAACAATAAAAACAATTTTAATCACGGAAATTATGCAGGATGCCACCGTCAAGACATCAAAATATCCAAGATACCCCCAAAAGTTTTTTCTATGCAATATACCCCTTGCTTAAATCCATGCCGCCGCACCAACCGCGAAGAAGTTTATTCGACGCGTTTTTTTTTTTTTTTTTTTTTTTTTTTTTTTTTTTCAAAGTTGAAATACAGGTGTGAGGCCCTTCACCGCCCAGTTGTGAATGGCCTCTCTGGAGATTCTTGTGAGAGGACAAGGCCATCTGGGGGTCACATGATGTGCCCAATCTCTGCCGAATTGACGTTGCTGGCATGCTCATTGATGCACTCGATTGTTGTGGTCGAAGATAAGCTTGAAAAGTGTGAGATGATGAGGAACTTGAAGGTCGGTTTAGAACCGAAGAAAATCACGGTGGAAAAAAATCGGTTCTTGAAAAACACTTTGTCGTGGCACATGCGGCAGGTGCGGCAGAATGAACCCAAGCAAGGAGTATATTGAATAACATTAAGCGACGGGGTTATCTTGGATATTTCGATGTCTTGACGGGGGCATCCTGCATAATATCCATAAATAAAATAAAACGGAGGGAATGTAAAACGAGAGGGATATATCACCTAAGCCTTAAGCCATGAGTTGACTTTGGGCTTAGGATCATAGATGATTCATAGTGATTCATAAATTACGAAGATTGAGACTGATATGTGATATGTAAGGCGTTTGCTCAATCATCAAGTTAACAAGTTACGTGCGAGCTTGACAAGATTCATCGAATGCAAACTCAACTGAAAAGAAAAAGAAATAGATAGGTAGAAATAGGTTAGTAAATAAATAGAAATTGAGTTGCTGGTGGAGAGACGCGGCGAGGCGGGACGCGGCGAGGCGGGATGAGGCAATATGAGCTACGGTGATGTGATTTGTCGTGATGTGAGATTTGAGATTTGCATGACTACCCGAGATAGACAGACAGGTGGGCAGGTGGGCATGTGGGCAGATAGGCAGATAGACAGACAGGTAGTAGACCGAGTATTGTGCGTGCGGCATGTATGATACCTACTATCTAGCTAGCTACCGGCTAGAAGCGAGTCCAAGATGGATTATTTATAATTGCTGCATTGCCAGCCTTTGGAATTGCTAGTCAACATCTGGAGTAGAGAGGCGAGGAGAGAAGAGGAGAGAAGAGAGAGAGGAGAGAAGAGGAGAGAAGAGGAGAGAAGAGGAGAGAGAAGAGGAAGAGAAGAGGAGAGAAGAGGAGAGAAGAGGAGAGAAGAGGAGAGCAGAGGAGAGCAGAAGAGAGCAGAAGAGAGCAGAAGAGAGCAGAAGAGAGCAGAAGAGAGCAGAAGAGAGCAGAAGAGAGCAGAAGAGAGCAGAAGAGAGCAGAAGAGAGCAGAAGAGAGCAGAAGAGAGCAGAAGAGAGCAGAAGAGAGCAGAAGAGAGCAGAAGAGCAGAAGAGAGCAGAAGAGAGCAGAAGAGAGCAGAAGAGAGCAGAAGAGAGCAGAAGAGAGCAGAAGAGAGCAGAAGAGAGCAGAAGAGAGCAGAGGCAGGGTACGAATAACGAAGTGAGAGTGTCGAGTTGAGAGTGCCGGGTGGGAAAAGAGCAAACAGGACTCCAAAATGTAACGACGAGAATGAAAACCAGCAGGAGGAAGAGAGGTGGTAACAGGCCCAAGAAATGAAGCACGCTCTGGGGCGGATCCCAGCGAGACTCTAAGGTAACAGCTGGAGCCTCGAAATGTAATTAGACTGTGGTATACGTCATAACCTTAAGGTTGGGAACGTTCAAGAAAATCAAATCAAATCAAATCAAAAGCTAGTCACCATCCATCATCCATGGTTCATGATAGTCTGAAGTTAGCCAGCAAAGGGAAATAATGATAGATAATGATACAATCTACTGTGGGAACGTGTATAGATGTATCATTGTGGAAAGTAGTTACTGAGAACTGTTGAGAATCTTGGTGCCGTAGATCGACCCGCAGCTGCCAGTGGAGTAAAAAAATCAAAAGGTAAACCAAATCAGAGTCACTTATTTCTTATGATTTTACTTTCATTTTTTTTGTCTTTGGCTTTTTCCCCTTCCATGGAGACATGATTAGATATGATTAATATCCCCCGTCCCGCAGCTTCGGGTATTGAATCTGGTTTTATATGGTTCATATGTGCTTCTTTATCACTAACTAATCTACGACTAAACAGCGACTATTCTGCTACTATGCTGCTACTATGCAGCGACCAAACTGCATCATCCCGCGCCCTACTATATTCTAAATCTCTATCATTTATAGTGACCAATCATGCCATATCACTCATGCGCTGATTTGATGAATCTCAAATTTCTGTGGGGAAAACATGCTCAGTCCACCACCGCCGACATCACAGAAGCAGGAATGGGCATAAAACTTTAAGAATTTACCGAGTGAGAGCTTCATGATAGGTGTCACCAACCTGATGGTAAAGTAGATGACAGGAAACAGCAAAGACACGTCAAGGTTATGCATTGCTTGAAAAGTGAACATATTTTAAAATGAAGCATTGCAAACAGCTACGGTCATAGAATTATGAATACAACGCATCCCGTCCGCTCTGCGCTATTTAAGCATGATATCGTCCGGCTAGTACTGTCGTGGGTGACCAGACGGGAATCCCGGATACTGTAGTTTTTTGCTCATTTTTCGGTTTCCAATGCATCGACACCTCTACATATACGCAAGTCTACATGTCAACTGTCGCATATCTCCATATTCCATCCTGCTACAACCAAGCCGTATCTACGGCTACAACTACGG
The DNA here is from genome assembly GCA_024516155.1 of Pyronema omphalodes. NCBI lineage: Eukaryota > Fungi > Ascomycota > Pezizomycetes > Pezizales > Pyronemataceae > Pyronema > Pyronema omphalodes. The sequence goes on from JAJJXM010000009.1 coordinate 869,390, forward strand.
CTACAACTACGGCTACAACTACGGCTACAACTACAGACAACTACAGACAACTACAACTACTAGTCTTTGGTCCTTAGTCTTTAGAGTGGGTGAGAGTTGGTGCTGGTGTTGGTGTGGTGATAACATCCTCCATTATCACAACGCGGCATGTGATATCCTATCCCATCTTATCCATCCCATCCTATCCATCCCATCCTATCCATCCACCACCAAGGCCACCACCACCTCGAGTGCTTCTCGACGCATTGTCGATCTTTCCTGTTACTGTAAGTCACGGCCGCGTCACTTGGTACTTATTCCGGTGATTGTTTCCAATTGCAGCGGATTTGAAGCAAAAGCAGAAGCAGAGGCAGAGGCGGCCCATCTATAATTCATCTTTAACTTAGCAGAAAAAATTTATGTACTCTTTGACTGAAGGTGAAAAATGGAGGATGTAAGGTATGCGAGGTATGATATGCTCTGATATGCTATGCTATGTCAAGGGAGAAATGAAAAAGCACGCAAAATGTAAAACATAAAACGTAAAGTGCTTTGCTCCCGTAATCAGGCATGCTTATAGACACTACTTTTGGTATACCGCGAATGGAAGATTGTGCCGTGCATATGTTGGATGGATTTTGATGGATTTCATGAGGCTTGCTATTGCTGTTGCTGTGTAGATGATGGATTCCTCAAGAGCTTCAATGCTTCAATGCTTTAACGCTTCAACGCTTCGACGCTTCAATGACTGTATCATATCCCCCATCCCCCCAATCCCCCCGCATCGCTGGAACGGACATTAGCTACAATCCTCATGCCGTCTGTTCCGTCGGAACATACCCGTCAAGTAGGTAAGTAAGCTAGAAAACACGGAAGTTGGATTATGTGGGTTGTTGTTTGCTAATAGATATACATAGCCGACCGGGAGAGATATGGTGGACAAACAAAGACAGATTTGGGTATGTGTATGTGTAGAAAAGAAGCTACATACATACACACACACATACATACATACATACAAACAAAAACAAACGCGATGCGGTAAAATAATATGTGACTCTTTGGTGCATCACGCCTTTTGCGAAATGCGGTTGTTGTATCATCTAAAATAACCAATGAAACGGCGTGGTCCCGTGCATATCCCGCCCGAGCTGCATCTACAACAAATCATTGCATGGGCTTGGCTGGCTGTCTGGCTGTCTGGCGGTGGAAAAGCCGCTGGGGAAACTGTAAGTGCCAGTAAGAGACGAGCGAGACGAGACCATTGGCAAGCCGCCTGCTATCAGAGCCTACAGATTACCTGAATGTCTAGAGTCCTTCTAGCCCCCCGAGAATGGGGTCCCTGATTCGTCTCTCCGCCACAACCCATCTAGAAAATAAAAAAGATAAATTGATACGAGTGCAACGTTATGAATATCGCCGCCGCCGCCGCCGGCCTTGGCTACGCTATTACTCCACGCATCTGCCATCCCACACGACTACATACTCTAAAGTTGATTGCTCTCCATCCTTCGACCGGGGGATTCACGGCTAAGATAGATGACGAATCCGATTGCGCATGAATAGTGTGGGATTAATGGCTGATCCGTCGACTGGGAAATGGATCCTCCAAGATATGTATGGTGGATGTATGTAGTATGTATGTCGCCCCCCAAAATAGCTTGCATTGACATTGGTCGATTTTGTTCGCGTTCATGTCAAGCTGAGCTGACAGTTACATATCCGAGCTATCTTCTCCGGTTGTTCGTTCAGTTTAGGGTTCTTTTTTACGCCTGACTCCTGACAGTTTCAGAGCTACAGAGCAGCAGAGCAGCCAGAGCTACCAGGTGAGACTAACATAGAGGGGGCATCTAGAGTTACCTTTAGAGGGTCTTTAGCTCGGAGTCGGATGGAATTGGGTTAACTCCAACTCCTCACGACGGCGCCGCGTCGGAGACGGCTCGGAGCTCCGTCTGCTGTCTTCTCGGTTCCGAAACTGTAACTAGAGGAACCAGCCCGATGCCCCGACCCTAAAACTGCATTGACTCGACATAGCAAGAAGAGCTATTTTGTTACAATTCAAGATGCTGCTGTCCGTGGACTGTCCGTGATGGCCAGGCAGACGATCTTGTCACCCATCAGACGAGTTCCAGCTCCCCCCCTCCCCTCCCTCCCTTCCCTCCCTTCCGTCCCTCCCTCCCCGCTTCAGCGAGCCAGTCCAAGTTTGAGTGCTTTCGTGCATGGCCACTACTATAGCTACATAGGACACCCTCCGAAACGAAACGGCGTCCGCGTATCGCTGATTCGGGACGCTGGCACACGTGGCCGTTCAGGTCTATGTACGAGCCACTCAAGCAAACCGTTTAAGCTGCACCCTAGATTGGCGGTGTTGATCATGGATATCACATGCTTTCTAAAGTAGGAAGTAACTTAGCAAGTACATCCATCTGACCTGAAATTTCGCGAGTTCTCATAGAGGAAACAAAATAGTTATCGGAGCGTTCCGGAGTCTAGGCTTTGTGGAGCTTTATTTCCGTTCTTGCAGAGCTGAAAACGAGCCTCATAAAATTGATGAACGAGCCGGTTTGGGAAACGACAGAAGACGTGATGGAGACTGCAGAACATGCGTTGTATACTGTTTCCGGATGGAGCTTTTAAACGGCTAGTACCCTCGTAAACCCTACGAGAATAGCTTCAGCGCTTCTCGAAGTTTCCCAGGGATGAAAGAACCGTTGTTTTAGCCACCCTGAAGCGCCGATTAGAAAGAAAGCTGACTACTCTAGTTGTTGAGATCGTGACGGATCGTCAGTGGTCGAGATATCGATGGAGAGAGGTCCATGGTTCAATCGATATCTCTTGAGCCGCGGAAAGCGAGGCTTCAAGTCACAGCTAACTGTAAACATCCTGATGGTTGCGATTAGGATGGGAAGTAGCGAGCCGCAGTCAGGCAGGAGAGATCACTCTGCCAAACGGTATATATATCCGTACCCCACTGGTTCGATGGCTAGCTAGCCTAAAGACGGCTGTGTAGGCTCGTAGGCTACCACTAGACCAACTCTAGTAGTCGGAAGGTAATCTCGAACTGTCTCGTGGGGTTTGATCATCTGAAATGGTCCGTGTAACGGGGTTGAGCGCGAGCACAGGCCAGTCAGGGTCCTCGGTCTTGGCGTGAAAATAGGCACCAATAGGTACCAGGCTTAAACAAGACGACCGTTCAACTACATACCTCGCAGAGATTGAAGGACTGCCGATAAAATATAACAGCTGATATGATCTTAGATTCATCGATTAACGCCACAAAATGATATTCCCCGGGATTCTGAACACCCCATCCTGACATGAGGGGGCCCCACAGTACCAATCAATTCGGGTTTGGGCTTGCTGTCAAACAGGCGAGGTCAGATATCAGTTTTTACAATCAATTACCCTGAGGCAAAAAATAGGGACATTTTGGATTTCGAGGGCTCTCGTCAACTTACACGGCAAAGATAATTCAATATAACCTTAACATTCATCACCAATATCAACCATTCTTCAGATTCCCCTTCAAAATTGAGTCGGGCATGTTCCCCTGGAGAATCACCAATTGTTTCCATAATGATGCAATTCAATACTATCGCTTTATGCGGCGAATACCAAAATGCTTGATGAAACTCTTATCAAATTGGCTCAAACTGAAATCCATCAGAAATTATCGACGACATATGCCGGGGGCTTGAACTAGCAATTATGCTCTTATCTTCTGCAATCCAAAGACGCTATTCAAGAAACAAAACTTTATGTCCATGTCGCTGAATTTCTCAGGATTGCATTAGCATTGACCGGTGCCGAGTGAAGGTTCATGCTACGGATTTTAGTTTTATCCAGCAACACCTGGTCGAGTGGGATTCCATTCCATTCAAAGGCATTTTTCGCCCGGCTGCAGGAGAGCAAAAAGGTACAAAGTTGTGGCCGTCGCTGTTCATTCTCAGTAACAGCGTATGCTGCAGAACGAGTAAATTGGAGTAATATAAGAGGTGGAGGGCTCGAGTGACTATATTAATCCTAGTTTTTCAATCGTCGAATCAGATTTCGTGGTAGCGTAGCTACTTACCATCCCCTCTTCGGAAGAAACCTTCTCTTCACCCGCTTCGCCAACTTTACCTTTGCATTCCCAGTTGCTCCTTCCCTGCGCTCGGCTTGATGGGGGGATATTCGTATGTCGAGATACTAATTCTTTTCTGATGGGCCGGGCATCGTCCTGGCATGATCTTTTTCGATTCATCACTTTCTGCTGGTATCGATAAGAGCTGATGTTTGAAAGGTATGTGAATGCTTGCTAGTATCCAGGATCGGGATGGACATGTGTTAGACAGCATTTGCCAACCACGCTCTACTCTAGCTTGCGACCTTCCTTGGTGATGCTTGGTGGTGCTCGAACAACTACCCATATCTGTGCTGGTGTTGCGTCCGCCGATATCCGAGCATATTCCTCGATTGTTTGGGATCCTATTGGCAAATTCACTACTTCAATAGATTATTCGAATGCCCGCGCAAGAGCAAGCTGCGATGTTGATATCGATCTAAAAGCTGGTATGATCCACTGCGTCCGGTCTGCGAAAACCGCGGCAATTCCGGCAGGCCAAAAATGCAGCGCCTTTGCATTCAAACTTGTGCAATCTGTTGGTTGTCAGCTTTGAATGATGGATGAGATAGTGAGCGCGTGGAATAGTTGATGAAATAGGTTTGTTTCCAACAGGTTGGTGTAGCCTGGTGATAGAGTTTGGCCGCTGCCAAGACTTGTGCACTTCGACCGCTCCCAGACGGCGGACAGGAAACATCTATCTTGGCCCAATCAACTATCACTCCTCCATCTTCCTCCATGGCCGGTTGGTATGTTGCATCAAAAAAAACCTGCTTGAAGCATTTGTTAACTCTCAACAATCACCAGAGGAGAAACACCAGGAACCCATACAATAAACCAGTTATACACTCACCTACCTTTACTGTCGTACCGATGTTACCTAGCCCTAACCCTGGCCTTGCTACATTGGAGACGAGATTGGTGAGTGTCGATCCTCCTCAAGGTTTGCCACATGATAGCTATTGCTACATTGTACCTCCACTTCACGAGCCTGAGACTCTCCTCTACACTTAAAGAGAAAGATATTGACTTACTGCCCAGGACTAGATCAAACACTGCTGCAAGCCGAGGCCAACTCAAACATTCCTCTTGGTGGATAGTCTGTTCAGCCAGCACAGAAGCCTGCGCCGATCAAGATTCCCGTCAACTGGTGCAGCTATGGAGTCCCCATCTCAGGTTTCTTCACAGCGGCCGGGAGTCCATACCGAGCAGTAGCCGGTCTCCATCAGAAGCCACCTCTTCGGGAAGGTCAGGAATCTCCCCGGTGTTTCAACAGCTCAGCCAACTGCACATATGTGGCTGCTGTTGGATACACCTTGCACAGTAACACGCGTCTTGGTCTCGCTTCCATTCGGACCTGCGTCTCAGTCCGTCAGGTATAAAAAAGCAAACGAGTTAGGAACTCGGAACAGGACTGGTCCTACTCTACCTTCATCTATTTGGGGAGCTGATAAAGGTGGTGCGGATTGCTTCCGGAGAGCGGAAGCACTTTAACAGGCGAGATTGTCAATCCAGGTTGGTGGGATCCGGAAGCCAACACGGCCATCCTGTGGTAACAAAATTTCCATTCCAGATTCTACATGGGCAGGATATGGTCAGACATGGTTTCGACATCTCAGGCGTGCGGCGGAAGGATCGGATATACAATACAGCTCCTTGGATTTTTCGGTCAGTGACAGTTGTTCTCTCACCGGACTAAATCAGCATGGCATAACACCACTACACATATTTCTTCCCCTTAGAAGGCCTCCCCGGTACAACATCTCATGCATCAAATGTGCAAGTGGGGCAGGACCAAATAGGCGGTGCTGCTGGACGAGTTCAAAACTTGACGGCATGAAGCATGCTATGCTTGGTATAAGGATTGTATTAGCGTGGCACTATTACTGAACGCGGATGACAGGTAGGCAGTCAATTTGGATTTTTTGTATGTGGGACTCACTCACGGACAGCAACTTTATGGGAAAAGTGGGGGCTAAAATACAATGTATCTTGACGGGAGAGACCTGTTGTTTTTGTTGTTGTGTTATGGTTGTTGTTGTGGTGGACACGGGGGTCTCAAATTAATCCAGTAAGAACAGGATGAACAGATACGGAAACAGCCTCCAGCCGGATTTTTATTCATCCACAACACTCAGAGTGGAATCTTTTGCATTGATAAAGCCAACAGTATTGGTGGATAATGGCCAATTTGGATGGTTGTGGTTGTGGATAAACTTAAGGTTATCGATAAAAAAACTATCCGCGCGGCATTGCACATCGCACCGGAACGAACCGAAAGAATCAGCCCTATGCGCTAGGCTCAGGAAGTTTCACACGATACTTACACGCGAGGGCTAGGCGGATAAGGTTCTCCCATGGAGTTTTTCGTGAACCTTCTGAACTAGGCTTTCCTATAAGCCGTGAACTGGGCCACCACGCCGCTCTTACTTACGAGATCCTACGGTATTCCACCCATCGTCACAAGGATTCAACAAAGTTTAGAATCGGACGGTACATTAGCGCCACGGATGGGAAATCAGATACGCGAGCCAAAGGTCGAGAATCGTGGGGCGATCTCTGCGGGCCGGAGTCGGCGAGGCACACGGGTAGGGCGGTGTAAGGTGTAAGGTGGTAGGCAGGAAACTTGTAAAATTCAAAACGTTTCTTATACGTCTCTCGAGCGTAAGCATTGTAACGGTTGATGATCTACAAGTAAACCATGGAAAAAGGAGAGTTCTGACGACATATATGCACCTCCTTCGTAGTTGAAAATATACCATGTTCTTTTGTAGACGATCTTTTTTTTGCCACCCGCTTATGATCTTCATGATGGAGGTTACGGTGTATATCTTCAATTTTGTGTTACTTGAATGAACCATAGGAACCTAAAGGTAACATTTCCGCCGATCCCGTCCGCTACCAAAGATGCACTGCTGTCAAACCAGGTCCCTGAATAACCAGTTGTTGCCCCAGTGACCGGAATAGAAACAGGAATTTGAAAACAATGCCATGGGATATGTATAGTTGGATGTGGATATGTGGTTGTGGTTGTGGATGTAGTTATAGCTGCAGCAATGCAGAAATGCAGCAACGCAGCAAGATTCCATCGGGATGCCAGTCTTGGATATCGGCAGCGCACATCGCTGCGTATGTACATAGCTTTTGTTTGCTGGCAATTGCGCAGCGGCAGCGGTACGGCAGGTAATATGCAAGCGAACCAAAGAGGACTGGACTGGAGACAGCGAACTATGTAAAGAGGATTGGAGATTGGAGATTGGAGATTGGAAATACAGGGAATGAAGAAAGGACTGGGGGAATAAAAATGTGATTTATGATGGATTTTGGGAAATTTATGAGGAGCGTTTTGGTGATGCAGAAATACTAGAATGCAAGAAATGTCCACCCGTACACAATGCACATTTCACCCGGCAGGGTTTTTTTTTTCTGGGTGGTGATGGTGGTGGTGGTGATTGGGCCGGTTGTGGGGGTTCGGTCGTGCGTGAGGAGAAGGGGATGTGGTGGTGGTTGGACGGTGAACAGAAGGGATCCAATTAAACTCCAGTACGTCGTGGAATCTTGCCATCTTTTCAATCTTTCAATCGTAAAAAAAGATTTAGATTTAAGAACGGGCCGAAACTGTAATCAACTTAACTTTAACAAACAACTCACCTCAACTCACCTTAAAAAAAGAATTCTAACTGTTTTTAGATTACTTAATTTTTATGGCATGGTATAGTATGGCGTAGAATAAAATGGTATGGTATGCGAACCTATGGGATGGCTTGTTGGTATTGGTATTAGTTGTGGTTGGACTGAAACTGAAACTGGGACTGGGGACTGGGACTGGATATATAGTAGGATGCTGTGGTTTGGGACTAGGTTGGTTGGTTGGCTGGTTCATGCGTGATGGTTACTTGCTGGTTGAAGGTTACCTGGACAACCTCCTAACCTCACTCACCTCACATCAACGAATGGAAGGTAAAGGAACGGGTTCTGGAGAATATTTATGGGGCAGTAGGAAGATCTATGGATAGAATTTGGGCTTAGACGTAGAGATTTTGGCTTCTTGGTGTCTGGTGTCTTTGGAACGTACTGTTGTTGATTCATGAGTTTGATGGGTTTGCTGGGTCTACTGGAATTCAAGAACTTTGAACTCTGAACAGCTCATGTCTCATAACTCATAGATTACTGTACTTTGCATAGGTAACATAGGCAGCATTGGCACTGTAGGATTAGGTATCAGATATTTGATATTTGGTAGTTATGGATAGCCGTTATTTGGATTTTCATATACTGATTTCAGATTGACGGGTAGTTAGAGTTAGGTAGATGTAGCTGTGTACCAGTTGCAGTTTATGTGGTAGCTAGTAGTAGTAGACCAGTAGCTAGAATCTAGTAGATGATGGATGATGGATGATTTAATCAAGCCTAGCCTATAATAAGGAGTAGCGAGCAATGAGGGATTAGGAGTAATTGATAGTATTTTGGTATTCGTTATTCATAATGGCTATATGAAATGTATATATAGTATACATATGGAATATAAATAAATAAAACAATCATATAAGCTCAAAGTTATTTATCGTTATCAGTAGCTTCGATGTTATAACCAGTAACTAGTGGCTATTGGTTATTGGCCAGCGACTATTGATATTGACTCTTGATACTGACTATTGATACTGACTATTAAAGTTATCGAAATCAATATACCACTTTTTTCTCTTCGAGTAAAAGTCACGACTCATACGTATCATATGATATACATATATATATATATATCCACCTACTATGATGATATCCAGTATGCATTCAAGTCCTTCGTCCACAGCGCGACTGGTTTGACAGACCCGGGCCGTTTTTACAGGTGCAGCACGTATAGACTGTAGACTGTAGATGAGGCTGTAGAGGGTACGGTTTACAGCATAGCATAGCATAGAATAGCATAGCATAGTAGACACAGCATAGTAGACGCAGCCTAGTATCTAGACGCAATAAACGCAGCTGGATGGCAACTTCTAATCTTCCATTCATCACTGAACTGATTTGATTTGATTTTCTTGAACGTTCCAAACCTTCATCACTGAACTGAGTAATAAGCAATTCAGTATGTTACTAAGTTTCTTAGTTTTTAATATAATTATAACCCCAGAGCTTAGAGCTCAGAGTTCAGAGCTTAGGAAACTATGGAAGCTGTTGCTTCTTATTTTCTTATACTTCTTATACCTCTTATACTTCTTACTTTCTTATAACATTTGAATTTTTATTTACTGTTTATAGACTCCACCATAAGATGTGTATGGATACCTAGATGTATTCGGACTACATAGAATACCGCGTTTATAATTAATACCGGGTATTTTTGGTAATGAAGGGGGGGGGTATCTTGGGTTGGTAGATATGTATAGGTGCTTTAGAGATATGAGGGGATTTATGGTGTATTTGTGTTTATGTAGTATAGCATTTACATATATAATTGAAATATTGTTGTCACATAACTCGAAGACATATCATGTACAGTAGCCGCTTCCGCAGGCTGCAATATTTTCGTGATAAGATAACTAGACCAGCCATTGAAGGGAGGTGTTTTTCGAGCTCTCTACATAGGTATCGCTTCGTCTAGTTTCTCTCATAGCCTAGATATTCTCAAGATTTTCTATGTTCATGATAAGCCTATTAGTACACACATATCAATCCATTACAATTATCCATACAAACATCTTCCTTCTTCTATTCCGGTTTACGTTTTCAACCACTACAATCCGGTATCATCCGCTACAATTCGGTATCATTCCGTACTATTCTATTCTCTTCCTTCTAATAACACCATACAAGCTGACTACTATCGCATAGCTTTCCCCAGCCGGTGTTTGATGGTTGATAGTTCATACCCACCATAGCTGCATTACGCGTGCATCTGATTGCTGATGGATGGGAATGGGTAAGACCGGTAGTCGACGGCGTTTCCCCTCCCCCCGGCTTCCCGGGCTTTTTTTCAGGGCTTACAAGTAATCGTAGCGTAGTCAGAAATAGTGCTGGTGTACGTCCTGTGAATGTGAGTTGATGATCCTGTAGGGAGCTAGGATTAGATAAAGAAAGGACAAGAGCTTTTGAAAGTAAGTAAGTTGCACTACTACTACTGCTACTACATACTACGGCTTTCTGCCCAGTTCCGAATAGGTTAGAACAACCTCGTTTGAAAGGAAAAAAGAAGATGGTGGGTTGCTAATTTGGTTGCAAAACTGTAGGTGATTAATTTATATATACATGGTTTTTTACTGCCTACTTTTTGTTCACCCCGGCTGCACCCCTTCACCCCCCCCCCCCCTTCCCCCACCCCACATACATGCATACATACATACACCACACCCACACTCACTCATACACACACTTGCAGATGCATACACTTTACTCTCCTGCAATGCATCCAATTCATCCTTTCGATCCATTTCCGCCAGTCAGCACAGGGGACTCACAGAAACAGATGCAGCGACATATACAATACAGCTTCAGAAATGTCGAATCCGTGCGAAGCAAACTGTAAAAGTCCATATCCGTTCCATGCAGTACGCCTCGGACTAGTCAGTACTTGTGTTCTGGGTAGATGGAAGCACGAGCTCGCTCTTACTCTGTCTGTCTGTGTCGCATGGATGGAGGGGCACATGGATCGTTCACAAGTTTGCTCTTAGCAGGTGTTTTTGAGCGAGTTGCTTTTAGCATAGTTCAACGGCGTTTGTGCTAACCATTCGCATCTTTTGGAGGGGGGGGGGGGGGTTGTTCTTTCTTAGATCATCCTTCCTAACCATTTCTATACTGGGGAGGGGATTCTTTCTTAGATCATCCTTCCTAACCATTTCTATACTGGGGAGGGGATTCTTTCTTCGACCATCTTTTCTAACCATTCCCATCATCGGGATCCTCCTTAGATCATCCTCACGTCTCTAGAGCATCTTTGTCTATGTATGCTCTATCCACGAATATTCTCAGATCCCAGACACACCATCTTCGAAACACACCATAATCCACATATCGATCCCAATCACATCCCTCCCCTACTTAGTTCCCCCTCCTTCCTTCCCCCTCCCCAGTCAATCCTCTTGAACATCCTCTCCCCGCTTCCAATTCGCGCGAATCCCCAATTCTACGCTAAAGCTATCACACCCGGACCCGCACCATCTGCGCTTGCTTGACACACAAGCTTACCTCGCTAAACACTGCAAGTGCCTTTTCCCAAACCCACATACATACTCTCACCCCCGCCCCCCCCTCACCCTCCCATCCCCTTCCCTCCCCCCAAGTTGGTGGGTGTGTAAGCCGGGGTAAGAAACGGGGTTAGAACTAAGAGCGGCCAGCTTGGATTTTGTATGTATGTATGTATGTATATCGCAGATATGGTTGCCATGTACGCGTGCTTTTGAGATATCTGCCTGCTGTTTCTGATGAACCCCCCCCCCCCCCCCCTTCCCTCCCTCGCTCGCTCAATCACCAAAAATAGACATTTCTTTCTACACACCCACTTCACACGCAGACGCAGCAGCAGCAGAAAGAAACGAATAGAGCACACACATCGAGACAATTATCCGAACTCAGCTGCTGGTTAGTCAAGATCCAACCAACACTTATTAACAGCCCAAATGCAACCATCTCTGTATAATCGGATCCCCATCCACATCCCACACAATGTGAGCAAGCAGGCCACCGCAGAAGATGGTGCCCTCCTCCCCACGCGAAAAATAAAAATAAAAATAAAAAAATAAAGCAGTCTGAAAGAAAGGCCTCATTTCTTATTCCCCCATCCACAAATGCTCCACACGCTTCCATCGAGAACTCTCACATTCCGTATTCATATGATATCTCAAATCCCTAAACCCCCCAAACCCCCAAACACCCTAAACCCCAGCTTGTGATTGCTGAGTCTAGCATAATTCACATATTGTCCCGGTGCATGGCTGTTGCTGATAGGATATCTGCGGATATCTCCAGCTGTAAGTGTTGCTTGATCTTGATCTCTGCAAGAAGGACAGAAAGCCTGATGGACAATTGTTTGGCCAATGATTATTTCTATTCGTCCGCTTGCCCGGCTTCCCTTCCGAGCGAGTAGTTGACTATTATTTGAAGATTATCGAGTAGTTCGACGTTGAGTGAATTCAAGCATCAATCCCTCCCCTTCGCTTCTGATAGTGCAGATGGAACTCTTTCCTACCTGCCTCGCCTGTATTAACTTACTCAATTTTGAACCGCTGCGATCTTAATTCTCGCTATTACGACGCATCTACCAAACGATTTAGACGCATTGGAATTCCCCTACTCGATTTCCGTTCGGCTGTCTTGTGGTCCCTACCCTACCCGCGTCCAATTCATTAGTTTTTTTTTTTCTCCCAGACAACCAAACCAAGTCATGCCGGTGGTCCTCCATCTCCATAGTTCTCCCCCACAAACAGTTTTACTACCAGCACCACCACCATCACCACCACCACTACCAGCACCACCACCTTCATCCCAATCTCCCTCCCCCCCAAACCGCTTCACACCACTCTCATCACAATCTCCCTCTCAAACCCGATTCACACCACTCTCTTTCCCCCCCAATGGCCCTCGCCACACAACTCATCCCAATTCCTCTCTCCGCGGACCTTCTTGTTTGACCGTGCAGATGCCCATTCGTTCGTTCATTTTCCTGCCTTTCCGGCCTCAGCAGCGGGCAGTATCTAGTTGGCGCCTCTAACAACACCCCGTCCACATCGAGGCAAGCTTGCTGCCTGCTTTGCTACTTAGTCCCAAGCCCCCTGCGGTTCTGCAGTACCACCCTCTTGACAGTTCCAATAATTGCTTTTTCGCTAGCTCATGCAGCATCCCACTCACTATCCCAGGAAACTGTCAGCGCAAGCTTGGGTCCGCTCGACTCGATAACAAGCTGGATAAGCTTGAAATGCGTCCAAACCGAAAGCGGGAAACAGGCAACTTCCTTTTTCTGCAGCCGTTGGACTGGCTCCCTTGGACTTGGTCCCAACTTTGATGATTCATAGAATCACCATTGTCTTCTGTCGGAGAGTACTTAACTATCCTTCATCCAGGACCATAATCTCTTCTTCCCAAGTCCTTTCCACATCCAGTCTTGCAATAATTTCTGTTCTGAGAACACTGGTTGAGTCTGCCTTTCGTTAAACGGATTCTCCTCTACCATCAACAATTACCATACATACTCCGTTCTCCTCACCCAACGACAACAGTTTTTGCAAGCCAATATCCCCGGTCTTTCGCCTTCGTTCAAGAACCTACCCTCTGCCTCAATCTAGATCATCTTATAGCTTTCCTCAAGCTATAAACACCTCTCCGCAAACATCGTCTCTCCACAGTCCGCTCGCTACGACCCTACGAACTTACGACTCACGACAGCCATGAACCAATCGCACACCATGACCTCAAACATGTACAATAACGAAGCTGAATATGTAGTTCGCGATGCTACTCCTCAACGTCGGCGCCGATCCCAACCATCGTTGGAAGTTCGCCCATACCCGAGACCTAGCCTCTCCCACTCTATGCCTGTTCATCATATGAACGGAGACGAGGGGCATAGTCCTAGCTATATTCATGTTAAGATGGAGCCTCAACACTCACCTCATCACCATCACCATGCCGGGTCTCCTCATAGTCACTCCGATATACACGTTAAAATGGAACCTCATTCCGCTCATCAACACAATACCGGATTCCTTGCCTATGCTTCTCCCTACCCGAGTCCAATGGAACAAACCCCTCCAAACTCAGCCCACAATTCCTACTACCCTCCTACTACTCTTCCCTATGAGCCGGTGAACTCCAACATGAACACATACATCCTCCGTCCCGCTGCCGACTTTTCTCCAGTTCCATTGAGCATGGCCGATGCTGGTATGCCTTTTGATCGCTACGACGCCAACTTTTTGCCGCTTACAGCCTACCACGGTGGTAATGGATCGTTAGTTGCGCTTGCACCTGACAATACTCAGCTACCCTCCAGTGCCGAGTTTGACGCGATTTTGAACGAGTATATCAATGACCTTTCACCCAAGAAGCAGGACAAAGCATTGATTCCTCAGAAGCGATTGAACAACATTGAGGCGGTTCTAAGAGATCCCAAGTGTACTACTATTGAGAGTGCGCAATTCAGATTTTGGGCAAAGAAGATGTTCACCCTACAGACAGATGAGCATGGAAACGAGAAGGTTATGCATGAGAACAAGCCCGTTGCAGTTCGCGAGAAGTTGTACAGAATCTTGACTACAGCTCATATCCTGGCGCAACATGGAGGAAGAGATAAGACCTCTTCCCAGGTGCGAAAGCACTACTCCTGGTATGTAGCTCTCTACTAATTGCGCAAACGAAGATCATCAACTGACATTCCTACGTCCACAGGGTCCCTAAAGAGCTAATAGCGCGTTTTGTTCGTAACTGTCCCAACTGTCGCGCCCGTCGCTGCCCAGTTCTTTCTACTCCTGTTCCCAACCGACAATTCCGTCAGCGAACAACACCGCCACTGCCAACCCTCCCAACAATCCCGCAGAGACAGCAACCGCTACAAACTCCCATGGGAACGCCGCTCACAAATCACAGCCATATCTCGGTTTCGCAAGGTATGCCAACACAGCATTTTGCGGCGTACTCGACGGAGCATATGCAGCAGCCGAGTCCGCAATTTCCTCAGTGGGCGCAGTAGAGAGTGGAGGGAGAAGAGCGGGGGAGAACAGCGATAAGGTCAGCGACGATATTCGGGAAAAAAACACGGCAGACAGGCTATGGCTGCCATACAGAAAATCATACACTATACACCAGACAGCACGATATCATCAGGACACCACAAACCCCCCACATCCGACATCCCCCACACCAAGGAAATGCACCACCAATAAAACCGGGGGTGGGTTAGCGGTATTTGGTGGACACAACGCTTGGCTTCGGTTTCTTCCATTTGACTAGCAAAGCAACTCCAGGTGGTCCGTGTTGTACGCCCGAGCGAAAGCGCGAATTGCCTTAGTCTAGAGTAGCTCTAGCTAAGATAGCGCGGTGTTGGTGTGTGTGTGTGTGTGTGTGTGGTGGCCTGGTCATCCTTTATTTTCTTTTGGTGCTGGTGTAACAACGGAGCTCAGCAAAAGCATGGCATGGATTTCTGCCTACTTTCGCAGAGTTATCCGAGCGACAGCCAACTAACGATTTCAACTTGTGAGCCGTTTTCCAGCTTCTTTTCGACCGACCGACCCTTACTCTCTTCGCTGTTCTCGGGAAGGGAATCGGGAAATAATATTGATTGAACTTGCTTTGCGTAGTAGCTTAGCGGGTTGCTTTTTTTTATATTATTATTGATTCCCTTTTTTTCTTTCTGTTTTTTTTTTTCTTTTTCTAGTATCTACTTATTTCGAACGGTTTTTCTTGCAGTTGTCTTTTTTTCTGCGTCGGGTTATAATTTGGTTAATACCTAATATTTTCCCGTTTTCATCATTTTTATTGTCTTTTTTTTATCGCTGGTTATTGTCTCGTTTCCTTTTTTATATATCTTATTTTTATTCTTATTTTGCTCTTTTTCCTACGGTTTTATCTTGGGTATTGTTAATCTGCATTTCCTTTTTTCTTTTTTACATCTTTTATCTTTTTTATCTTTTATCTGTTTATCCCTTTTCTCGTAAAAGTTTACTTCTTGTCTATAATTTTTTCTCTGCCTTTTCCTTTTCCTTTTATTTTTGGGTTATTTGGTTATTTGGTTGGTTGGTTGGGTTATGGAATAGGGGAATTAAGAATGAAAGGATTAAGAATGAAGAATGTGATATTCGAATCCAGAATTTTTTTTTTTGAATTTGTGAGGAATTTGTGAGCGGGTGAAATAAGTGATAGGGGATTAAGGGATTAAAGGGATTAGGGCATTTTTATGCCATGGAAAAGGATTGCTCCAATCGGATGGTGTGAATGGGGTTTCGGGGGTTTGAGCTGCTCGTGATGTGTGGCGAAAATGACCGCGCTATAACGAGGCGAGCAGTAGAAAGAAGGATGGGGTATACTGGCACATAGTCATACATACTCTGTGTACTTTATCTACCGTATCGTACTGTACAGAGATGGATGTAGCCTGGGAATATGAGTCACCGGTACCATTCACCAGTCACCAGTCACGAGTTAGTTATAGTTATAGTTATATAGTTACAGCCAGCCACTAAGAGGCGCTGGATCTTCTTTTTGTCTTACCTGCGAAAGTTGACGTTTTGTAGCCCGCTAGACTTATACTGTGAGGATTTTTGGAATATAGTTGCTTATCCTGTGATATATGGATGTGGGTATGTACGTATTTGGAGTTTGGGGTTTGGAGTTTGGAGTTCTGGGGTTCTGGAGTTTTGGGATTTGGGGGTTGGAGTTCTGGAGCCATTGGAGCCAGTGGAAAATTGAAAATTAAAACCCGGTGTATGGTATGGTATGGGATGGTACGGTATTCCTATCGGCGAGTAGGACTGGCTGGTGAAAGATTGAGGGTATAGGAATTATGGGAAGCTTAGATAGAGATATAGATAGAGATATAGGCTTGGTTGACGGATATGTATGGTGCATTATATGAGACTATATATGATGGGATATGGTTTGGTACGGTATGGTTTGGGGATATGGAGATATGGTTTGCAGCAATGGTATGCGTTGCTGTGGTTCTGTATGGTATGTTATGGAGATATGCTATGGAGATATGCTATGGAGATATGGAAACCATACTATGCTACGGAGCCATGCTATGCTTTACTATAGAACTATACGTTGCTGTGGTATGCCATGGTTTGGAGCTATGCATTGAAGATATATAGTTTGATATGCTGTCGGATGGCTATGGAGATATAAGGTATGGTATACCATGGAAAATTCCGCGGTACATAGAAGAACGTATTAGCAGCAGTAGCAGTAGCAGCAGCAGCAGCAGTAGGCTTCCTGCTATGTATTAACATCAAAAAAGTTAATACATGACAAACCCTTCTGGAGCACAGCTACAGCCATAGTTACAGTTACTCCGTATTCGACTGTATATGCTGCCGTAGATCCGTAAACTCATAAACCCGTAAACCCGTAGTACGTAAGCTCGTTACTGTTTACTCATTACTCATTACTCGTAGCCATAGCTATTGTGCTGCTATATCCTCTCCATACTCTCTATCCCCCGTTTTCCATCCCCATTTTCCATCCCACCGTCAAATTCGCCACCACAAACTCCATCAGCAGTATCAAAAATAGAACCTCCGACAGACGACTACAGAAACCCTATAAAAAACCCCCAAACTAAAAAAAAAAAAAAAAAACCAAAGCAAGAAGAAAAAGCGAAGGTCTGTGCGCATCATGCTTTTATTATACACGCATCGGAATTATAACTTGGCATGCATTGGGATGAAAATCTTTGGAGCTAGTAAAGCTATGGAACTATGGTGCTATGGTGCGGAAAAATCTAAGGATAGGATAGGTAAAAGCTGGGTAAAGGAAATACCAGGGAAAAGCTAAGGAAATGCTAGGGAAAGCACAGACCATTTGTGGAATATGGAGAATATGTATGCATAACAAGGACCAAGGTTGGCTGGGCAATCTTTTGGGTTGTAGCTTGGCTCTTGAGTTATTGGGTTCTGGAATATTGGTCTTTTGGGTTCATGGGCTTCGGATATGGTTTCATGGACTTCAGGGTCTTGTGGATGTTACTTGGACGGCGTGTGGTATGTGGTGTGTGGTATGTGGTATGTAGAGGTCTATGTGTGGTATAACGGTGTATGGCGGTGTATGGGGTTGGACAGTTGCTTTCTTTTCTTTTCTTTTCGGTTTGTCTATTTTGGACTGTAACTTCAACTTTAATCTGTCTTTGCTTTGGTTGACTCATTTGATTTGCTTTGATATTCCTGACTGGAAAGACGGGGAACACGGGGAACACGGGGATTCAGAGACCCTGGGGAGCTTAGGGACCTTGAGAATCCATTAAAATTTCCGATATATCGTTATATTTAAGGCCGCGCGTGAAGCATGATAATGATTACGACAACGACAAGGACGACGACAAAGACGACGAAAACGACGACGACGACGACGATGGCAGGTCTAGAAAGTTATAGCTAGCCTCCCATCCAGATTCTTGGCACGAGTAATAACCGGGGATTATACGGGAATTAAACGGGGATTAAATCGAAATTACCCGCGTCTACGGCCCGTCTACGGCCCGTTGTTATGTCCCGTATATCCCGTTCGTTGTACCTTGTATCTTGTATCTTGTATGGTGGTTATATGGTTATGCGGTTATACGGTTATATACTCGGACTGAGTTATACAGCCATAAAGCTATGCTACGACGGAGAAAAATTAGAAAATCATGCTCACAGTACTTATCAGTATATAAAAAAAGAAGTTATGCAGGTTGTGGTTATCATTTTATGGTGCATCTGCCACCATATCGTTGCATTTCCTTTAGCTTCAGCTTTGGTTCTAGTTTTAGGTTGGGTTTTGGTTTTAGTTCTAGTTTGGTCACCATTCTAGTTTCAAGAGACTACACCATGACCATGCAGCTGTAGGAGAACTATGCTCACCTAGCTAGCTAGTGGTTGCTAGGGATAGCGAGGGAATACATGTGAGCTAGAGGTTCTCGTTAAGTAACGACAGGCCTACACTACCGGCCTACACTACAAGACAGCGGGTTTTACGGGTGGCCTCCGAAGGGTGCGGGTTAGCCGAAGGATCTAGAGATGGGGGAGAGCCGGACGCGGCTTTATGGAAGGAAGGAAATACGGGATGTCCGGTATCTATGGATAGCTGGATTGTGGATTGAAAAGAGGAGTTATGGATGTTATAATTGAGATTAGATTACTTTATTTACATCTGTGTATATGTGAATATAAAAAAGAACTGGTATGCTGAAATTCCGTGCGTTATGCTCGAGTCGGAGATTCAAATGCGCTGTATGTGATCACGGTAATCAATGTATGTATCCGTCTTGTAGCGAATGAATTCGACGCTAGCTGAGCTTCACTTGGCAAACCCTCAAAATTTAGGATTCCTATTCTTTATTCTCAATACATAACCCTCCCCTCAATCCTCCTTACCCCCCCCCCCCCCCCGGCTCCCGGTTATCGAGTATCAATCTCACTCAAACAACCCCGTCAAAGTGTCATAAGCAAGGTCATAAGTGCACCTGTTTTCTCATGTCTCGTATCTTGTGTCTTACGTCTCCTGCAAACTTGGCTGGTAGATAAAAGTGAAAGCGCCTGCTTTTTGGACGCCTTCTGGACGCCTTGTGGACGCCGTGCCGTTGGCAACCTGCGGTTTGCCTATACGTGCAGTACAACAAGCCAGGCCACTTCAACGTGCAAAACACAGGGGGCATCCATCCATTATCCGGCTGGCTGTGAAAGTGCACGAACGGTTGTGTGTTGTGTAATGCAATTCCCCGTCGACGTCTGGGGTTGATGTGTGGACTGTGTGGTTTTTGGTCTATCAGAGTACAGTGTACTACATAGCTCTTTTGAGAGAAAAAAAACGTAGTCGCAATCTTTTTGGCGGATGAAAGTTCCATCCATAGATTGTGATATACATATTCCACTTCTTCACTTTTTCTTTCGATTTGTATACACTGCAGTTGAGGAATATATTTTTTTTCCTTGATTTTCAAAAATTTATATCAGATTGCTTCTTGCCTCTTGCTTGTTTCATCAGAACTTCTTGCCAAAATCCCGGAAAATTTCTCATGCTTATGGCACCATACGACTGTCTATCAAACACAATCGTTTCCTTGACGGAAATACCTTCTGTACACGTTTCCCCCTCCTTCGATATCAGTCTTGTTACGGAATTCCAATCCCAGATAACCGGCGTCCCGTGTTATCAAAGTTACACCTTTTCTTCCATCAACCATTGGTTCCTCAGATTGACATTGATCATCATGCACAGGAAAATTTTGGGAAAAGCGCACATATCGCCCTCGGATGTTTATGGACGTCGTTGACGCCGACGTGAGGGTTTCTATATCCATCTATATAATGTGCAGCATATTGGAAACTAGGCAGACGTGGGGGGACGTGTTATGCCAGACGCTTATGCTGGATGAATTATTGAATATCAATGGGAAATATTATCGAGAGGTAAGGGAGGGAGGGGTTCATGGATTTCGAATTGATTTCTAGGGCTGTCGAGTGTATGTTGGTTGAACCTGTCGAGATGGGAAGCTCATGTCACATCACATCCTGGTATCCCACATGTCTAAAAGTATGTATGCGGACCTAGTAAGCGTGGTGGTCGTTGTGGTGAATAGCCAAGAAAAATATATTGCTGTAGGACCTGGAGATGTGGTATGTTACGAGATGTTACGAGTCGCATCCGCTACATCCATATCCATGAATTTTGTATGTTATGGGCATTTTATCAATCGCAGTAACATCTCGATATCAAATAACTAGTATGTAATAAATCTGTAGTGATTACCGAACTAGTTCCCCACAGACATAGATATGAGCTGGCAAAAACTTTATCGAAATCTCCATTTTAGATCGAAGTTTTTCTTAGGCATTGGAATTGAAGCCGCGGTATCTATCATTGGCAAGTTGCTTATTTTTTGCTTACGCGAGCCCCAAGCCCATGAGACTCCGGAAGCTACGGGAGGCGGGGTTACGGGACTTAATTATGCTATAGAATTGGATTACATAGGTCTACCATGTTGCTTTGCGACAGTTTTGTACACTTGTACACTGAGTTACGGAAAATGGTACCCTCCATGCGAACAAGCGAGCGGGAGCGCGGATGAAACGGCGGACACCCGACAAGGCCCGTTACCGTCGAGATCCCGTGCCCATAAGTTTCATCCGGTCTTGAACATTCAAAGTTACTATTGCGCCCCGTGCTCCCCGTACTACCACCACTACCAGCATCGTTCCACTTGAATCGATGATACTACCATGAGCTCGTTTCTGCCTCGCGAAGGATTGTTGGGTGTGCTGGTGCACTTATCCGAAAACTTCACCACCACCACCACCACCACCACAAACCAAACTATCGGAGGCGTCTCGGGTGTGACCGATCCCACAGAAATAACCCTGAAACAACCATGGATATCCTAAGGAATGTTCCTTCTCGTCCATCCTCTATGTTTTGCTTTTCAATTCCTAACAAAATCAAAATTGCATACGCATATATGCACCTGTCCGAGTTAAGCTTCTCTCTCTGGGGTTTAAAGACATAACCTATGCACGCCCTAACCCTAATCCTACTCATATCTAGGGTTTCCGAACTAACGATGTTTCGTAGCATGTTTTTGCCGGGTTTACTACGCTGAGACATGTCTCAGTCTTTAGCTTGCAGCTCTTGAAACCCTGCCAGAGCTTGTCAGAGCCTTCTTAGACCTCGTCGGACTTCGTCAAGTCATTTTTTCTAGTAAACTTAACACTAAATTCGATTGATTGCTGTTGTGATTTTACTGCCGTTCTAACTCCGGTATGACCGGGGATTAAAAAGAATCTTATAGTGTTCTCCGAATCAAAGAAGAGACTCAGCTTGGATCTTCCAACTGTCTAACTGCGGTAGAATACCAAATCGGGGAATATAGCACACGCGCGGGAGATATCCCATCAGGGTGGGACCCGCGTATGTTGGTTCTGTTCGACGGAACTTTACGAAGAACTTACTCATGCGCGATGGATTCTGAGATATGATCTATCCATTCCAAGGTTTTTGGCTTGATATGTGCGTACGGTTCCAACACATGAACAGGTCATAATTCCTGGACCTCTTTGAGGGAGATTACCGTAATTGAGCTCTGTGCTTTAAGACAGGAGGAAAAGAAGTATGAAAAGAAAGAATTATTGATTTGCATTGGAAATTCTTAATGAATATGATCGGTTTTCTGCGTCTGACAACTACCCTTGTGCATTGTGATCGTACATGAGAGAAGAAATTTGAGGCACGCTTGAGCTCCGATGTGATATCTCATGTTCATGTCTGTCCAGTTCCCGTGAGCCGCCATGCTTCACATCCATGTCTCGACTCACCTCTCTGCATCTCGCCATGGCTCCCACTCTATTCCATCCATTCATATTGCTTGGCTCTTCGTATTCCCCGAATCTCATCAAAGTCACTTTGTACCTTTCCGTTTACCGCGTCAAAGTCACATCAATCAAGGGGCATGAGCATGGTTTAGTACCAGGAGAAAGAGAACCACCTGTTAAACCTCGCAAATCTAAAGTTTTTACTAGGCGCCCGGCCCCTGTATGTGCAGTAAATATCCTATGTTCCTGCTAAACCTCGATATTGCACCGCTCGGAACTCTACGACTCGGAATAATATGATGATAATCATTCGATTCTACCACTTCGCATATCTCGAGAACAGTCGAATTCTGCACTTTTCTTACCGACTAATATCTTCCTCCAGTGATCTCGCGGGAATCCATTGTTATCCGCGCGATACCTCGCTTGTGAAGCTTGAGGAGGGTGCCTCTTTCTCACATGAACTGATTGTTAAGCCCCATCGACTCCACTAACTACCATCTTGACCTTACTTGACTTGTTTGATCTTGAGCATGCGTGTGAATCGGTCCCAGAAAAAAAAGTATAAAAAAAAAAAGAAAAAAGGGAAAAAAAGACGCGCTTGCATGGGTTGACCACCGACATCGGTTACACCGTTTAATATTGACGCTTTGTGCAAAAGCCCCGCAATTGAAAAGCTCCGACTGAGAGACAGGGCCCCAGCAAATCGGCATCGGTTACTCGAATTCCAAGAGACGCATTCCCGCCGGTGTCTGCGGCGGATACCGCCTGACTGGTTTTCAACTCGCTATGTTCTCGCTACAAAATCCCTGTGTCCCAGTCCCGCACCCGCCGCTTCGCCACCATGGTGCGCGTGAGCTGTTGGTGGCGTTTCTGCGCTTCTTACTGCACTACAGATACCGCAGTGCAACTACGCAGAAACCCATCCAAGCATTATTCCCAATAAACGCACAGAGCATAAAGCACGGTTTTTCTTCTTCTTTTCTTTTTCTTTTGGGAGACGAGGATGAGTGTATGTAGAGTACAGCAGCTCAACGTGGCCGCCTAAATTTCGCCATCCGCCATCATGTCAAGGTTGGACCATTTGGGGATGTCAAGAATTGCACGAGTACCGCACGAGAAGTGAGTGTCTTACATGGGATTTCTTTACCTGTGTTGTACCGGCCACTAGATCTCGTGTACAATGCACAGTGCACGGTGCACTAACTATGATCCTCGCAGTGCCGTGGGTAACCTTGGTCCTTGGCTGGCTTTGAATCTTGATATAACATTCGTTATTGATTACTGATGATTGATATTTTAATGCGCTTTTTCTTTTTCGGAACAAATTTCAAATAGATTTATGAACCAAATACGTACTGCAACCAGACAGTATTTCTCGGAGGAAATAGAGTAAATGGAGTAAGACTGATCCTCTAATCCTCAAAGATGACAGGGTATGGTAAGCTGATTACTGGTTGTAGCAATCAAGAGCATCTGGCTAGGCATCATGGGTACGTGTGACATGTCAGTTCTTTTCTCGATTCTTAAACGTTCTTGGTACTTGGCAACTTAAGGTCTCTTGGCATACTATTGAAGTTGTTACACTTATTACAAAAGAAAAAAAAAAGATCCACGGGTTCAGAATTCCTTACGTACTACTTCAAACCACATTGATGTCGCAGTCAAAAGGAATTACAAGACATGCAAGTGAAGGAATTAAAAAAAGAAAAAGAAAGAAAGAAAAAAATATGGGGTATGTGAAACGGAATAGGAGGAAGAAGCACAAAATAATGGTTAGTTACCGGAGTCGAATTAAATCTTGCATGCTCAGGGTTAACAAAAGAAAAGGAAAAGGGAAATGCCGTGTACTTTGTCACCAGTTATAGAACTGCGATAGGTTACCAAAGTTTAGGTTCCAAGAGTCTCAGACTTGGTGATACAGAGAATAGGGTACATAGCATAACGAGTTGTCAGGATTATTATGTCTTGGTAATGTCAAACGAGTGATCGGCCATGCATCATTCTAAGCGTTCATGATACCTTGCTGATGATGGCTCATGACAAACAATGTCCAACTGAAGACGGCCGATCGCCCATTCGTGATTCCAGCGTTCTTAGTTCCTGGTTAATATAAGTAAAACCAACAGCAAAAGTTGGAAAAAGCACAAAATAAAGTTGACAGGTTTAACTATAGTCGAGTGTGTGAAATCTTGCAGCAGAGAAGTACTAACGGCATTGAAGATAACAGGAGGTCAGACATGCTGTGTCACTGGCAAATAGCGTACCGTAATAATCAGAGACATGAACGACAAACGAACGGCACCTGATGTCTAATCTAAACTGCCGAAGGATCGACTATGTGTTATTGTGGCGTATTTATTCAGGTGTTACCACGGGAATCGAAGAATTCGGAAGCAAGATAAGCTTAAAAGTTGAAGAGTGCAAAATTAAAAGTAAGTTAGTTACTCAGCTGCTAACAATTCAACTAAGAAAGGTACAGAACAAACGTACAAAGGAAATATTGATTTAATCCCCCAAGCAGGAGTGGACAAGTAATGTTAGACGATCGATCAAGTATGCTTTAATCTAGAGCTTTTTGATTCCTTGACAACTCAAGCTCCAGATCGACAGAAGGAGCTAGCGTTTCAAGACTCTATGTAGAATCACAAAAGAAAGGTCAGGCATACTCGACTCAAAGGCTTCTAAACCACACTTCGACGAAAGAAAGGGAAGAACACGTGTCGTAGATTATTAAAGTGCTCAGGCCTCTAAGGTTATCAATACCACAGTTTCAAACGGCAAGTTTTTGATGCATAAAGGAAGACGAAACAAGACAGCTAACATAAGAAAAGGAATTAATTGTTACGTCACGGTAATGTTAAAGGATCGATCGACAGGCAAGTATGCGTTATTGTGGCGTATTCAGGTCTTAAATCCCAAGCAGCCAATCTCAAAGGTCAAGAAGCGAAACTAGAATAGAATAAAGGTTAGCCAGCGTGGGCTGGACATTGCCGAGACACTTGAAGTGAATAAGCAAGAAATAATGATTAGATCTCGTCAAGTGAAATTTTTAGAAATGAGAAGACTAGTAAAGCTGCAAAAGACAACAGGTAAATGTCGTGTCACCGATACCTAAGGTACCATAGGTTACCAGGGTTTCAACGGCAGTTCCACGATGAGGAAAAGAAAACAAGACAAACCCGCAGTTCCAAGCCAGGTTAGTGATTCAAAAAAGAGATTGACACACTATGGCACACTACTGAGACAACGAATAAAGGCCAAGTAAGTTTTCTGACTCTTAAATAATGTCAACCGATTGATCGACGCACTAGTATGCGTTATTGTGGCGTTCTGTAGGTATTTCAACCATAGGTCTGAGGTATGTATCGCCCGATTTAAACTGAGATTGCCGAGAAATTTGGGGAGCAAGATATCAATAAGCTTCAAAAGCCAAGGAAAACAAACCCCCGAGGAAAAGTTATGCAAGGATCAAGTGAGACAGAGTCAGAGGAAATTTTGTGGCTTGAGAGCTTACTAACGAAAGAGAAACGATTGATCGGCTATGCGGATTTATGTTCCGTCAGGCTAATTGAAGACTCCGAAAGCGCAGAATTAAGGTTTAATAAGTCAGTTTTCCCGAGTTCCAGTTATAATTAAATTCTGATGACTAACACAATTGCAGAAGGGACCCAAACGTGCCACTGACATCTACCTACATAAGTATGAACTAGACCAAGCTTACAACAGAAATAAAGAACTATACCTACTCTAGCCAAGGCTCAAGTAAGTCATCTTTACTGGAGAAACCTATATCAAATCTACTAAGATTCAAAGCAAATCACACCCACCAAACACACAAAGTCTATGATAGATAAGTCGACTAATTCCCCACCATCTGCTGAATGTATACCTATACAACTTAGCAACCAACAGAATTACTCAGAATATATCAAATTATCATGCATATGACACGCCAAACACATAATGCTTCTCGAGGAATCCGCAATTAGAAGCCGAAATAAAGCTAGAGTGTTCGGAAACACAATCAAAAGCCTAGAAAGAGCTTATATAGACCTTGTTTGGGCTTGACTGGGGGTGCAAAACTATTTACCAACTACATATGTACTCGAGTAAAAGAGTGATTTCAGCGCTATGAACCAGTGCTCCCGTAGTTTAGTCCAGTTGGCAGTGGTGACGGACTATTGTAGCCTTGTTCCAGTCCAGTATGAGGGGACACTCAACTGTAGTCGACTACAGACTGGGTGTTCAAGGATTGAAGTTTGCTGTGTTAGGGTTGAGAATATCTAAGCGTTCTGTATGCATGTCTGCCTTGCTTGTCCTACATAGAATCCGAACAACTCTGTAATACATGGAAGTCGGGAACTCGGTGCATGTAAATGATGAAGATTATAATGAAAATCTAAACCGTTTTTATCATCGAACATCAGTCTTGTGATTTATGCAACTACAACTCTTGAAAAAGCAACCCATAGCCCTGCTACATTATGATACGGCATACCGAATGGTGGCTAAAAGCAATGAGAATTTCGATTGTGTTTTTTGCAGAACACTTGTACTGTTTTTGCACCCTAGAGGGAATTATGTCTTGGATGTTCGCTCTTTGGACTGTAGTCGACCACGGACTACGACTGACTACAGTCGACGGCAAATTCTGCAGTCGGTCATAGTCCGACTCCGAGGTCCCGAACGGACCGTCAATATGTGGTCCAGCCCCGTCCACACCCCGGACTGGACCGGACGTGGACGGACCATGGAGAGCACTGATTTCCATATGAAAATTATATGCTGTTTTCCACACCTGACTATCCTGCCAGCTGGTACCCTGGTATATATATATCCAATCACGAGCATAAACAAACCAAGTAAACTTATACATAGCAACAAAAGAAGATCGACGCAGAATACAACAGCACCTCATTACGAAGATGATATTAAACCTAAACCAACTTCCACAGTCCCTCAGAAAACAACAACTAAAAAATGAAAGCCATAAAAAAGCAAGTCAAGAGCTTCAGACCATATTTATCAACATAAATTTCCAATTTCCTTTTTCCTTTTTCAACTTCCAAAGTCATCAATGCTTCCGTTAATATATACCCATTTTCAAACTCATCACTTTCACGGGCATAAAGACTTGACTACATATCACCTTATCGCTTCATCGTCATTATAATTTGTCATCAAAATCACCGATGAAACTTGATATCATCAGCGTATGACAGCGACATCTGAATTCCGACATATCTATGGCTCGTACCAGTAGTATCCAGCTTCTCCGGTAATGCAGGGCTTATCGCTATATATACTCAGGATTCCTGATACGGGATTCGGTGGGAGAGTTAAGGAGTGGTAGTATGGTGTGTGATTATGGAAAAGTTAGCTGGGGAATCTAGAACCTATTACCTATAGACAGTAAGTGCGTATTCTAAGTATGTATTGTAAGTAAGTATCATAAATAAGTATACGAACAAGTACATAAACAGAGTGTGACATCCCATCGCTCTATTCTGGTAAATAGAACCCCAACTTTACCTACTCGATTCAAGATTGTAATAGAAAATCTCAATATACAAGGCGCGGGGGGGGGGGGGGGGGGGCACATACCTCCCTATCTATCCTAGTACTCTCTCCACGTTTATAGAAAACATTTTTCCTATAGTAAAATATATTCACCCTTCCATTTATATAGAGCAATGGGCAGTCCTTCAGTAAGTATATATACGTATAGTAAGTTAGGTTAACTAACTCTCAACAAAGAAACAAATCCAAAGAAGTTGTTAAGTGCATGAACAAAAGAACGAAAAAATGAAAGCAATTCAAGCCCCTGTATCAAGGGAGTACGCAGCAGTGACGCAGCACCTTTCCCATTTTTAATGAATCCCCTATATATCTCCTATAATCCCCCAATAAGCTCCCAACAATGACCCATTTAGTTTTGTTACTATATACCTATCTATAACACCATAAATACTATATTAGAAATACCATACCATAAATACAGTAATACCATTACATATTCACCATACATATTCACCCTACATGCCCAACATACCATAATATAACATGACATAATCACGTCATGTTATGTTTTATTGGTGATTGATCCTTGTTGAATCATACTGGAATCCAAAAAATAAAATAATAAGATAATAAAATGATGAAATGATGAAATGATGAAATCAAAAGAATAATATCAAAATCAAAATCAAAATCAAAAAAATCAAAGGAATAAGAAGAAGAAGAAGATTCGTTTCATCATAAATCCACATAAATCATAAATCATAAGTCATAACCGTATCCAACAAAAGAGAAAATAAAAAGAAGGAAAAAGAAGGAGCAAAGTAAATAGCTGGCTGTATGCCTAGTGCTTTAAGAAAAAATAAAAAAATGAACTAGCTAGCTAGGTATGTTATAGTATAGTAAAGTAAAATATAGTATAGTAAAGTATAGTATGTTATAGTAGTATAGAGTATGGTATATATATAAAAAATAAAACTATAAAAGACGTATCTCAGAAACTAACTAACTACTATAGGTAGTGGGGAAATATATCCATATTCCAATTCAATATCCCCATATTTCGATCATTCCATAATTCCATAATTCCATATCCATAATTTTAAACGTTAAAAAAAGAGTTTTTGTTATTTTATTTTACCCCTTTCTTCTTTCGTTTTCCGAGTTTCATCACAGAAAACAAAAGAAGAAAAAGATTTGAGGTCCCAAGATATGTTGTGTGTTTTTTTATCGTCGGTTTCATCACGACAATAAAGAAGTCTAGGGAAAGAAAAAGAAAAGGAAAGGAAAGAGAAGATAAGGGTTCGATACCTGATTTCATCACAGGTAGCAATTCCTTGAAGGTAGTAGTGCGGGGGAGGAGGGGGGTTAGTTTCTGATTTCATCACAGAAACTTTTTGACCCCAAGCTGGCAGAAAAAAAACGCTTACGTCAAAAGAAGTAACAGAAGAAAAGATAAGAAAAGATAAAAAGAAAGCTAGGGAACAGAGGGAAATAATAAGAACACGTCATTCATTTCATAAAACTCCCCGCCATGCAAAATTCCATCATGCCGAATAAAGTCAAGCCAGTCGAAAACAAAATGGAAAAGAAAAGAAAAAAAAACTGAAATCAAAAATCAAATCCCCAATAAGCAATAAAGCAGAAGAAGGGGAACAAAAAAAAAATTGCAAGAAAAAACCTCGCAGGAAGAAGAACGGGACGCTAAAAAAGGACTAAAAAGGATGCTAAACAGAGAAACCGGGGGAAAAAGAAACCAGAAAAGAACAGAAAAAAAAAAAAAAAAAAAAAACAATAGAGAAACCGGGAAGAAAATGAACCCGGAGACACAAACAGAAGCAAAAAGTCGAAAAAGTTATTCACAACCCACAATCCCCAATCACTCAACTTCCAAATAGTAGGTAAGCAGGCACCGCTGGGGGCCAAATGCGCCAATATCATCCATCCAATGCCAATCCTCCCAAATCTTCGATACTGTCGAAATCCATCCGACGTTATCCATCAGTTAAAGTCAAAGTCAAAAACTCCATCCTCTTTATCCTTGCCCACTCTACCATAGCCCAGTCATCAACCTCTTAACTCCTACCACATGCCCTCGCCAAGCAACATTCTTTCCCTCAACAAATTTCTCAACGCATACCTATCCCCTCTTCCCGCGTGTTCATTAAACCAACCTCTCGTCTCCTTCCTCCATTTCTTCTCCTCCTCCATTTGTCTCTTGACAAATTCCGGACCAACATCAAACTCCTCACCAACCACAAACTCTCCAAAGCCGGCCGCAAGACGACTTGAACCAGAATTACCACCATAACTTGACGCGGCTCCCATAACCACAGAATTGCTAGTAGTCTGCCCTCCAACAATCGACTGACCATCTACACTCATGAGATCCTCTTGTAAATCATCCAAGCCCTCGAAAGGATCAACTTCGTCGTCGGGATCCTCATCTACCTTCAACCAGCACATACGACTGGGATCAAACACCATCCCTCCGACTACTTGGATACCCATTTTGTTGGTGCCATGGTTGACTTTGGTAATCAACGCCGGGCGAGGGGGTGGGCGGGTTTCTTTTAGGTCGGGGGCGTCGAAGAGGGAGAGAACTTTGGAGTTGCCTTCCCAGCGACAGGTGGTGGCGTTGTAGACCATACCGGAGGCTTTTGCTTCTGTGAGAGTAGAGTTAGTAAATGTCGATTCGTTATTGGTTACACCGCCACTCGAATAGGTAATAGGTCAGTGAAACACCGATTGGTGTGACACAAAGTCCGAGTGATGGCCGATGCAACTCAGAGTGATCGGATGAAACCAAACGTGGATATGGCCACATTTGATAAACCAGAAAAGCAAAACATACCTTTAGACAGGGTAACACTATTATTAGTACCCGCCTTGATAAGATGAGGTTTGGTTTGAGTGATCTTCCTCGTCGAACTCTTATTCGCCACAGTACTATTTCTAGCCGCGATTTTATTGCGCCATCTTTCTGCGTTGGGTGATGGGTTCGATGGAGATAGCCCGAGGCGTTGTTGCGTGATTTCACGGGCTTTACGGGAAGCTGTTGTTGCACATCATTGGCATGGCTGTACCATAAGAAATAAAGGAAGAGTAAGAGATGCATACCATTAGTGTCACGTGCAAAAGACGGAATGTCCTCCGGCCGACAGCTCGTCAAATCCAATACCTTGTTCTTCTTCTTCGGAAATTCCTCCTGTACCGCATTTACCTGGGCTGGAGTCTTCTTCTGTAGCGCTACTGATGCAACCTTCGGCTTAACTGCTGTAACCCGATATTTACTCTCAACTGTGCTGCTCGTCGGTAAATCATCAAAGATCTCCAACTCTGATCCATCTCCAAAGTTGCGTTTTCTGGTAGGCTGAGTCAGGGTTCCAATACTAGCTGCTTCCCTGCGAAGATGCTCCGGTGCAATAGTCGGCGTTGTGGCCTTCCGAGCAGTGGCGGTGGAAGAGCAGGAGTTGCTGGGCGAATGTCTAGCACCTCTGTTCCGCATAGCAGAAGTCCGACCGTCTTGAGAACTGGTGCTACCGGCTCTACTGTGGTGAATTTGATGGGGTGGGACAGAAGGCTTAGTAGTTTTCGCGGCTACATGGGCAGAGTTACGGATTGATGCACCACCGGGCAAAAACGGAGCAGGGTGTCGGACTACCCCGATATTGCTGATGTTGTTGTGTGGCCTTGAGGCTTCAGTTCGGCTCGGAGGACGGCCGGAGCTGGTGCGTGAGGCGGGCCGGCTGGGGTTGTTATTGCTGTTGGGTGGTCGGCTACCAGAACTGGCTGGGCGAACGGCCACTACTGGGCTACCAGAGCTTGGAGGTCGTACTGAGGGATTGCCAGAGCTGGGGGGACGACCAGAAGAGTTCCGGGAAGAGGGGCGGCCATTGGAGGTCCGGCTTTGGGGGCGGACGTTCTTCTGAGGAAGAGGCTTATCGGCAATGTTGGGGATGCTTCGTTTTGCACGCAGATATTGAGCAGGGTTTGTGGTGGGGACATTTTCACGGAGGTTGCGGGAGGGTTTGGTGGGGGGTCCTCGACGAGATGGTTGTGGGCTTGACGGGGACGAGGATTCCGGACTGTTGCTGTACCGGCTAAAGTCCATGGAGGAGGGACCGGCCGACCAGCGGTTTCGGGCATTTCGCTTAGGTGGCTGTTGGGGTTGGTTGTCCCGCTCTGCTACGGGTTCCAGTGGAGCCGAGGGCAGAAGAGTAGGATGATGTGCACGTCCTAGTCCGGTATGCCGTCCTGGTGGAGGTGCAATGGGCTGCTTATTGGTAGTAAAGGTCAGACTGGTAGCTGTTCTTCGGATGGGACTTGGCTTGCGTGATTCCTCTTTTTGTCTGACATTACGGTTTAATGATAGTTTCCTGCTGTCAAAAACCTCTTCACCATCTCCAATCTCAATACCTTCGAAGAATTCCTCGTTGTCCTTGGAAAGATCGTCAAAGTTCTGGGGGATAGAGAACTCTTCTTCGCCGTCATCTGATGGCTCGGGAGCTTCAGCACGACGACGTTGCAATGCCTTTTCAAAGTCCAAGAGCACGCCGTCCGGTAAAACCAACCCTTCAAGTGGCATGTCATCTTCACTTTCCATAGCTGACATGGTCGGTGAGGCGATGGAATGACCATAGTCCATTCCAGTCCGCATCCCGGTGTAACTGGACCCAATACCACTATCTCCATCACCCCAGTCCTCAAAAGTCTCTTGTGCGTCTAGTGTACGTCTTTCCTGACGATTAAAGCCGAGTTGCAACGGCTGATCACTAGGAAACTCAAAATCATTTTCAAAGTCATCATCGGGTAGTCGCTTAGTTGCCACGTTGGGCATTTTTTGAGTAATGTTTGGCGGTGCAGAAACATTTCGTGTGTACATTCTTACTTCGGGTGGTGACCAAGAGGGCTGAAAAGCCTTGGGAGCAGAAGGCAGGAAGCTGTCCTCCGCAAAAAAACTGTCGTCGTCAGATGTATCGCGATACCGGTTCAATCGGTCCTCAGTATCGTAATTAGGGGAGTTTAGTCGAGAAGGCTCGAAATTCCGGGTTGGTCTACTTGTCGGTAAGTGCTGTAACGAAGCCGGAAATTCCTGTCTCTTGACAGTAAAATTGCCGGTCGGAAGCTCTAAATCATCACCCCAGTCATCATCCATCGTGACCTTTTTTGATCTGCTACTTGACTGTAGCCGTTTGATTGTTCCGCCGACCAGAGCAGAGGGAGGTACGTTTTCCGGTATTGGAATACCGGCGTTTATTGCAGACTTGATAGCTGTTGCCGGGGCTCCGTCGAAGGGAATTTGGTGTTCTCGGTTCGCTGTCTCTAAGGCTTCAATATCGTGAGCTGATGTTATGGTCGACCTCCGGCTGGAAACGGGAGTCTCGCGACGAGAATACGCCGTACCTGCGCGAGAAGAGTTGGGTGGTGTCTGTGGCTTCTCAATAGGGCCTAGCTCCTCAAAGTCGGGGTCGTCGTCCCAGCATTCGATCGTGTCCGCACCACGGTGGAGGATCTGCGACGAAATATCCAAGCGGGCCGCCATGTTGTCCGGAGCTGCTATGTAGCGGAATGTAATTTGCGAGGTGAGGTAGAGTTTGTGTTTTGGCGTATGCGACGTGTGAGCTGGCGATTAGAGACTACTCGCTGGTAGCCAATGCAGAAGCAGTACAGTTGCTGTGGGGTGTTGGTCTTCAATGATGGGTCGTTACGTGAATTCGTTGGTCTCGTTCTACCTAATATTACAGCTCTCGAAATTCGTTAATTGATGATCGTTTCGTCGTTAGAATCCTCCGATATGCCGCAATCTCCCAAAAGCCAGAACCAGTGTACAAAGCGAAAAGCGAAGAGAAAAGGTCGTGGTCGCGTCAACAGATTCGGCTATATGCTGTTGGTAAGTGTGATGCGTAGTATTCTTTTTCGTATAAAGTCTATTTACTTGGTCTCGTAAGGGTCGTGGTCTTTTTTTTTAGTCGTGGCGTCGTGTCAAGAGAAGGTGTTGTTGGGGATGGTGTGTGGATGGTGTGGATTCGTGGTTGCGATGGGTGCTTTGGAGGTGGTGGTGGTGGGTATGTCGCTCTCGGTCGCGAGCCTTCGGAAGCGATGAAACCAAACAAAGGGATGTGTGTTGCGTCCGTCAGAACGGTCGCATGGTCGAGTGTGGTATCTCCGGAAACGTCTGTCGCGGGGGGCGTCGCAAGGGGCGATGGCAGCGAGCGATGGACAGCGGCGGGGAGGGTGTTGGAGATGGCAGAGAGGGAGCTGGAGGGTTCGTTTGGTGTGTGCGGCGAGAGGAGAGAAGCGGATTGGGTGGTGGGCGATGGTGAGGACATCAACAATTGGGCGGCAACGAGTCAGCTGGGGTTACACAGGTCATTTGGAGGCGAGAAAGGGCACGGTTTGGTCCAGTACATTTAGAAATTCTGCATTAATCTGCGTTAATTCTGCGTAATTCTGCAAGAAAATTTTCTAGGGGGCCGTATTAGGATAACGTTGGCCATTCTGAGAATTTGCTGGGACGAATGGGACAGAGTTGGAATGGACAGCATATTTTAGTTGAGATAGTTTAAAGAGGTGAGTTTCCAGCTGATGACTTTTCTCTTCTCTGGCTGGCTGTCTTGAGATGGCCAGACGGGCATAACTCGCAACCTGTGATATAATTGTAGTTTCTGGTGGTGTGGGGATTTTTATTATTAGATGCTTCAAAATTCAGGATTTTTTTATTTTTTTTAATTTTTTTTTTTTTTTTCAATTCGTTTGGTATGTACCTAACATATGTACTACGGACCGGTATACGACAAACAGAGTGCCATGTCTTTTATGCATCTCAGACTTTTTTCATGCCGGTAGGATTGGTGGTGAAGCTGTTCTGACAAACTGCCCTCGCTTGGCAGGATGCCCCCTCGCTTCCACCGACCGAGCTGATGTGATGGAAGTGCAGCAAAAGTGTGGGAGCGAGAAGGGAGAAAGCGAGCGAGACAGAGTTGGAGAGATACAGGACTGAAGCGAGCGAGCAGAGCAAGCAAACACCTGTGAGGCACAGTAGACCGTTGAGGCTTCAGGCACCGAGCACCGAGTAGTTAACATTCCAAGTGGGGGAGAGGGGGGGGGAGGGTATCTTGATGAGTGAGAGAAGAACAAGTGGATGGGCATTGGCTGAGTGAGTACCTGACGAGTGAAAATCGAGCAAGTGTGGAGTATGTGGATGAGTTCCTGACGAGTGACAATCGAGCAAGTGTGGAGTATGTATGTAGATGAGTTCCTGACGAGTGACAATCGAGCAAGTCGTGAATGGATGAATACCTGGACGAGTGACAAGTGAGCAAGCAGTGAGCACTGTCAGAGCAACACCCCCCCCCCCCCCCCCCCCTCCACCCCTGCCCGCGCCACAACCTAAGCGGATGACAGGTTCGCGTCATTGCCTAAGATACTCTAACTACTACGCGTCTTCCCCGGGCCTTCGCGGCGTAGAGCATTCCACGAGATACTACATACAGTTTCCCCAACTTGCCACGCGACGCTCATAAGCAAAAGAGAAAAAAATGCCATCAACAGCCCTGTTACGAATCCCACGTGCCGACGACAAAGATAGCTGCATTCTTGTCCACGCCACGAATACAAGCTCCACCCAGTTGCTGGAAATCACTCTAACAGCGACTGAGGGGGAACGCGCTTTCGAAACCAAATGTAAGTTGCCTACCGAGTCCGGGGAGCCGAGACAGCCAAAGACTCCGCGTTAAGCCCTATGCCATGCTTCGAACACTAGAAACTAGAAACTAAACCTACGTCGTGGGCCCGTAGTAAAGGAATCAGAACTTGGACTATACAAGCGTAAACAGTTTTCACGATCCCTCGATGACCTTCGCTCTATAACCCAATACGTATTCCAAAAAATCCCATCAACAGACCCAGCCCTAGTCGAAGGATTGGATATAAAAGCAGATGTTGAAGATGATATCATCACGGTTAGTTTTCAAGCTTATATAGTCAGTTATGTGCTAGGAGGGGTTTTCCTGGCTTGAAACGCACGGACCTCTGGGGAGCTTGAAGAACCTTGGGACACCTAAGGTCCTCAATTCCGAACTTGCGTAGCGAGCTTTCAAACTTGCGAGCCGAACGAATTAGCTAGACTTACACTTTTGCTACTCTAGATTCGCATAGGAAAGCACTATTCCGGCATCTCTCAGCAATTCGCCGCTTTTGGAATTCCACAAAGAGATGATGCAGAAATATCAATTTTTGATTGGGCTGCAGATTCTTGTAAAGCTTTAGATGAGGTGACTGTATGTGTTTCCCCGCAGTTCTATTCATTATATATGATTCTTCTTTCCGGTCCTCTGTTTAACAATCCCATCCCTGCCTTCCAATATCATTCCTATCTTATCCCATCAACAATCAATCATCTCAATTTCCCTCATATCTGTCAATCTTCATCATCATCTTCACCCTCCGATCTCCAATCTCCAATCTTCATCTTCATCCGTCTATCTCCAATTTCAATCCTCCAATCTCCAATGCTTCAATCGCCAATCCTCCAATGTCCCTATGATTAATATATCTCCTAATCTCCATCATCATCATCACCCCATCTCCAATCTCCCTATAATCAATAAATTCTTCAACGCCACTAACACCACAACATAGGCAACCAACCTCCTCCTCCAATCCTCACTCGCAGCAAAAGACGCAACCATAAAATCCCTCACAACTCAGCTCTCGGAACTCACCGATCTCAAAAAGAAACACGAAGACCAACTTCTCATCAAATTTTCCGAACTCCTGAACTCCAAAAAGGCTAAAATCCGTGAACTTACCCAGAAGCTTGAGTCAGGTTCGTTGGGTAGTAACAAAGGTAAACCCTTGCCCTTTTTTCCCTCTGTATTTCCTCTCACTATTACCTATATCCATCCATTCATCCATCTAGCCATGTATCTGTCTATTAATAATAATTTATCCCATATCTCCTTCTACCACTACCACCTCCTACATCCATAGCTAACGCACCACAGACACCCCCAAAGAACCATCCCCATCCCCACCACCCGCAATATCAAAACCCACACCCTCAACTCGACCATCACGAAAACGCAAACCCGCCCTCCCAGAGCCCTCTTCCGACGATGATGATGATATCTATAACCCCAACCCAGAGATTCAAGCTGTGGAAATGGATATAGACCCAACCCCCAATCCAACTATTAAATCCATTCCCAGTACCCGGAGCACTCGTAATACCCGAAGCAATCGAAGCAATCGAAGCAATCGAAGCAATCGAAGCAATAGAAGTAATGGAAATGACCGGAATATACAAAACTCATCATCATCATCATCAGCAGCAGCAGAAGCAGCAGCAGCAGAAGCAGAGGTGTTGCGGAATACTACCAACACAAACACAAACACAAACACAAATAGAAACATCGCGGTTATATCAAATATCAAAGATGATGATGATGATGATGATGATTTACCGCCTCCAAGACCTAGAATCGATTGGGAGACGGGGAAACTTATTGCCTCTGGACCTGGTGTGGGGGCGGCATCTGGGGCGGGAATGGGAATGGGGATGAGTCAAGTTAGTCATGTTTCGGATACTCAGACTTTCGGTATACGGGGTTCTAGGGGGCCTGGAGGTTCTGGTTCTGGGGGTTTTGGGGATTCTCGGGATTCTGGAAGGAAAGAGGGGATGGAGGATATGGTGATTGAGGATAGTGATGTCACGGGTGATGAGACGGAGTAGTGGGTTGTACTTTGAGTTTCTTTTTAGAAGTTGGGATTGGATTTTGGTGGGGGACGAGAGGGATGGGAAGAAGGGAAAAAAGAGGAGAGGAGGGAGAAGGGGCATGTGGAGCTTTCAAGGTGCCGGTACTTTTCCCTCAGGAGGAAAGTTTGTTACTATGCAGACACTCAGGAGCTGCGCACCATATGTATATTGAAATACCTGAAACTCTATGACTTTTCAACTAAGCTGTTATAATTTATTCCCGTGATTTATGGATCTCGGGAGATTGTAAACAATACTAGAGTATCCAAGGGTCCAGAAATAAAAAAATGCCATACCGTACAATAACTATTAATGCATAATACTGGGTCAGGTTTTCAACCCTCTTCACTCTTCTCTGTAGAGTATGGTGGTCTCAGCATCTTCCATCCTCGTTTCGCGGATGATGCTGTGTATGCTTAGTCATCCGCCGTCTCACCCCTGTCAAGCCCCCTGTCAGCGGCCAACTCCACGTTAGCGCGGCTCTTCGTACATAGCATCGGTGATTTTCCGCCAAGCCCCAGAATTTTCCCCGACGCCTGTGTGTTTAAAAGCCGACGTTCTGTCCCTCCATCCGCCTTTACCTTCTCAACATATCTCACCATATCAACACATCAGCACGCGACTAACCACGAAACCCTACACACAGCATAACTCCACCAGGTTCGTACCCACCTCCTCTTAGTCGCAACCGCTTCAATTATCTACCTACAACCCCCCACGCGTACAACCCTGTCTCGATCAGACAAAGGAGTGTATAGCACATCAAAAGAAAAAAAAAATCAATCGTATGATGATTCGCAGGCATTTGGCTTTAGGCAAAGTATACCTTTCTGGTATACTGCGTCGGTGATGAAAAACAACCGCTACCTTATAAACACCTCTGACTATTGATTATTTTTCTTGATACTTTTTATATTTTCACCTGCGACCTTTTTTGAGGGGATTTTTCTTTGGCTAACTTTGGTATCAGTTTTGTCTAGGTTTTATTAAGGAACTTGATGATAACGATGGTGGAGGAGAGAATGATGATGAATGATATAAGAATAATAAAGATTGGTTATGAAAACTTGGATTGTGCTTTGTGATTTGTTTGAATTGTGAAATCATCTTTTCTGTGACAATTGCCATGAAATGTACTGAGGATTGAAGTCCTTGTACGTATTGACCGCGCGAATCTCTCAAGTCTTCTGGGCCTTGCGATACGACTGGTGATTTATGGCACACATTCACTGATATCAACTCGTTCATGCCATAATGAAGACCTCTCGAAAATTTTATTCTACTCCTGATATCCATAAACTTATCCAACCCGCCCAAACCATTGCAACGCTAATAAATAAAATTCGCGCGAAAACCTCCTCGCGACCAAATAATTAGCAATACTTGATCAATGCGCATATACAATCCCATCCTATAACAGCCATGTCCAGCTTATACCATTCCTAATAAACCCCCCCCCCCCCCCCCCCACCCCGGTTAAAGAAGAATTAAAGGCAGCTCATATTGGCTAAGCAAAGCCAAAAGACTCCTTCACGTTTCTAACTCTCTCCTTAACATTCATCGAACTATCATGTTCCATAACCTTCAATCTATCAACCCACCCATATTTCTTCAGCAACTCAATCCTTCTCAAACGCGCGGAATCATCATACGCATCGACATCGGGGCTCGTAAGGTTAATAAGGACATAAACACAAGCGGCCCTAACATCACCATCGGTATGTTGACTCAACCTAACCAGAGCATTCATGATTTCTCCCTGGTCGGCAAGAAGATCCTGAT
Source organism: Pyronema omphalodes (assembly GCA_024516155.1). Classification (NCBI taxonomy): domain Eukaryota; kingdom Fungi; phylum Ascomycota; class Pezizomycetes; order Pezizales; family Pyronemataceae; genus Pyronema; species Pyronema omphalodes. Next base: position 908,520 of record JAJJXM010000009.1, read on the forward strand.
GTCTAGACCAACCCGCAGCGATATGAACAAGATTATAAAGCACCGCTTTAATAACCTGCGGAGGGGTGTTATAGGAACTTAGGACCCTGATGTAGAGACCGAAAAGTCGGTCTCGGCCAAAGGCTTCGAATACGCATTCGACGTTCTCACCGATGGGTGAGCCGATTAGGATGTTTCGCATCGTTTCTAGAAGTTGCTCTTGGAGCGCGATGGATTCTTCGTGGAGTGCTACTTCGGCTTCGTATTTTTCGGCTTTGTGAAGGGCGCGCATGGCATCCCATAAGGCGGTGGGGAGACGGGTGACGCAGTCCGGGTCTTGGTCGGGCTGCTCGGATTGGTCAAGCATCATGGTATCTTCCTCTGTTGCTGGAGGCTCCGGGTTCTCGGCAAGGTTCCAGAGGTTACCCAGGTTAACGACTATCTTCTTGTTGGCAAGAGGAGAGAGGAGCATGAGATGCTTCAAAGCCCAGACAGCCTCAAAGCGCAGTTGGCGGGATGAATGTTGGGTCAATTGGCAGAGAATATCAAAGATACCGGCTTCCTCGAGCTGTTGGCGCATAGGACTGAATTCTAAGACCAGGTTACAGATACATGAGCAGGAGGCGGCTTTGACAGAGTCGTTGGGGTGTTTGATAAGCTCGAAGACTGGAAGGCAGATTTTGGAATCATTGATGTCGGTGCGAAGGTTAGCGACGCTGCGAGCAATGCTTCTAGCGAGAGCGCAGGCGGAAATAAGGACTGGGACGGTGTTACCGTCTGTGGGTGAGGATTGAGGGGTGAGGCAGTGAGCGACGATGGTTGGGAGGACGCCCATCTCTACTAGTTCCTTTCGGCGGTCTTCGCTGTCATAGACCAGGTGGGCGAGGGCTTGAAGAATTCCTTCCATTCTGACCTGGCGGTGGTAATATTCAGCGAGAGACGGGGTCTGAGAGTAGGTATTGGCATTCGGGGGCGGCTTGACGACGCGCTCAAGCTGACGACTGAAGATTGCCAGACCTTTTGCATCATAGGCAGAAGTTTTAAAATCGGTTCGGTCCATGATAAGACGGACAAGAATGAACGGTGCACGCTCTTCGATTTGCCATTGGTTCCATGTCAAGGCCGGGACACCTCCAATTGTCATACCACCAAAGGCCGAAACGTTCTTTGGAGGATTGTCAATGAGCTTGATGAGAACGGGAATGATGAGAAGAGGGATATAGGAAATTAAACGCTTTGCGACGAGGCCAACCCGGAACAGATTGGTTAGAAGCTCGGCAGCGGATAACCTGATCAAGGGATCTCCGTCTGCTTCTCGGACAAGCCCAATAATCCAGTTGATTAGACCAGACTCTGCAATCTCAATAGCATGTTCAGAAGCTTCAGTCTTGTCTTCCATGTGCTTATCGTCTCCCTCGGTGGCGAGCCAGGACTGACGACGGGTATTTGATGGATGCTGGTGATGGTGCGAATGTGCGGCGTACAAGTCAAACGACGGGAAGAACGCCGAAGGATGAGATGGACTGAGAGGAGGGAAATCTTCATTGAGAGTCGATGCCGGTCTAGAATCAAACGAAGATAACGGTGGGAAAGCTTTGGGCGTAATAATTGGCCTATTGGCTTCTGATCTTGTCTGCGGAAGATGTAGGGCCATTCCCTGATGGATATTCACATGGTCGTCCGAGATAACATATGGAAAAATAGATGCCAAAGCCGGAGAAAACATAAACATTAAAGAACGAAGCTTCGAATTTCGGATGATTTCAGAAATGGCGTCAAGTAATGGGGAAAGTCGGGCATTTGGTAGCAGTTTCCCAGCCCGGCTGTTGTTCCTCTTGACGTATTGCTCCGGTGCAAATAGTCCTAATCTAGCTGCAAGTGCATCCAGAACTCCTGCTGCTACTAGTCGCTTCTGATATGCTCCACGTTGTGTCACATCCTCCTCCTTTCCATAGATCTTTGTAGCTCTCCCCAAGGACTTGGCAATAAGCGCAGCTGCAAGCGACACCTGATCATGCACCAATCGATCCATAGATTCTTGTGACAAAATCTTGCATAAATTCTGGAGGTAATCTCCATTCTCATTATACAGTTCCTCCGCGATAATAGCGACACAGGGCACCGATGATGCATGTGGTGTATTCGGAGGAGGAGGAGTGTCGGGGATATAAGTATCGAGCATGGTGTTAAGAGTCTTAAGCGACGACACAATAAGCTTGGGCGGCGTTGTTTCTGGGTTTAAATTCGAAAGTAATGGTGCGAGTATGCCCGACTGTAGTAGGTTGCGGATATAGTATTCACCGCCTGTAACGAATGAGCACCAGCTCTATGTAACATGAGACAAACGTACCGTATGCCAAACTTCCTACAACCATGCTTGCTTCTAACCTGATAGCTTGTCGCTGTTCGTCTGTGCACAAACCAGACTCATTCACACTAAGGATATTGACAAGAGCGATAGAGATGCCCTGCTGCATAAGGGATTCTTTCGTTTCGTCATGGCCAATTAGTGCATGCTTGAGAGTGGTCAGCGCAGCGAGGATTGTAGCCGGCTGCTCTTTGAGATTTAGCTGCGAAAGTAGTATGGAGGCCGTCGTCTCTTCTTCCGTACGCGTCATTGCAGCGGTATCACGTTCTATGTTGAGTACTGTTAATGTAGGTAGTGGAAGTGTCTTAAGTTGTCGCAGTGCCGGAGGATGGAAAATGAGCTGTCTTTGAGTGTGAATGACAGCAGTTAAAATGCGGCAAAAGATAAAGTATCAAGATCGTATATTCCTATACGTATCAAGACGAATCGAGCGATGAAGGGTGTTGTCGGGAGTGTGTTGTGATCGTAGTGTTCGTTGATTTGTTCGCACGGTGGAAGTAGTAGTGGCGGGATGCTGGTGCTCTCCCGGTTGAGGTGTTCTGGCAACTGGCACTTACTATGTATCTATCTCCACCAGCCGCGCTAAACGCTACTTAGAGTGACACTCTTGGCAAGGATTCTCGCGTGTGTAACGCCGTTAAGCCGCAATAAAAAAGCTTCCTGTAGTTCAACACCCTCCGAACCACCAGCCGACAAAATGATCACCCGTCACTTGACCAACTGCGCGATCAGCTTTAATCCTTTCACCAAGGCTGGAAAGACTGCGAGAATCTTCGCGTCTCTCCTCCCTCCCGATGCGCGTATGAACGGAATGAAGATTACCACCACCGTGCTTCCCCGCGAGTCTAAGGTCGGCGGACTTGTCGATGTTACCTTCAGTACGTGAACTACTCCGGAGCTGAATAGGGGAATTTGGGAGTTTATAGGAGAGAGGAGCTACACAATAGACAGGCTCTAGTTTTGGAGAAAGTGGAAGAAGTGCGACAGAAGCTAACTCGGGTGCATAGAGGACGGACACAACATCAAGCTCGACACCAGCAAGATGAGCGTCAACGACTTGGTAGAGGAGATGGACAGACATTCCCGTGGTCTCGAGCGCAAGGACAATCTTTCCGGTTAAATAACATTAGTTATTGGAGGGATTCCAAATAAAAAATTCATTGTACATTATCAACTAAACACGACGATACCAAGACGCACACCCAAAACGATTATCTATCCAAACTCCGTTCTAAATAAGCCAATTCAATCCAATCAATGAACCTTTTCCTCGCCGAATCTATATGCGTTTCCGTTTCCGTTCATTTCCGACATTGCATCAAGCTTGAGATCCGACATAGCTTGTCCGTTGCTGGTTGGTAACAAAGGCTCTACATCCTTGATTTGCTGGTTCCGAAGGGCCTTATCCTTCTTGTTCGCATCACTTGCCTTGTCATAAAGATAGAGTCCCAAGAAACTACACCGTTAGCCAGGTCCAGCTCAAATTCCGAAGGAAACCTACGTTAAAAAGATACCTGCGCCCTGTAGCGGGGTAGTCGAGTTCCCAAACCATGCAATAGCCATGAGAATAACAAAAATACGTTTGATCAAACTAGCAACGGAGTAGGTAACCGGCGAAATCATGCTAAGCAAAACAAAAGCAATAATATTCTGGCCGAAATGCACAGTTCCGTTAAATATGAACTCCAGAGCCAGCTCGAATCCTGTCAATGGCGGTGCTCCGTGCTTTCCCTTGGTAGACAAAGCAATTCCTCCGGTTGTGTGGTACTCGCGGAGCAAAGCGGTACCCTCGTAGTAAAGCCAAATCGGGAGAGTCAACAAAAATGCCTGACCACTAGAGTAACACAATAGGTTGAGTTTGTCAAGCTTGCGCCGATGGGCGGGAATGCTCGGATCCGCAGCAACAGCCGATTCGTTGAATAGCTTCTTCGAGAAAATATTCTGGCTGACAAAGATAATGGCGCCCACGAAAGCCATAATAACACCAAAGAGGTTACCGCGGAATTCAACCGAACAAGCGAGCATGACTCCGAAAGTCAACGGAACGAGTGAGAGGTACGTGGCGGTGTTGTAGTGGACATTGAAAAGAAATCGGTAGGCAAGCACAGTAAACAACGGCGACATTCCCTTTTTCCGTCAGCTTTCCCGGCCGAGATGTGGTACAGCATGATAGGTACCTTAATCGTGTGAACGAGTGAAACAGCAATTTTGTTTGTAGCCATTGACGATGCAATGTGACCTCCGACCTGGAAAAAAGCGAGCGGTGCGGTTGTGTAGATAACCTGGCGACTGGGCGCGCGTAGACCACCCTGAAGACCTGGAATAGCTTGACCTACGGCCGGCACGTATCGAGCTATTATTGAGAGGAGAATGCACCATCCCGAGACAAACCCGAACTGTACTATAGTTAAGGTGACGGGTTGCGGTAAAGCATTGAGAATCGTCTTTGCTGAGGTATTCGATAACGCTGAAGATAGGTACCTTCGAGCGAGGACACAAATCAGCTCAAAAGGATAGATGGTAAGTTCGTAAGGGATGAGTAGTACCAAATGATACACAAAACCTATTCGCACCCGTCAGTCGGCATTTCCCTCGTTCCTCGTCCACAGGAAAACTCACAATGAGCTTGTAACTAATTGGTGCCTTGAGCTTCTCTACTACTTCGCCAGCAGTAACACTCTGTGCACGCTTCCGGCTGGTCCTGATAACCTCGCTGATACTGCGCGTTCGTGCGTGGTTGCCTCCATTCGCAACCATATTTCTCGGTTTCCAATCTGAGGTGGGGGGAGGTGCGTATCCGTATCCGTTATGGGCTGGCGAGGCTCGACGCGAAGTGTATGATGAGGTAGTCAGTGTGTTTCCGTCGGCACGGAGCTGTTGCTTGCCCTGGTATGGCGATGAAGAGGAGAGCGACGTCGACGCGAAGGTGGAGGTGCGTACCGACATTGCTGTGTTTGAGCTGCGGTATGTATGCTGCTGGGCGCCGAGCGTAATCTAGAGTAACAACACTTTACTCCACCAGGAATTCGCGTGGTAAGGGGGGGCCACGCCCTAGATTGATATCCGATATCGTTAGTGTTTAGAAATAGTCGCTTAATTGCAACAATCAACGCATCGTATAGCCAGGCAAGGGCTTTGATAAGAACTTAGAAGAGGAAGGAAATAAGACTTTGAGGTCTTAGAGGCTGCTTGTAGTATGTTGGTTGGTGATAAATCAAGGGTCTCCTTCAGGGTCTGATTCTTGCCAAGATGCGTGGAAATCTATTACAAGACAGGTGTCCTGTGGTTGCTAACAACTGCCTAGCATTACACTTTGTCATCTGCAATCTTGGTATGTACTTTAAAAGTGTCAAAAGGTTTCATATATATTTGGCAACACAAAAGTTGCACAGTCTTCCTCAAAACATTTCAACGTCGTCCCAAGGAATCCATCCTTGTCACGGAACGCAGCGGAAGCTACGGGCATTAGAAACATCATTCTATATATACCACTGCAGGTAAAAGTTAGAATAGCCGCATCTTATGACGTCCAAAGAGGGGGAATACATAAGGGCTAAGCCCTGAAAATTCAAAGTGTCTTCTGGAGAACCGCAGCACGTTGATCTATCTCGCTTCTTGGTTTGTGGCAAGTGTTTGCCGTTATTCCGAAAACTTTGGTTGATAAATCAACTTCGATGTGGAGAGATAGTACGCGTACTACGGGGAAGCCGTTACAGCTCCCCGGGTAATTGCCGAGTTCTTGATTCCTACGTACACTGTGGGGGCACCCTCTGAATTTATTCTTTCCACCAGTTTGACACAGTTAAAAAAAAAAAAAAGGCTATTCTAGTTGGTTTAATCGACTGAAGCTTCGCAGTTGTTGACATGATTTCACTGGTAACATTTACGCCACAAACCACGCCATTTGTAACAGCTCATACATAGCTTACGAGGGCCAAAGGTATGCAAATTCGAATGACTCGACAGCTTGATAGCTAACAGCTCATTGTCTTCAGGAATCTCATGATCCCACTGAAAATATGCCCGCTAGCGACCATCGCAGTCATTCAGCCCAGCTACATAAATACACGTGGATAAATGTCCCCACCAATCGGCCCGAACCTGACATGTCGGACTTCTCTCCGGTATTCAAACATGGCGAACGGTCCGAGTTGTTAGAGCCCACAGGGTCCCCGATAAGGTCCAAGGATTATTTGATAACACTTAAACAACGTCGAGTTTATCCTCATGATCTGAGCATAACAACCTCAGACGGTAATTACAATCACCCAACAAATATTTTATCTTTAATGGTAAGCTCCCTTGTCGATGGAATTGATAAATCTTATTTCACCGCAATGCGATGTAAACGCCTCCTTTCTGGTTGTAACCATACAGAAAGCTTCTAGAAGCCACAACCCATGGCGATGTCATCGACAGGCATCTCTCGGACCACTCTACTGCGTGCCTTAGCGCTCCAAGACTTCCTAAAAAGGAGACACAAATACGCCAGTGCATTAGCTCCCGCCCCGTAAGGACACTTTTAAAGAACCAAGGTCCAGCTTTCTTTCCTCAAGCTTCCCGCAACTCTCCCCCGCAATACCACCGCAGCCATGACGATCTCAACGACCCCCCGTGCGTTCCCTACGCCAATGGATATCAAAATGATCGTATCTGACGTCGATGGCACTCTACTCGACTCCCACCACCTCCTCCCTACCACCAACCCCACCCACAAGGTTATTCGGAAAATCCGTGAGGTCTACCCTGACCTTCCCATCATTATCTCCACCGGAAAGCAGCACCGTTCGACCGCCGAGCTTCGTGAGCAGCTTGACCTCCACAAATTCCCCTGCTGCCACCTCAACGGCAATGTTATTTATAACTCCAAGGGAGAGGTTGTCTCCGAGTCTGGTCTCGATAAGAGCATTGTTCGTCGCGTTTATGATGAGATGAAGGCTATTGGGACCTCTGTTTTTGTGTATGACTACACCACCGTGTACCAGCTCTACCACGGAGAGGGAGATAGTGGACAGTGGGCGCAGATTTTGAGAGGTTACGGAGAGTTGGTTATTGAGGGAGCAGAGGGAATCATGGAGAAGATTGAGGCGGGAGAGTTGAACCCTATCAAGATGGCAATCTGTCAGGATGCTGTAACCATTGCTTGTATGTCTGAGTTGACGCCGCTGTGCCTGGATGTGACGGCTAACGTAGTTATAGCACCTAAGACAATTCTTGAGACTAAATTCGCCAAGCAGGACTTTGCTCTCACCCAGGCTCTTCCTTTCTGTGTTGAGCTTATTCCATCAGCACACAACAAGGGAACTGCTTTGATCAGGTTACTCAAGTACTGGAACGAGACCGCCGCCGAGCCCATCAGCCCCGAGAACGTGATCACTTTTGGAGACGGAGAGAACGACGTCAGCATGTTCCGTGTTTCGGGAATGTCAGTAGCAATGGGTAACGCAATGGAGACAGCGCGGTCGGAGGCAATATTTTCCACTGATAGCAACGACGAAGGAGGAGTTGGAACATTTTTGGAGAAGGTTTTCTGGCCAACGATGAACTAGTTGGGTTGGATTTAGAGTTTTTTTTGTGACATTTTTTTGGGATTATTTATGATAGATACCGGAAATAAGGCGCAGGCGTATTAGAAGTATAATGCGAAATAAAGTTTTTGGGATCACAGATGGGATAGCATGCCTGGGAATGGAATATGATACCATGATTAATTTACGCCTAACTGGCGCGTATGTACTCGTATGCCCGGAACGCGCCGAGTCCACGAGGTACTGAAAACACGCTAAATGCGGGGGCGGGGCGCTACTTTTTCGCAGTCATCTCAAGCTCTTAAAGTTCCTGCATCGCGTTTAGAAAACGAAGTGCACAACCGCAACCACCGCAAAAATGTCCCTCACAACCGACCCAAGTGAGCTCACCGCCTTTCCCTCGCTGTCACCCACCTTAACACCCCCTATCGAAACCCCCGAGCCTGCGGTCGATAGCCGACCCAGCGTCTCCACCGAAGCGGTCCTCAAGCCTTCCGACCCCGTTCCTTCCGATTGGGAAGAAGTTTCCGGCCCTGAATTCAACACCTCGATCGGCCGCGATGTCACCGTCCCTGAGCTCCTCGCCTCCATGGAACGTATCGGATTCCAAGGCTCCAACCTCTCCAAGGCTGTCAACGTCGTGAACTCCATGCGCACCTGGCGCTCTCCCGAGGGCGAAAAAGCTACCATCTTCCTTGGCTACACCTCCAACCTAATCTCCTCTGGTCTCCGCGAGACCTTACGATTCCTTGTCGAGCACCAACACGTCTCCGCTATCGTTACCACCGCCGGTGGTGTCGAAGAAGATTTCATCAAATGTCTTGCACCGACGTACTTGGGCGCCTTCCATCTCGACGGAGCCGAGCTTCGTAAGAAGGGGCTAAACCGTATTGGAAACCTTTTAGTCCCGAACAGCAACTACTGTGCCTTCGAAGATTGGATTATTCCGATTTTCGACCAGATGTTGAAAGAGCAAGAAGAAGACGGAGTTTCCTGGACTCCTAGCACCATGATCCATCGCCTTGGTAAAGAAATCAACGACCCTCGCTCAGTTTATTACTGGGCCTATAAACACAACATCCCCGTTTTCTGTCCAGCTTTGACGGATGGATCCATTGGTGACATGTTATATTTCCACACCTACAAATCCTCACCTGCTCAATTAAAACTTGATATCGTAGCAGATATCAGGAAAATCAACTCAATGGCGGTTCATGCCAAAGCATCGGGAGCTGTTATTCTTGGAGGTGGTATTGTTAAGCATCATATCGCCAACGCGAACTTGATGAGGAATGGAGCGGAGTGGGCGGTGTTTATTAATACGGCTTCGGAGTTTGATGGATCGGATGCAGGTGCTAGACCGGATGAGGCGGTGTCGTGGGGAAAGATTAAGGCGGATGCGAAGTCGGTTAAGGTTACCGCGGAGGCGACTATTGCATTCCCTATGATTGTTGCGGCGACGTGGGGAAGTGCCGGGGGTACTAAGGGGAAGGAGGATTAAGTACAAGTACAGAAGAAAGGTTTTTTGGGTGATAGGGGCGCACGCCGGGGGGTGGAGGGAGAGGGAGAGGGAGGGGGGAAGGGTTCAGTACACAGTATACCTTCTCATCCTCCGAAGGTATGTGAAAGATACAAAAAGGCTTCTGGGAAGATTTCGAGAATTTATGGCGTTATGGGTTTAGATTTTGAATACAAAATAAGCACTGGTTACATTGATTTCTTGATATCCTCCGAAATTTTTGGCATTTAGTGCAGTATTATTGGCAGAAGGAGTTGTATGAGTGTGCGCTATGGTTCAATATAGTCTAGAATGTCTAAAGGACTATGTATTGGAAGCTCTGATGGCGATATCGTTATTAGATGACCCGCCGCAGTCGAAGAAAACCACAGTAAGACACAGACAGAGCTTGACCCAAAAAGAAACCAACGCATGACTGCAGCAAAAGAGCACTCTTACGAAAAAACTACAGTATCCGGGATTCCCGTCTGGTCACCCACGACAGTACTAGCCGGACGATATCATGCTTAAATAGCGCAGAGCGGACGGGATGCGTTGTATTCATGATTCTATGACCGTAGCTGTTTGAGCCGTTATTTATAAATACATATAGATATTACAGCATAGCTGTCCACGTAGTTCCGGTTTTGTGTCGGATTTTATTCTGAATTAATGTTCAATCCGCGACTTGTCACTCGTCCTCAGATCAGTAACCGTCATATAGGTTTCTTTACGGCAATGCTCTTTTTTTCACGTACATCAGCAATATACCTAAGTGATCCAAGGAAAATATAGCCGTCTGGTAAGATGTAGTTCCATTGCATTGACCATCATTTCTATCCGTAATCATGATGTGTCACTCGAATTTCAAGCGGGTACTGGATCTGATGCACCGAAATGGTATTCTACTGGTATCAATTGACTATTTCTGTTTGTTGCAAGAATCTAAAAATATTTTTCGTCAACTCCTGGTCCTAAAATAGGAAAACTATACCCGGACTTGCGCCTCGTCCCCTATGTTTCTCCTTGAGGCGTTTGGCCTTTTTCTTCATGACTGATAGATCTCATCTTCAAGCCATACATTACCCAAACAGATACCCATGGATTAGTCTTTTTCATGAGTTACGCCACCATCAGTTGTCAGGCGGCTTCTTCTTGATCCGTTTGATATGAGTCTCCATGTCCAGATACCACCTGGTGGAAAACCGCCGCTTTACTCCTCGGGGCTTTCTGAAGTAATTTTCGCATGTTTTACTTACTCTTGGGGCTGTTAGATACTTTTATCTGGATTTAGTCTTGTAGGATTCGGGACCAGGTGTCAATGGCAAGGGGGTTGTTATGGGCCAAATTTACCAGTTGTTGCCCAAATTTCTGTGTGTTTCTGAAGATCTGATGTTGTATGGCAGAAAACTTTGATAAGCCGATAACGCACCAAGATGATGTGCTTCTGATGCTGAACAGGTAGGCTGTGTGTATCTATATGCGTTGTTTGGGATGCCGTTGTCGCTTTTCATAGATCTCAGGTTTAGCACGGCTGTTTAGGTTTGCTTGTGTGTGGAGGAACTAAACCATGCGGTAAAAATGTTTTACAGAGGAAATTACACGAACAGCCTCATATAACCAAATGTCAGTTTGTGTGTAAACACAATCGTCGTAACGATTAAGGCAGCAAATTTAATTGGTTGACTCAAACTTGGCACACGGACTAGGCATTACAGTAGAGAATGTGTGCAGTGATAGCAAATAATATTCTTTTCTTATGTGCAATATTTTAGGCCTTATGTAGCCATTGGTATAAACAAATTAGCCCGCCGTGAAACCTCGCCGTAATTCTTTGTCAGTTACGCCTGAGGGACATTTTCATTTGCCAACTCTCTTCATTCCCATCACTGGTTCTTGGTCAAAAAACTGGCATAGCCTTAGAGTTCCAATCACTCCCCGTCACTGTACTTTCTCTTCAACTCCGCCATAGCCTCTACTGCCCCAGTGCGGTAGCTTGCTCCGAAGATCCTGACATGATTCAACATGTGCCACAACGAATAACACTTAACTCTATCCTTTCTCCTCTCTTTCTCTCCCTGAACCCAATCGGCGCTTTCATCGACCAATTTCCAGTACTCTGCCAGCACCTCTCCAAACCCTCCAAACAACTCCATAATCCCCGTTTCAAACTCAGTATCGGCGTAGAAACTCGCAGGATCAAACACCTTCCCCCCAGACGAATTCCCACTCCACAAATCCCCATGAATCAATCCCGGCTTACTCTTCCTTCCTTCCAGAAGCTTCGGGATAACCTTGTCACACAGCTCATCGACCATCTTCTCCAATTCCGGATCCTTACAAGCACGTGCAATCGGCTTCATCCTTCGTTCCACCAAAAACTCTTGCCATGTTGAAGTCCAAGTATTGTCAAGCTCCGTGTCACCACAGCACGTCGGGACCTGAAAGCCGTAACCCTTTCCTTGCACCTCATCGGGCAACTCGGCGTTGTGCATCTTCCACAACCCCTCTGCAAGCTGCTTTACGTCTCCCCTACCGGTAGGAAGATCCAAGAACGATGTCATTAAGAAGTGTCCACCGTTATCAAGCGCTCCATGGGCAATCGGATCACTGGATAATCCGGGGGCAGCACGGGAGATGCTCTGGATACTAGTGAATTCTCCAAGAAACATAGAGGCTGCAATAGGTGCGGTAGAGGTCTTGACAAAATATTTTCCGGAGGGAGTGGAGAGGGAGTAGCTGTGGGTGAAATTGCTGCCGCCATGAGGGTGAATAGAAACACCATCGGCTGACGAGAGGGAGAGAGCACGGAGAAGAGCTGGGTCGGGCTGCATGATTGTTTGATGTTGCTGAGTCTGGGCTTGATGTGAATGAGGGACAAATATTTGGCTGGAGGTGGAGGTGCGAGGGTGGGGTAAAGTTGTGATACATGTGACGTCACGATCTCCAGAGCTGGGTTGTATGTATGGTTCATCGGGAAGCACTCGTGGGCTAGGGCTATTGATAACGGAAATCAGGCCGCCCAATGTCCCTACTCAGTAGTGCTTACTTGCGTGTTGGGCCACGGGGCCGAATATTACTGTGCCTATGATTCCAACTTCCGAGGATTGGATTATATTAGCCTTACTTTTGTTCACCGGCCCGATATTGTGCGCTTACATGATCTTCGGAGGGATGGCATTCATCGTCGAACTAAGGCACAGCAAGCATATCTCTTGAGGGACCGATTCAGATTGGGCCAATCCGGATTTAACAATATATTCAATGACCGTGATTATTTACATAGGATAAATTTTCCGGTCAGATTAATTAAAACTATCAGCTTACGAGAAGAATTCGCACTTTAGTGTCCGATTTGCAGATGTTGAACGCATGAAAGATGAAATTTCAACATACAGACCTGAAACTTGTTCGAGGTACAACTTGTACGAAATAAGCATCTGAAGTTGTACTCAATCACGTCGGGTCAATCTGTTCCAGTTTCCTGCCTTGTGATGTGGGAACTTCAGTTCGTCAATACTGCACTCAAGACGCCGAGATAGAACTTGTGTAATACGCGACACAGTAAACAAAATCAAAAACTCGATATATCATGAGAAAAATCATATTCTACGTACAGCAAAATTTACTATAAAACCCATAGACTTTTCCCTAGAACATCGAATTTATTCTCAGCAGCAACAGAAACCCAAACACCAACAGTAGCATCAACCGGTTCCAACTCTCAAACATTAGAAATGAAGTTTCTTCCCATCTTTCTCTCCCTCATCATGGCAGTCGCTGCCACTCAAGAATTTTCCATCGAAGCCAGAGACCCTGAGCCCAACGCACTTGAGGGCATGGTACGAATCATTTTTCTAAATTCAAAGTCTATGAGTTAACCATGATTAGGGCCGCAGTTGCAAGACCAACAGGGACTGTCCCAAAGGAATGATCTGTAAAGACAAGTTCTGTCAGATCAAGCGCAGGCCTGAAGGACCACAGAGACCCAGAGATGTCAGCTCCGCCGAGATCGACGATTCCGATGAAGACCTCGAGACTTTGATTGAGGCTAGAGTATGTTATTTCATCCATATTTTGAGAATAGAAAAACATCCTAACAATGAGTAGAGCCCCAGCTGCAAGAGAAAAAGCGATTGCCCTAAGGGAAAGATTTGTAAAAATAAGCTCTGTGTCAAGGCGGACCTCAAGCCAAGAGGACCCAAGAGACCTCGAGATGTTGACTCCACCGAAATTGCCGATGACGATGACGATCTCGAGACTTTGATCGAGGCTAGAGTATGTTATTTTTTTTCCGCCCCACTGTACAAATAGCAAAAGGCCTAACAACGAGTAGAGTCCCGGTTGCAAGAGCAACAGCGACTGCCCCAAGGGAAAGGTCTGTAAACACAAGCTTTGTGTCAAGACCGGCCGCAAGCCTAGAGGAACTAGGAGATCCTAAGGTATATAAGTAAGGCATTCTGATACCGGGGGGGCAATTTAATGCTAATATTTACCAGGTAGAGATTCTATGACTACCAGAGGATTATAGTCTTGAATAATCAGCTCTAGAGCGAGTATTCTTACTGGATGTTGGATTGTGATACTTCGGGTTTCATTGCAATTTGTTGATGAGAATGGGATGCTGAGAACTGTGTGCGCAGGGCGCCGATTTTTTTGGTCTTTAATTTGTACGGGGGATTTCAGTAGTTGCCGAAATGAAAATTTGCTTTCCAAACCTTCTGTGATACTCCAGAGAGCTTTGCCGGCAAGAAAATTGCCCACTACCACAAGGCATGGAAAAGCGGACGCCATCGGCTTCGATGCAAAAAATATGGAGGAGCGGCGAATCGAACGCCGGACCGCCTCTATGCTAAAGAGGAATTATACCACTAAACCACACCCCCATGTGTTAGCTGGTGTATTTTATACAATATAAACGCACTTCAACACGTTACCAGGACCATCGGCATGTCCTTCTTGAGATGACAGCATCTCATGACGAGTCTCTAAGTGCTTTCGTGGCCTTTCCGTCTGGCTTCTTTGCTATTAGAAGAAGTTGACCTTGCCAGTCTCCCAATGACTTGGATTTCAGTCCACAACGGCCATAGCACAATATTTACATAGAGCAACATACGACAGTCTTACTTTATGCCCACCGGGGGTTCCCCCAGCGGCACTTTGTATGGGGAATAGGGTTTTTTCCTCTATAAGAATATTATTTAGAAGATTCAAGAATTCGTAAGGTACTATTACACAGTGATGCGGTTGAAGGTGCGCTTTTGACGTCGGGCTGGGTGTAGAGGTCGGAAAGCGTACACCACGCTTCACGAGCGCTCCGCATCCCAGGCAATCACTCACGCCAAACCATCCTCTTTGTAAGGATATCGTCTGCATAAAGATACGCCCCACTGGCCCTGACATACCCTTATAGACAGATTATTCTGTAACAATAAATGCAATTAACCAATGGATTTATAAACAGCCAAACTTGTAATTCAGCGCGCTGACTAAGTATCTATAGGGATTTAAAAGGGCTGGAATCCACCGGAGAAACATTTTCTGTACGTACGCGGACGCTAAGCTAGTAAAGATCCACAACTTTATGCCCTACATCTAGCTTCCTCGGAACGACCTTAACTTTCGTGAAACCTTGTATTCCCGTATTCCTAGACATGAACTGGCATCTTCTGCGTCATTTGTGGATCACTCGAGACGCTAAGCTTTTCACTTCAAATCGCCCACCGGTCAATTCTAAAGTGCAGATAATCTAACTAACCGGAAGGTCTAAAAGGTCAATTGGGATTATAACTACCCGTAAACCTCCGATTGAATATCCAATTATAGGGTTTAAACAGAACGCTTGTTGTGATTTACATCAATTGGAAAAAGTATCCTGCATGGATTCATAAACGGTAGGATGAAGACAGGAATATTTTAGAGATCAAGAAAAGACTAAGACAAATAAGTAAATAATAAGTAGCGTGTGCTTGGCCGCTGTAGGGATTCATCTTGGAAGACGCAGGGGAATCACTGGGTGCACAAAAAGCAATTTATCGGTTCACCTCGCCCGATATCTTTACAACCTTGGCGTTGGGAGGCCTTGATAACTATGCTTCAGCTTTGGCATAAGTACTCTTATTCTCAAACAGAATTCTGAGGTCCATATTGTAGTTTGTAGGCCTACGGGAAATTCAGACCATGGCAACTGAAGTATATAGTGTTAAGTTGTTTACCATATATTGTGAATATCTCCATCAAGGTAGCAATAAAAGTATTCTCTATACATATTATCTTTCTCCCTATGCCTTTTCTTGGTGCTTCTTTCTACATTCCGCCCACATGGTGCTCATGGTGCTGGTGGTACTACCTCGGTACTATCTCGGTGCCCTACAGCGTAACGTTACATAAGATATACTTATGTCAAAGCCAACTTTTATCTTACCGTACTCCCGGTAATAGTACTTGAATGTTACCTAGAAGAACCAGTTCAGAACTTAACGTAGTACTTCCCTCTTAGCTGCCGATATGGTATTTCTCCGCGTTTGTCAGGCACAATGCTCGGCCGGTGACATGTAATGGATAAATAACCGGAGACCAATCATTTAATTTAGGTATCACAACGAAAGTTAGGGCAGTGCCATGTGTTAGTGCATCGCCGGACCGTAGTACAGTATCGTCTATCTAAGAGCGCAAATATGTCCCGTGATTGCACACTACGGTGAATACATTGTATCGGATTGTTACCGGTGAGTATTCTCTAGTCTCATTCGAGACAAGCTGTGCTGACGGTATTCATCGTATGTATAGATCAATGTCTAAGCGCTGCCTTGTATATTGGCATCTATATAAATGACAGATCCTCCATGTCCTCGATATAATTAACAACTGAGAATCACCGCCAATCCAACCCTTCAAACACGCCGCAATGAAGCTTCTTTCCGTCTTCTTATCGCTCATCATAGCTGCCGTAGCTATCCAAGACCAATTCCTCGAAGCAAGGAATGAAGATTTCACTGGTTTAGAATCTGGGGTAAGGATGTAAGTATTCCTCAATTTGTTCAAATGTTAACCAGGGATAGGCTGCATCACAGACGTGTATTAGGAGAGGATCAAAGGCTGCCTGTCGTGGGCACAGGGAATGTTGTGCGGGCGCCGTATGCTACAACCGCCGTTGCCGCCGGGGATACAATCCATTTGCAAATCGTAAATTGCTTTCGATTCCAAGACTTTCAACAGGTAAGTTAGAGATAGCTAACAGCAGTATGTAATTCTATAGATCCCCGTGTTGTCGAAAGGGAAACAACCGACGATGTTGAGGGTGTCGACTCAAATGATATTGAAGCTGGGTCAGATGTGGTATATATTAATATTCATCTATTCATATTAGAAGTGATATCAGAATCTAACCCCAAGTAGGCTTTTTGTGATGTCGCAAGATGCAAGGAAGGATATGTCTGCAAGGATGATCAATGCGTCCTCGAGGAGGATATCATTGAGGACTTCGAATCCGATCATCTCGAGGCTAGACAGGTATGTTACAGACTCCCTATGTTAGAAAAGTTGGATATAGAATTTGACTTGGGATAGTTGAGGTGCAACAATAGGAAATGTCCGCGAGGATTCAAGTGCGTAAACAACAAGTGTATGGCTGTTCGTGGACCTTTGGGAGGATGGTAAACTGAGTGAGTCCTGCCATAATTCCATTGCATTTCTTTGATTTCAAATTTCTGACACCTGATTAGGGAATCGGAAGACGTAATGTTAGACGGAAACCATGGGTCTTTGTAGTTATGCGCATGTAAAGTCGTTAAAATTGCGATTTTTTGGTACAATTCTGGTACCTGTAATACATGAATGAAATATAAGTCAACTGAACATTAGAATTGAGAGAGTTTGGATCACGTGTGTAACTTAACCCTCACTCTGGATGACATGTACATTGCGAAGTATAATTATACCCACAAGCCCAGCTTACTTCTATCTTGCACAACCATTGAACTCCAAAGTACCAATTTCTAGTTATACAAGGGAAGGCAGCATATTGTACCAGTAGCATTTACCGGAAGGCTTACCAGAAAAGTTTTAAAGACGTAGCCCCCCCAAATGAAGGCCAGAATGAGAAAAAGCCGCGGTCCATTGCGATATGCCTCCAATCTTATACGGTTGCCTGGCATACATTAAGAAGCCTCAATTATTTTACAACAGATTATCCCCAAAATTAAAATTCCAAAAATTGACAACAATACCCTTCCGGAGTCGTGAAGTGCACTTTATTAGCTAATGTTGGTTGATATTTGTGATTCATGACTCAATATATCCAAGAATCCACATATATACATATATATATACATATACATGTATTAATTCACTATACAGCTGCACTAGGCAACATACGGTTTACGGTACAAATAAACTGGGTGGGCAGCGTGAGTAGTAAGAAGTATGTATGTAGTCGTTGCAGAGTATCAGAGTGATGGGGCATGATTCATGGATCTAATCTGTGATCTATAGTATCTGTGGTATCTATGATTTGTAAGTTGAAAAGTTTCAAGGGTTCCAACTTCAAGTCGGGTGTTTTTATTGGTAAGATCATTGATATGGTTGTTTTATTTGTTGAAAAGTGTTGTAATCTTTAGATTCGTCATATAATTTTGTTCCATTATTTTTGCTTAAAATGTTCTTTTGATGGTGTGGTACTTATTGATTTACAGATGACCGCCTAGCTGGGATTGAGATTATGGTTATTGGTATTTCGAAGGTTTTCTATTGATTTTATAACTTCATAACATAACCCCACGTCCCCAAGTTTCCAGGTCGCCAGGTTCCCAGCACATACACTCTCATTAAATCCAAGGGTATATCATCCCGCTATATATAATAAACAAAATAACAAATCATAAAACAAAGGATATCCAGCATGTAACACGTTCCTTATCTAAATCTATTCTTCACCTTCCATAGCATAGCCGTAATTACCGCACCCCCGATCACCACTCTTCCCACGAGGGTAATCCACACCGCCTTCCTCACCAGCGGAAAGTAACCTTGCAACAGGGTATTAACACTTGATAATCTCTCCCTCTCACCTCTAGCCTTAAGCTCAAATTTTCTCGGCTCTGACAGCGCTCTTGGCCTCTTCACCAGGACAGTACTCTCTCCCATTTCCTCTCCCAGATCCACCACACTGTCTTCCATCTTCGCCAGTTCAGTATCCTTAGGTTCACCATTCTCCTTCAACATAATAGTCTCCACAGCTTCTTTCTTGGCAATCTCAAAGTTTCGCTTCCTCACCGAATTAGTCAACACGCTCACAACAGCACGGACATCCCACGCCGTAAACGTAGGCCAGTTCCACAAACCCAAGGCACCACCCACGGGGGGTAACATATCCATAAAATCCTCCACAATACCCAGGGTCAAACCCCAAAGGATCAGGGAATTATCGAAATTTCCAGATGCAGGTTCCTTGAGAAAGTCATTTCCGAAAGATGAGTAAACGGATAAAGTTGGCCAGAGACGAATGGCAGCATATTCCATGCGGCCGAGTGATAGACGGAGACCGTAGCGTACGACTTTACCAACCCACCCAGTATATCGCTGGGCTAGACGGTCGGTGACATCACTCTGGGCTACAGTCCTGAACTCTGGTGCAAGGAGGGTTCGTAAGGGAACCCAATGTGCTGATGCAACTTCTGTAGGCTGTAGACACAACGGTGGTGGGTTGGGGGAGGTGAGGAGAAAAACAAAGGGACAGAGCACCATCAATCTATCACTCGAATTAGCATTTGATCATGTAAATGTCGGATCCTCCGACGCCTGTAGCGTCTGGATCTACTAAAAGCTACCCAATGGCTATCAAAGACGTAAAAGACGCAAGGGCTAAAAGAGAAGACTCACGGCACCGTCCCCCAACTCGTAGTGACAACTCTATCCGGCAGATGACCTGCAGAAATAACCCCTTCCTGTCTTAAATCTAATCCAACCTCCTCTAAGGTCTCTCTAACAGCTGCATCATAGTCACTTGCATCTTCTGGATCTCTCTTGCCTCCAGGACAAGCGACGTGAGCTGTCCAGCGATCTCCCTTACGTGCAGCACGCTTGATGAAAAGTATCTCTATTTCACCGTGTTGAGTCCAGGGCTGCCGGAAGAATTCGGAGATGGAGGAGACGAGAGGTTCCGAGGATGTGGGGAGGTGGGAGGGGTTGGGTTGTACCTGCAGTACCATACGTCAGCCAGCGTCAGGAGGGGCTATCTACGAGTGACATGATGATAAATGGACCGGATCCGGGGAGGCTTGATAACGCCCGACAAGGCTCATTGGAGCCAAGGGGCCCGCGGAACTGAGGAAGACATACGCACCCTCATAATAACCGCAACCGACGCTCTCCTTGGGGTCTCGGGCGGCGACGGCAGCGCAGGCGCCGGATACTGCTGCAGATCTTCAAGAGCCGAGCATACTGCTGGCACCAGTTCTTCTGCAGGTGGAGGGACCATGGTGAATCTTCGTAGCGGCTTGTTGCTTTGTCGGCTGTTTGTGCTTTGCGAACGTAGATAATTGATCGAAGTAAACGAGCGTAATGAACCTCGGCAGAATGAATATTGTAGACAAACGAGTGACTGTCTCGTGCTTGACCAGGCAGCCTTCGAAAAGCTTGTTGCTATAACGCCTGTCTGTGCTGATCTCCAGGCGGCGATGACGCAGCACTTTGCTGCAGGAACCTTCGCCGTTCTTCTTATCTTGGCCCTGTCTGGATGGGCCTGTTGCTTGTGGCGATTTGGGGATCGGTTGCGTCGGTCGGCGTCGGCTGCGATAACCGTGATATAGATGTTTCGTCCGAGGTTTCGGAAACGTCACGAGATGGGCGGGTGTGTTGCACAGAGGTGTGTATGAGAACGGTGAAACCAGTGGGGAACCTGGGGAGCTCCGGTGAAGCTTGGCATGACTCTTAGTATGTGTATGTACAGGGCGGGGAAGCTAATGATAGCTGCCGGGGTGAGTAAGGTTTCTAAGCTTCTGTTGCACCAGCCTAGCCAGCTATGCTTATGGGAGCTGAGCTTCACATCTCATCACCAGATCCTCACTACATCGATAGATCCCAACATGAAGGGTGTCGCGCGGTTAATTGAATTATTTACAAGCACACCGACACAGCCGAGTGCACAATGAGATCAATTGACAAATTCTATTTGTGTTTCATTCAATTCGGAGTGTGGTGTGGTGTGGTGGGGTGGGGTGGATTTAGATTCTCATCAGCTGAGACGTAAAGTGGTGATGCTGGTGGTCTCATCTTTGAAAAACGCTATGTACTGAGTATTTATTTATTTCTCATTAATGTACCCAACCCTTCGGAATTGAGTAACAGATGACGACGGTCCTGTGAAAGTATAATTGAGAGCTGTTAGTTACACGTGACCGCGGGCTTTTGAAACTGTAATTGCAGTTACACGTGACTGTGGCTTTTGAAACTGTAATTGCAGTTACACGTGACGGCAAAGTGGAATTGAACCTTCTGTCCTCCACACTCAATGCCATTGCACACACCGGGGGAGATGGGAAGACAATCCACGCTGACACCAAAGGAATTGAAAAGCCTCCTCCGCCACACGGAGATCAACCAGCGTCGCCTCGTCATGCCCAATAATCACAGGCAGCAACAACAAATCCCAGCTCTGCACCACTCGGGAATCAGAATGATCGGCCTTGTCCCAGTCCCAGCAATTCCAACCAGCCAACTTGCAGCATATGGCATACATTGCAGAACACAAAGTAAAAGCGGGCAGCCTTATGTGACTGTAGGTCACCGTGTCACCGGGAGCTGCCCCACCAATGAATTCCCGCACGGCGCGGCATCGGGCGACGCCCATGGCTGAATCGCTGTGTTTCCAATGGATCATGGCCCCGCAATACCGTGCAAACGCGACAATGAGGCTTCGTATCGCAGCTCGCAGGGTCTCGGAAGGGTATCTACTATCAATTACTCCACTTTTAGTTATCAATGGCAATGTCTTCGCCTTCCTTTCCGGGGCTGCTAAAGGTGCCTAAGCTGCGCGAGCGGGGGGAATTGGAATTATGGTGCACCATTGAATTGACGGCGCCCGCAGAAGGCGGCGTAGAATAACCCATTGTGGGGAGGGGCAACGAGACTTGGAGTGAAGAAGGCGTCGTATCGGCGTGGAAGGCGCGGTGACACCCCGGGGGATGTGCCGGCCCGGATGGTAGCTGCTTTAGCTTCTTTGCTCAGGGAAGCTCTATGGTGCATTCTAAGCTTTATGATGGTTTGTATATTTTCGGAATGGCTGCCGGCTCTACGTACTGGAATTGCTGCAATCAATTCGACTTTCATGTATTCAGCTAGTTCTTACTGTGTACCTGACTGCAACCCATCACCGTCTCATCATACGCCAAACTCTCCGATAATTCGCGGATATCAAAAATATCCGCTCCCACCCATTCCATATCCTGCAGATCAGACAAAGCAACCAATGCTTCCAGAAGCCGCCCGAAGCATCCACTGGATTACATACATACTTGTCATCTGGCGCCCAATTTCTTGCATGCGAACCTGCGACGCGGCGGTCCTGCGTCCCCTACCCCCTGGGCTGAATCGTTCTGGAATGATGACCGATCATCGGAAGCGCATTTAGAATGGACTGCATGAAATGGCAGATTTTTTTCCAACAGCTTGCTTTACACAACTTTTTCCCCTGACCGACGGAATTGAAACCCCCCATGCCTGCAATGGGATTATCAATCCAATCCAATCCAATCCAGTCAGTCGGGTAGAAAAGTCCAATGGATATCAAATGGTAAATTACACTAGATACGATTCTCGCGACGCAATCCCCCATGTCATGTACATACAGAATGTAAATCAGGTACACAATTCTAACTGGCTACCTATCATCTAGCTTCTGACTTCTGATGGCAGCTCGGGGGGACAGCGGGGCAAAAACTGACACGATGAGAGGAGCCACGTTAACTGACATTAATATCAAGGCGGTACGATTTCCGGTGGTTCGCCTTGCAAGTCTGCAAGGTTTGCAAGGTCTGTCATGTCTGCAATGTCTGCAATGTCAGTGATATCTGCAAGGTCTGTCTACATATGAATTCCAGGATACTGCTTCATAGCCAAAACCTGCAAAGCCTGTAAAGCCTGCACATCACTCAATGGATCAATGGATCAATGGATCAATGGCATTGAACTGCCGTCCGACGCCATCGTCGAGTTGCAACGCACAGACGGCGACTTAGATGTATGTATCGGCATTTCGCAATAAACTCTCTAGAACGAAGGGAAAAAAAACAAAAACAAACAAAAAATAAAAAATAAAAAACAAAAAGTAGACGGGATATTGTGAATCTGAATGTGACTATGACTATGACTATATATATACATATATGTACTCTGAAACTGGAAAGAATAATGAATAGATACCTTAGATGTATACAACATAAGATCTCCTTGATTCTAAAGCATCTATCCTCTGTCATCTATCCCCCCATACTCAACTACCAATGAATCTTGGTATATAATGATACATTGATACACTGATACATTGATACATACATATGTAGTGACGATAATCATAAGGCTAGCTAGGCATCTACTTATCTACTCAACTCATCTTGCATGCATGCGTCATCATCATCGTCATCAGGTACCATCCATCCATCCACCATACCCACCATAACCACCATAACCACCATATCCAACCATAATCCACAATATGTACATCCAGAATTCCTCAATACCAATTCACCCCCCCAAAAAAACAAAAAAACCGGAGAAAAAAAAAAAAAAAAAAACTCACCACGACAAGGCTAACTATACCCTCGACAAGTTTCGAACTGTAGCTAGTCTGTTACATCTCCCAGATATCAGCTGTCATCTACCAGCCACAATGTAGGTCGGATCGAAATTAAATTTCAATCTGATACTCGTTCGTACGGTATAGCCAGGCTACCATCACTACCACTACCAATCAATGGATCGACGGTAGGATGGTTTGGATATTGATATTGACATGTATATGTATAGCTAAGCTTTAGTTTACATAGGTAGATAGATACTTGTGCACATACTCTACTCTGTATATACCCTTTTTTGTTCTCTCTACATATGTATATCATCTATAGCTAGGTAGAATTACTTTTTCCTATTGTTCCTGATGCTGAATGTTCCTTGTCACTGATGCTTTTGGATCCATAAAAATGAACTTTCATGGTATACTATGCGGCCTATAAAAAGCCCCCTTAACCCAGAAATGTTTACAAGGTCCATAAATGCCAAGAGGAATTGAGGCGGTTGCCCTTGCAGCGATGTAACAAAGCAAAAAGAAAGAAAAAAGAAGTATGGTAAGAAAAAGAAGTGGAAGCATGTAGAAAAAGCAATGAGGACGTATGGAATCATGTATGGGATGTATGGAATCATGCATGTGCAGCCACAGCCACAGCGACAGCGACAGCCACAGGTTCAGGTTAAGGTACAGGTACAGGTACACAGGGCGCTTCGAAGAAGAAGAAAAAAATTGAAAATTCCTGGGGTTATGAATTCCCAGAACTAGAATCAGAAACTGTCATGTTCGTTTGTTGTTTTCTAGTAACCCAGTTCCTTATAATAATATAATTTCATTTACTCTTTTTTGTATATACATATTCCTTTAAACCGTTATGTGTAGAGTACATCGTGAGTTGAAAATTGGAATTAAAGCTAGAATTAAAATTTATAAAGGGATTTTAACTTTTTTTTTCGTATCGTGATTATGTCTTGTTTTTTTTTTTTTTTTTGGTTATCTTTAATCATCAATTGATTATTCATCTGCGTAGTTAGCACCTGGTCAAGAAATTAGTAAACTAATAAATACAGCCCTGAGATTCGACTGTACTTACTTCTCTTTTGCTTTCCAAGTTATTGTTTATTGGCTTAGTCATCATTATCACAATTTTCATCCGTTACCATGAATTCAACATCTCCTGGCTATACATTCGTCAAGAAACTACGAAAGAGAATAACGGAAAATGAAGGGCAACCATTGATTACCCAGTTCCCCAGTTCATCTAAACGCCCAACAAAGTTCAAACCCCCATAAGATGTCCCAAGCCAGGTCCCAAGCCTCAAGCACCAGTTTCAAAAATTTCCTAACCAATCGTTCGGGTTTTCTGTATTATATCTAAACCTCCCCCACATACACATACACATACATATACACACCCCTTGATTCCTTCAAGTTTTGGATTGATGGGATGGATTGGTATATAGTTAACGCAACCTGGTAACCACGCAACCACGCAACCCCACAGCCTCACAACACCATAACCCCATAACCTTGCAGCCTTGAATATGACATGGAGGGTGGACCGTAGCCGGGAGGAGAGTGGTTCAGGCAATCCAGACAATCCAGACAATCCAGACAATCCCACCAGACGATCCTAAACCTCCCAAGCTTCCAACCCATCATCATCATCATCATCATCATCATCATCGGATTCATCACCTCCATCAGCTCCATCACATTCTGCATTACATCCTGCATGGCCACGATTCTAGTTTGTATACGTTACCTTCTTCAGTTCATCTGATCCATCAACAAGGTGTGCCGTGACCAACCAGTGGTAACGATGATAACGATGGTGACTATGATAACGATGATGACGATGGTGACTATGATGACGGTGATGACGGTGATAATGCCCCGAACCATAGACCATAGACCACAGACCATAGACCACAGACCATAGACCACAGACCATAGACCATAGACCACAGACTACAGACATCATTACTGCTGTTACCGCTATACGTATGATGATATGATGAAAATACACCTAGGCCCTGTAACTTACGGCTATGAGCTATGAGCTGTGACCATTATCCACGATTTTTGGATTTCAAAGGGTTTTTTTTTTCTATACTGTTAGTATACAGTATCAGTTTGTCAATTTGTAGATGGATATCTGGAATATGGGATCTGGAATCTGGATGTCACAGGCCATGTATGTGGTATGTGGTATGCCTTATGCCCACGATGACGAGCACGGCTATGGTTATGGCTATGGTTATGGATGCTACGATGCTACGATGCTACGATGGTTTAATTGGTTTAATTGGATTGATCAATTTTCGATATTACCTTCCGATTCATAATCCAGCTGATGATATAATAAATTTCGAATAAGAATCCTAAGAATTCTTTATGGGCATGAGTATGAATATGATTACATTGCTATTTTGCTAGAATGGATGTACATAGACACCGAAAGCTGTGGAAGATTGATGCTATTATTTGATTTGATTTGATTTGATTTGATTTGATTTTCTTGAACGTTCCCAACCTTAAGGTTATGACGTATGCTACAGTCTATTTACATTTCGAGGCTCCAGCTGTTACCTTGGAGTCTCGCTGGGATCCGCCCCAGAGCGATTGATGCTATTATCGTTTAGTAGTAGTTGTGTTAAAACTTGAAGGTTTGATTAAATCCGTTTCGGAAACTATGTATGATGCTTGTAATACGTAGATAATTGAAGTTATATACATATATATATATAATTTTAGTAGATTCTGGATGAATCAGGATGAATCAGGATAGACCAGGATGGTTAAGAATTATAGGTAATAGCTATACCAAAAATCCACACCAAACACTAAACACTAACAACTTACACCAACCATCAGTATATAATTCACACAGCATCTACATAATATCCCTCTTTTTTTTATCTGTTCCTAATCGAATCCGAAACTCAAGGGCTCCAAATCTCCAATCTAACCAAACCAAATCAAACCTGATCAATTAATAATCCCTTATAACTATCACCAAACCATATCTCATCCTTCATCATGATTTATATTCTCTATATCTTCCGGTATCTCTTATAAGGGTATATAGATATAAATATAAATAAATGCTGTAAAAATGAGTAATGAGTAATGAGTAGTGAGTAGCGATTTTTCCATCTTCCATCCTCAATCCTCAATCCTCTTCTTCTACTTTATTGATAGCTTCGAATACATATGTTACATGTAACATAGGAAAAAAGCCGAAAGAAAGCAGAAAGCAGAAAGCAGCAGGAATTAGAAGGAAGAAAGAAAGAAAGAAGGAAGGTTATTCCTTTACATACATTCCTATATTTCCGTTCATCTATTACAAGCAGGTGGAGGAGGGATGATATGATAGGTTACTGCATAATTTCATCATTTCATCAGACCGACGACTAACGACCATAGTTCCGTCATGTACACGAGAAGTCTAGATTACATAGTGCATTTCTCATGTTACCGCATTATTATATTTCCCAGCAGTATGTATTCATAATTTTTTCTCAGCGGGTGTCAATTAATTTCTGCAATTCTCCATCGCAAGTTCACGAAAGCAAAAAGTTCTTCTGTAATTACAGACTTAAAGTTTTTGTTGCCAATAGTATTCTTCATTCTCAATAACAAAAAAAAAGTTCTCCGCCAACGCCTTTACAAAAAAAACACCTATTCCAAAAATAGAAAAAATCAAAACAAAACAAACAAAAGTGGGCATGATAATCAATCCACCAGATGCTAGCTACAAGATGTTCCATGCTATGTTCCCAGATTTCCCAGTTCCAAAAATTCCAAAAAGCCTTTCCCAATTCCAATCGCTCAATTTCTCAATCGTCCGATCCAATCCAATTGCCCGATCCAATTCAATCCAATCCCTTTCCTTCCATCCTCCACAGTACCACTATTCAGATACATGATGATTCCGTTCCAGGGTATGCTAACTACGTGCTGACAATGATGATACTAATAAAAGAAAAAAACAAGATGCTACGCCCCCACCCAGCCTAATACATGATAAAGTAAATACAAAAAAAGATCTTAATCATAAACAAACAACAAACTCCATATCCATAAAGAAGAAAAAGTAAAAACACCTTAACCGCCCCACATATAAGTGCAATGCATCATGTAATCATAACAACAAAAAACAAAACAAAAGAAACCCTTTGGCGCAAGGGGTAATAGAGGGGAGTGGGAAGAGAGGGGGGGGGGGGGGTCGAAAAGAAATAGAAAATGAAAAAGTGCACCCGCGTCCCATCCCATCCTTAGCAATTGGTATCCTCCCATCCAAAAAAGGCAACTCAAGGCAATAAAAACGCAAGTCTATCCCAGCCAACTCAACCAGGCATCATGATCCGTATTTCTGACCCTCGCGCATTCCTCCAGTCGTTGTTGATAGTCCGTCTTTTCCATTTACACCTCAAGGTTGATTTCCTTGTCCAAGTGTGGGTCAATGTATTGATGATCGAACCAACCAACTTTCTCAAAGGCAGTCCAGAGCTTTGAGGCTTTGTTGACATCAATCTTGCATGCCTTCTGCGAGTCCGTCTTTCTAAACTCCTTGCCGATCCGAGTTCGTCGTACCTTCTCAATGAAAATTCTTCGTTTGGAGCTAAGATAGATGGCAGGGGTAAGACGGAGGGTGGAAGCGAGCTTTGCCTCTGAGGCGTGGAGCTTTTCAAAGTGAGGCTCCTTCTCAATATTCAATGGGTTGCCTCGCCAATCAGTCAACAGCGCGCGGTTGTGATCCGGTAAGCTGCTAAGCGGAGGAGTAAGGTCTGGAAGGGCCTCGAAATTGCTATCCTCTCGTGTTGGTGCAGTAAGCCTCTGACGTGGTGCAGGTGTGCCTTCGGATCTTGGTGATGAGCCCCATTGGTTGCGGTCGTATTGCTCCACCTGAAGAGCTTTTAGGGTAGCTCGGGGAGCTCTAGCTGGTCGTTGAACAGGGCGAGCGATTGAGCCGGATCCTGAGGTGTTGGTCGTAGGGCGCTGCCGGGGTGTTCCCATAGATCGTTGTTGTGGCGAGGGACTCATCTGGGAAGCCTTACGAACGCCCGAGTTTTTGTACATGGACAAATATCCCTTCTCTTGCCTGAGCCAAGCTATAGGCGCACTCTGGTACATCTTGTATACAGTTGATACGAACAACTCGTATTCATCTGGTCCTGGTCGGCTATGAGGAGGTAGCTTCCGTGCATGTTCGGCGGCGGCTTTCTGAATAACCTGAGAGTCGTGCTTGTCTCCAACCTGGAACAATGGCGTCTCTAGAGAAATAGAAGCACCGTACTCTGGTAGCAATGGCTCGTCAGACATCTGCATCTTTGTGAGGGTGACATGCGACGTCTCTGGCGACTCCGGGGGCGAAAGCAAGCTTCCAGCTGACGGTGGGTTTGTGGCGGCGGCGATCGACATTTTGTCTTGTGGGTGAAGCTGCATCGGTGGGAGCGGTTCCATAGCAAACGGTGTGAATCTATCGAGTGGTCGGAAGGGAGGAGAAGCTAGATGGAAGTTGGGGGTGGGAGCGGTTTTAAGGTAGCTGTGGGTGGTGTATGATGTGCGCTCCATTCTGTTTTGGGTGCGATGTGTAGATTGAAGGTTGATAGGCGTTGAATGGAGCTTCCTCCGAGCTTTTAAAGGGCTTATGTATGACTCGAAAGGTGCAGTTCGTTTTCAGGTGTTCCGGTGAACCATAAAACTGCCACGCACTTTAACGTTTGACAAGGCAGATGACTTGTATGGCTTGGTGTAGATGTGATCTGTGAACAACGGCCGTCAGACGCTATGATTGAAGCTGTACCGAGCTGGATTGTAAGCGATAGGTAGTAGTGGCGGGTGTTGGAGCAAGTAAGCTTGCTATGTTTGTGGATTGGGAGCTATGGGGAGAAGCGAAGAGAGGGATGAGGGAAGCGGCGTTGTTAAGTAGTAGTACTCCCCACTGGATACTCTCTCTGACACAGGCGCGCAGGTCGCATGAGGCACAGACATGGGCAGGACAAAGCAGAGAGGAAGGACCTAAGCAGGGAGGGGGGGTGTGGAGGGGGGGGGGGGGGGGGGGGGTGGTGAGAAAGGCATAGTAGTCTTGTGTGGTCATGGACCAGCTTTGGGGGGGGGGGGGGGGGGGGTATGGGGTATGATGATGATGCTTGCTTGATGGTGGGATGAGAAGAGGTGGGCTGCTGCTGCTGCTGATAGCTCTATTCTGCTACTGCTGGCTCACTCACAAGTTTTTTTTTTTTTTTTTCTTTCTTTCTTTCTTGTCCCATCGTAGCTGGCTGCTCACAGCTGTTCGCTCCCAATAGCTCCCAATAGCTCCCACCCCCTCCCCAAACATTTTCTCTCCCTACAGTCTGCTCGCAGTCTACTCGCCGGTTGGGTGCTGTTTTAGCTATTTTGCTGGTGGTAGTGGTGGTGGTGCTGGTCTGGTGCTGCTCAAAGCTGGGCTGGACTGAGCTTTGTTCG
Source organism: Pyronema omphalodes (assembly GCA_024516155.1). NCBI lineage: Eukaryota > Fungi > Ascomycota > Pezizomycetes > Pezizales > Pyronemataceae > Pyronema > Pyronema omphalodes. Next base: position 938,147 of record JAJJXM010000009.1, read on the forward strand.
GCGCATTACGTAGAGTGGGTGCTTCTTCGCTGCCGGCCTCATCCCCTATGCAATCGTCCCGGAGCTGTCGACATCATCGCTGTTGCGCTCTGGCCAGATCCACGAGATCCCTCAAACTTCTGATGCAACCCAATTCCTCTGGCTCATCCACTCGTAGCAAATCAATTCTGTCGCACCAGAGGAACTAACACGCGCGTTCATGAGCGGGGCCATAATGTGTCAGTCTTCTCCTCTTCTCTGCCATGGTTTGTTCGTCTCCCTGAGGTTGCCTGCCTGGCTGCTAGTAGCGAATCGATGGGGCGGCTGTGACCTGGTTGTGACCGAGCGAGTCTCTGTGTGATTTATTTCCTGTGTCGGTGTGGTGCCAGACGGAAGAGCGTCGAAGGATGGGGAGGGGAGGGGGAGGGGGGGGGGGGGGGGGGGGGAGGGGCGGTAGGGGAAGGGGAAAGGGAAAGGGAGGGAGGGGAAGGGTAGGGTGTGGTGGAGCAAGGTACGACAGAGTGCATGACTGGTAGACGTGAGCTTTTTTGCGATGGATGAGGGGGGCGGATGACAGGCGCGCACTGGGAGTAGGCAAGGCTAAGCCTCGATGAACACACACCTCCGCCAATGATCCTAGGTCAGGTTGAAGCTAAAGTTGACTCTATCACAAAGCCTGTGTCGGGCGGGGAAAAGGTTAGATAGATGATGAGTGAATTTGTGATTGAGTGGATTTTGTGGATTTCGTGAGTTTGTGGATTTTGTGGATTTGTGAATTTTTGTGGATTGTGGTAAATTGGGGGAGGGGAATTGTGTAGAGGGGGAATTGTGTAGAGGGGGAATTGTGTAGAGGAATAATTGTGGGAATTGGGGAATTGAGGTATTGTACGGCAACGCATCTGTACATGGAGGGACAAAAAAACTTTTGCATTTTTAATTTGCATTTGCAATTTTCATTTTTCAGGTTTCATCTGTTGCAACGCAACGACACAGCCACACTCCTGATTAGGGTTACCCTAACCCTACTCTCCCCAGCTCTCCTCTGCTCTCCCAAGCTCTCCTCTGCTTCCCCCAGCTCTCCTCTGCTCTTCTTTTCTCTCCCCTTTTTTCCTCGCCGCTCCTCTTCTCGCCGCTCCTCTTCTCACCGCTCCTCTTCTCTCCGCTCCTCTCTTCTCTGCTCCGTTTCACTCATCTCCGCTCCCCTTCTCCCCGCCTCTCTCACTTCGCCCTAGCCTTTTTCCTCTTCTTTTCAGACTTCCCCACTCGCCTCTCTTCAGTTTTCGTCTCATCCTTTTCTCTTCTTCCTCTCACTTCTTCGGCTTGTCTATGTATCTGTCTTTGGTGTTTGTTTTTTTACAGCATTATACGTCTTGTTCGATCAGAACTGCTTCATGCTCGTTCTCAGATTTGATCAGTGTTTCCCAGCCTATTCTTCTTCCTTCCGGGTCATCCTCCATAGCGGGAGCATTGCTTACCTGTATCCACTCTGCGGTGGCAATCTTGGTAGTAGAGACCATGGTGGAGAAAACTCTGGTGCATGACGCGGAGAAACGACTAACCTGAGATATAGAGATACAGGATAACATTGTAAAATAACACATAACACATAAATTCAACATTTCATCCATCTATGAATGCCCAAGTAAAGTATCACGCTGTGTCTTCATGCGTTGAAGCAAAACCGCATCTCTGCGCAGTGCAGCAGCGGTACCCGCTTGCGATTTTGTGATGCGCATCTGTCAGTGTTTTAGTCAGCGGTGTGGCTGCGTCGTTGTGGCGACAATTTATTTTGGTAGGTGGGCACTCTTCCTCTGTTGCACTGCTGCGTTGCAACAGATGAAAAGTGAAAAGTGTGAATGCAAATTAAAAATGCAAAGTTTTTTTGTCCCTCCATGTACAGATGCGTTGCCGTAGTATTGGCGTATTGGCGTATTGTGTTGTGTGTATTGTGTACTCGGGAATTGTGTGTATCAGAAATTGTGTATTGCAGAATTGTGGTGGATTCATGTGCAACTGTGGCCCTGCGAAACCACGATCCTCGCGGCGGCGGCAGCAGCAGCAGCAGCAGCAGCAGCGGAGCAGAGCAGCTCTAACATCAACCCAGCACCAACGCCTCCAACGGGTATGCACATTGTAGGACAATAAACCGAAGCAGAATGGGAGATGTGCGATATTGGCGTATCAGCGCATTAATTTTCTAGCAAGATCGAGATGAAAGAATTGGTGCGGCGACACGATTTGATTGAAAGTTGATCGATCCAGCTTCAATTGACCAGTTGATAGCAGCAGCTAGCTACCGACCATACAAAGGCAGCAGAAGCAGCAGCAGCACCAGCAGCAGCACCAGCGACAGCACCAAAGTCTCAAATCAATTCCACCAGCAAACTGCAATGCTGCCGCCTTATTCAAACAAGAGCCTGGCTGTCTGTATTCAGCCCAATCAATTGACCAATTCCAGGAGGGGAGGTGCTATCGTATCTGTTGGCCACAAGGCATCAGAAACTCAAGCATTGAACAATTTCTACGCGTCCATTGAGTTGATGTGCACACAAACGAACCCGGTCGTAATCCTGCGCGTAATGCGGCGGAAATCATCTCCAAACGTAACTCGTTACGAGTTTTTTTTTTTTTTCCTTTCACCCCTCCTATAAACCCTGCTTTTTGATCCCCATCATCAATCAATTATGAGTCCAACAATTTTTCTTTTACAAGGGACAAAACAATTGCTCATCGAATTCTCCAATCCGCTTCCGCGATCGATCAATTTTTTTTTTTTCGTGCCCCCTTCCTTTCTTCGCTGGTATCTTCGCTCGCAGCCTGTAAAAGGAATCTTCAATCGAATGGTAACCGGCAAAAAAAAAATACTGGTCCCTTGCTGCTGCTTTTTATGCGTTGCTCATACATAATCAAATCCATCGACATGCCCTGCATCATTGTTGCAGCTTTAAAACGCACAACTACGCAACTTTGTTCCTGGTTTCGACGAATCAAGTCATGAGATGACTGGAATTTAAATCCCGACCGAGTTTCCCACGTCAACGTTAACGTAGAACGACTCATCTCTTTCGAGTCAATAAACATCATATCATCGGGTAGCGCGCTGGAGGAGAGGGCCAGCGAAGCTTGCGAAGTCTGCGAAGTCAGTGACATCTGCAAAATGTGCAAAGCCTGCAAAGCCTATGAAATCCGCAACATCGGTAACATCTGCAAAACCTGCGAACTCTGCGATCTTCTTGACACATTGACACATTGACACAACGACACAATTCCCGGGCGAAGTATTGTGCGTAGCATTGTGCGTACCATCTTCATACCATAATCCATGCCCAAAAAACCTCGAAACCTCGAAAATTCAAAACTTCAAAACTTCGAGACTTTGAAACGAAAAAACAAAATAAAAACACGGAACTATGAAACTATGAAACTATGAAACTATGAAACTTAATCCCAAAACCGCCACCAAAAGAAACAAAAAAACAAAAACAAAAACAAGGTTCAGGAAGTAAGTAAGTATAAGTAAGTAAGTAAGTAACCATTTAAGTATCATAAGGCTGTCTAGCTTCCCGGCTATTTTTCGAGCCTTAGTCGCCCCAATTTCAATTTATAACTCGCTATATGTAATAACATTCCTTCTGTAGTTCTGTGGTTCTAAAGCCTTGTCGTTTATAGATGCAGGGTACAACAAACTCAATTCCTATCTGTCTATCTGTCTGTCTGTCTGTCTGTCTGTCTGTTTGCACCTGTTAATTATAGGCTTATAGGTATAGGCATAGGCTTATAGGTATAGGCTTATAGATACATCGATACATCGATAAGTAAATACCTACTGTGTGTGGCTTCATAAGATTCCTGTTGTGGCTTCCTGCTTCGTGGTTCCTGCTTCGTGATTTGTGATTTGTGATTCGTTGCCTTAACTTGATCGTGTTAATGCTATAAATCTACAGAAAACTTTTATGCATGTATGTATGTATGTATGTATGTAAACTCAATTCCTGTCGTTTGGGAAATGAAATGGAAGAAAATGAAAGAAAATGAAAGAAAATGAAACAAAATGAAAGAAAATGAATAATAATAATAATAATAATAATACTAATACTATGGAAACGGTAATTATCCTTTGATCCTTTGATCTTTTGATCTCTTGGATTGGTTAATCAGTTAATCGGCTAATCAGTTAATCAGTTAATCAGTTAATCAGTTAATCAGTTAATCAGTTAATCAGTTAATCAGTTAATCAGTTAATCAGTTAATCAGTTAATCAGTTAATCAGTTAATCAGTTAATCAGTTAATCAGTTAATCAGTTAATCAGTTAATCAGTTAATCAGTTAATCAGTTAATCAGTTAATCAGTTAATCAGTTAATCAGTTAATCAGTTAATCAGTTAATCAGTTATTAAGATGTCTATCTCCTTATCTCTGTCAGTATCTCACCGATCATACCCATACCCATAGTCAGTATCATATCTATCATATTTATCATATATATTGTCAATATGAATCCAAGGAAGATTCAGGGAAACTTCTTTAGGCTTCTTTAGGCTTCTTAGATTTCTCGGATTCCTTAGATTTCTCACATTCATTGGATTTCTTACATAGATACTTAGATACTTAGATACATAGATAAAATATGGTGATCATAGGTCTTATTTAGTCTTGCTTGGTACTGCTTGGTACTGCGTAGTATTGCTTGGTCTTGCTTGGTCTTTATACATAGTCTGCTCACCAACCATTGCATCAGTGCAGCATATTCCGTCCTCCATTCTCCCCTTAATCTCCCCCCCCCCCTCTACGAATCTCCAATATCATACAGTACCTTTAAACAACAGTGACACCACTAAGAACTCCTATAGTGGATCGATTTGTAGCGAATTTTGAGAATCCAGAATCGTATGGTATCGTATAGAATAGCATCATATCGTATGGTACGGGATGCTGAAAATATCATCGTAGAAACCTCAGAGCTCAGAGCTTAGAGTCAGAGAGTCATGACAGATGTAGTCTTTTTTTATTCCACTGATTGACCGTTTCACTGTTTCACTGCTTCGCTACGTATTTGTTTCAAGGGTGCCGGGGTACTAGGGTGCGAAGAGGAGCGTTGGAATATGGGGTAGCTGGCAATTGTCATAGCTTCTGAAATTACGGAATTTTTTTCTTTTAAGCGGATAGAGAGGGAAGAAAGAAAGAAATAAAGAAAGAAAGTGTATATATCGATTCACCAACGACGGATTGATAGTTGATTGATTTTTTTGTATCAAATTGGATTGAATTGAATTGAATTGAATTGAAAGTTACGGACTATGGTAGGTACAGGACTATGGCGGACATACAATCGGGTATTCAAGAAGACCGAGGATCGAGGATCGAAAATCGAGGATCTACTTCGTCTAAAAATTGCCTTGCCTTGTCTAGACATGATGTATGTATGTGGTGTGTAACATCATACTGATATCCGACAGGGATCTATGGTTTACGAAACCTTTTACCTTTTACCTTTTATGCTAGTATACCTTTGTCTTTTGTCTTTACTCTCTGCTCTTTGTCTTTACTCTTTGTTTTTGTCTTTATCTTTGTCTTTTCGAGCTTTCTCCCGCCTATGCAGCTTTTCGTTTCTTCTCCGTATACCACGTTAACGTCTTCATTACACGCGCTGTATCCTACAGTACCATATATCCATGTATATCCTACACCCCAAGCTCCAAGCTCCAAGCTCATCGCCTCATAACCTCGCCTCATAGCATCACATCACATCATATCGCAGTCTCGCAGCCTCGTAGTCCTAGCCTCGCAGCGGCATCAGCTCCGCTCCGATATCAGTATCAGTATGTATCAGCACCGATATCCAAAGTCGGTGAAAGAGCATACGACCACAGCGGGGGTTTTCTATCCGCGCTAAGAATAACGACCCATAGTGGAAAGCGTGGGTTTCATGCGGTTGTGATTTGGGGATTGGAGGTTGGAGGTTGGTTGATGATTTATCGGGATTCGGGATTCGGGGTGTAGCTAGATGCTTAGATGCTTAGATGCCTGGGTGCTTAGGTGCCTACGACTGTGTCTAGGTGCCTACGACTGTGCCTACACCCCAAAATATTCTCTCTGAGTCTCGTCCGGGCCTAGATATCTGTGTAGGAAAATATATTTCCATATCGAATCTATATCGAATCCATATCGAATCCATACATATACATATACATATACATATACATATACATATACATATACATATACATCCATAGCCCAAACCATCATTTCATCATCCCATCATCCCATCATCTACCACTCTAACCCAATAAGTAAATAAGTCAATAAGTCATCAACCCTACCCTTCCTTCCTTCCTTCCCTCCTTTCATTTACACCTTACACCTTATGCTATTTTAGCCCCATAATCGGCATCAACCACCACCAACCATCGTTTCGCTAATTTTAACCACGTGCCATGTGTATGTATGTATTCAAATTTCAGGGCATCCATGGCCAGGTCCAATTTTTTTTCTTTCGCCTATGTACCTCCCCTACTCTGCTGCCTACTAGCTACCAGTAATCTTTTCATGAATTCAGGAATTTGGGACGCTGAGAAGAAGTCGTATTTTGTATTTACATAGCACCCACCATGGCACCATGGCACCTGGCCCATAGTCCATAGCCCGTAGCCTTTAGCCCGTAGCCCGTAGTGGTATAGCCCGTAACCCGTAGTGGTATAGCCCGTAGCCCGTCAATCAGCAGTCAGCAGTCAATAATCAATAGCATACTCAATACTGTAGACCATGTGATTTCACTTCACATGACTTTTCCAAAGTTGAAAGAAGTTAGGATGATATAAGGTAAGGGAGGTTAGCTTGTGAGGTAGGTGGCTTGTGACCTGGGTTATGATGTTTTATGTTATGTTATGGTATGGTATCGATGGTATCGATGGTATCGATGGCTATTGAATATATGGTGCTTTGATGTCCATAGCTAGATAGACTGATATAGATGGACTGATTAGGTAGATAGATAGATAGGTAGATAGAGCTATCGTAAGCCCCCTCCTCCACACATCTACCCAGGTGAAAAAATCATATTACCGTGCGCTTGAGTTTGGCGGATGGGAGTGGAGTGGCAGTAACTGACGAAGTGACAGTGATAGTGACAGTGACAAGGTAAGCGGAGTTCAGAAGTGGTACGGTAAGATGGTACGGTAAGATGGTACGGTAAGATAGTACGGTAAGATGGTACGGTAAGATGGTATAGCATGGTGGTATGGTAAGGGATGGTATGCATGCAAGCAAGCAAGCACACATCCATGAACCGTGACCGTGACCGTTTCCCCGCCTGCAGTATGACGTATGACGTATTTTTTCGTTTCATTTTCTTTGTTTTCGTTTTTTTTTTGTGCCGGCGTGTTGCGGGTATACCATAAATCTTAAACTATACATCATACATCATACATCATACATCATACTATAATCTCTGTAAGGGGGTTTTTTTTGCTTTGCGCTTGAGTATACGCTATAATACAAAATATCTTGCTGCTTTGCTACTCTGCTACTCTGCTGCTGAGCGCTGATCGCTGATCGCTGGTCAACGGTATGTGGTGTATACTTACCCTAAAGTCCGTGCATACCCAAACTCCCATTCTCTCAGCTTCTCAGGTTCTCAGCTTCTCGGAGTCATCAATACACCAGGATAGGATATATCCCAACACTGTAAGCAACAAGGCGAAACTACGGCAATGCATTTGTACATGGAGGGCCAAAAGAATTTTGCCACAAAACCAACACTCCATGCACGTCGCATGCACAACATCCAACAAGTGCACTTTCCACTACCCATGACCTACAAGCCACAAACACCGCTGACTAAACGACAGGCTGTGGCGCTCCATAAAATCGGAAGCGCGCAGCAAGTACATTTGTTATCTAAATGGCACAGAATATTGTTAAGCGCAAATAAAACAATGGTCATATCGATGATATCGATATTTTCAAGCGCACATAACACAGTAGTTAGAAAAAATGAATAGAAAGGCAGTAATGCTACAGAAAGTTTTGTATAACAGCGCGTATAAAAGTAAATAATGATCAGTAAAATGTAGAGATTCTCTTGGGTTCGGGGCTAAGGGTAAGATACTAGAGAATTAGAGGTATTACTGTTTTTACCACTGGCAGAGAAGAAATCAAGACCGTACTGTTGTGAATGTGACTTAAAACAAACAATAAAGTCACCATCAGTATGGTTCTTGCTTTCATTTTTTCTTTATTTTGTCTTTTCTCTACAGATTCTTGCTTATTATGTCCGTGAAGATCTCTTTAGATCCTTTAATAGGTAAATCTTGATATGTATGTCACGAAACTTACAAAAACACATCACACATATAGAATTAGCATTACTCTCGCGTCCAAAAGAATCCCACAAAGCATTCTGGATAAAAAAAACCCCTAAATGTAAAACCTAAAAAAAAGCTTATGATGCCACGGAGAAAAACATGATCTCACCGTCAACCAAATTAAAACGCCTCGCATTTCCCTTCCTTCGATCGCCACTAAATCATTCCACTATGTAGATACAGTGAAGAAAGAAAGCATGAAATATATTATATACATGGAGCAGCCGCTGTTCAAGGCAATCAACCGTGACATCATTCTGTTGCTAAAAGAAAAGTCTGTTATTTCTATGAAGTTTCAACAAGTGCTGCGGTGTTTCTGTGGGGGAAAAACTACGATAGCTCAGAATATCAGCAAGAAAATCCTTTTTCCACTCCATTTATCTACTATTCTTAGGGCTGTAATGTAAAATCTCATCCTGCATCACTCCATTTGTATTCATTCATCGTACAGACTGCTTTATCTGCGCTCATAGAATATTCTGTTCGACCTAAATCACCACTATCTCAACAGCCACTGCAGAACCGTCCATCAATTTTTTTAATGACAACTGTGTTATTTGCGCTTGATAGTCTTCATGTCTTTTACTTAACAATTGTTTGATTTACGCTTAAGAATATTTTGTGTCATTTGGATTACCACTACATGTAATGCGCGTTTCCGTGGTTTAGTCAGCGGTGTGGTATGGTTGGGGCAACGGTGTCTGTGGCTGGTGGGTGGTAGTGCGCGAAAGTGCACTTGTTGGATGTTGTGCATGCGACATACATCTGGTGTTGGTTCGGTGGCAAAATTCTTTTGGCCCTCCATGTACAAATGCATTGCCGTAGAAACCCGATTTCCTCCTTAAGCCATACCATACCATACCATACCATACCATATTATATCAAGTCCGATAATATAGACAATGTATTACTGTAGAATAAGCTTATATACTTATGTCCACTCTATCCTTCCAGAATCTTCATACATAATTTCAAATACTATGTAACCTCATCTAAATTCTCTTCCCTTCGTATCTCTGTACATATCCTATCCCCAGTTCCGAAATCGCAACATCGCAACATCCCAAACCCCGAACTCCGAACTCCCGAAGTTCAGATGAAACTGCATTTCGATTTTAAATTCTGCAGAGCTCCTAATTATATCAAAGAAGGAATTAAAAAAAATTAGCCGCTACTGCTGTGGAGTCACGACACAGACACATATTCCATAACACGATAAAACACAATGTTAGGCCTCAAAAAAAAAAAAAAAAAAAAAAAAAAAAAAAGAAAAAAAAAAAAAGAAAAAAAAAAATACCAAAAATCCCAATACCCCAAATCGGTATGAATTCCAGAATAATCTCCAGCATAAATATATATCCACCATGCTGCATAAAGAAAATGCACAATAGCATACACTATGCCGTAAATCTCAAAAGTCCAGCGTTTGTATCTACAAACCCGATTGCTTCGTTAATCCTCCCAGGCCGCAGCTCAGCCTTAGGATCCCTGGTTCCACGCTGTAATCTGTCCTGTCACCTGTGGACCCACTCCAAATTTAGCCCCTTCCATCTTACATACAAATGTAGCACCGGTCTCGCATTTCGCCTGTTCATTCGTCAGTACTCATGTGGCGATCCTACTGCCGAACTCCCCGGGCTGCCAGGGCACGACGGGTGAACACTACCTCACTGTCTAAGCGCGGTCCGGGTCTCGAACATCCTTCAATTCCCGCCGGTTTTTACCAACAGCGTTTCGGCAGCCGCTAGCTCGGGTACTTCAACCCGCTCAGGCTGCGCCTCTGAGGCGGAAGAAAATGCACCCTACATCATTGGAGGACCTTCATCCGCCAGCCGGACAGCACGGTGGTGGCGTTTTTGGAATAATGGATAGAACCCGAAACAATGAAATGCGTAAACGCCGAAAATGCATGTATTCTGAAAACACCCATGGCCGACCAGAAAGTTACAGACCCAGCAAAGCAGAAGAAAAAAAACTGTAGTTTACATATCGCAAAGCAAATGTGTAGAGACAAGAATGATAATGCTTTCCCATATCCATATGCCGCCAGCCCCGACACGGTCATCGCCCAAGGTCCTCGGGGTATGATCCCCCCCCGCTGCGCCCCCAAACACTCCGTTAGAAGTAGGAAATCGCCTCAGAAAATTAAAGCCAGAAGGAAACCATGATAGTAGTTAACAGCATCATACATGAATCCGTCAAGTAATCTGCACAATAGTGTACTTTGGTTTGAAAGAAAAACAGAAAAGCAAAAACACCCGAAGTATCCGTAACTTTTTTCCCTTTTGACCCAGCCTGATTCCAGTTCCGTAAACATAAAGGAGATTAAGAGATTCAAGAGAAATTTTGGAATCCCCGTAACAACGTCGTACTAGTCACTTCCGGCATTTGACACCAAGTCAGACGACTTAGTTCTGTCCCTCAGGGCAGGCGGCCATGACGTGACCGGGTTGCTTGCACCTAAACTTCACATTAGCAGCTGACATCATGGCAGGTTCCAAGTGTATAGACTTACTTGTAGCAAACACGGTCCTGCTCGCTAGGGCACTCGCGGGACAAGTGTCCGAGCTGTCCGCAGTTGTAGCACTTCTGTCCCTGGGTGCAGTCACGGGACAAGTGTCCTATGAAAAATCAGTCAAAAGTCTTCAGCATTATTCAAGAATGAAACAAACCGTATCCTCCGCAAGAGTAGCAGGTCTGGGCACGTCCACCTCCGTAGCTGCCGAAGTTTCCTCCCTGGTATCCTCCGCTGACGGCTCCGTTGTTGTTGGGGCACTGACGGGCGATGTGTCCGACCTTTCCGCACTTGTAGCACTCAGATCCCTGACCCTGTCCGCCGTAAGCTCCCTCACCCTGGGTGGAGGGCTGGCTGCACTCGCGGGAAAGGTGACCTAAAGCTCAGGTTAGGCATACAGTGAAATCAAGCACAGGAAAAAAGATTTACTAACCAGTCTGGCCGCAACGGTAGCAGGTCTTCTCCTTAGCAGGACCAGTGCAGTCACGGCTCATGTGGCCATCCTCTATCGGTTGGTTAGCAGATGCACAAATAATTGAACCTCAATTGGTTGACATACGTCCACAGTTGTAGCTGCAATCAAAGTTAGCACAAAATCATGTTGAAGACAATAACGAGGCTTGCAGGAATGTCACATACCAAACAGGGGTTCCACGCTTAGGGCACTCGCGAGCCTACACATGAGGACAGAAGTTAGCATTGAAAACTGCCGGTCAGTTGTCATCTCTCGAACCTGATGTCCGCCCTCGCCGCCTGCACCGTAAAATCAGCCCCGCCTCACACCGCCAAATTGAAAACGCACGACACACCAAGAGGACAATGAAGCATTCACAGCTTGTCCTCTCCGGATAAAAAACGCAAGAGGAATGGAGCACATATGAATGGCTACACAGGCCAAAGAACTAGGTGCTAGGGTGTTGGTGGATAGAGGAATTGTCTTAACTTACAGTTGTAGCAGGCACGGTGCTGGGGACCAGCGTGGGGAGCAGAGTAGTCCATTTTGGTTGTGTAAGAGATGTGTCGTACGGACTGTTTAGAAAGGGTCAAAGACTGTGAAAGTCTTAGAAATCTGGTGGGGAGTTGGCGAAGAATGGTGGGTGGTTGTGGGGTGAAAAGGTTTGGGAGCAGAAATTGAAGAGGGGGAGTTCGTAGTATAGGTGGAATATGGGTGGAGGTTCAAGCCGACAGACAGTGAAAACTTCGACAGCAGTCAGCGTGAATTGACTATGCTAGCCATAAGCGGCCAAGTCCACCTTGGCATCCGCGGCTTAGTAACACCACGGCCAATCAGTGAGTCCAACCACCACTGCAGCATGGCCAAATTTAGGTCGGGTGGCGGAAGCTTGGTTGGTTTGCTCGAGGATGTGAGCGGCGGCGAGGATTTCTTTGTCTGGACGAAGCCGAAGACAGCTCTGATCTGGCTAAGGCGTGTTTTGCCGCCTTGGAATTGACACTATGCCTTGAAGGGAACCGGCTGTACACGATTGGGATTTATGCTCGCCACTTGCGCTGTTGCTTGGCCGGGGGCTCCGCGGGGAAGATTCGCCTCTGGAGAACATAGGGCTCGTGACGACACTCGCGTGCGGCCTCGGGTTGTCACTTAACGGTATCTCCTAACATACAAATCTGCCATGAAGAATTGTTGAATACTCTATAATTCCGAGCGTACCGACCTTGACCATGCCGCTGCCTGAAGCAAATGGGCAAACTGATGAATCAGCAAACTTCCAAAGCGTGCTGAGTTTCCCATTTCGTTGAACAGCGTGCGCATGCATATGGCTTGGCTATGACGTAATGAGTGAGAGGGGTCTACCTGTCCACCCACCATGCACTGGGACTGGTAACTCAGCTGTTGGCACAGAGCTGAATCATAAACCGACCTTTTGTGACAGGACGCCGTATCTAGCTTTGAGAGCCAGTTATATCTACCATCGAAAGCAAATTCTTCAATGAAAGATAGTGTGTGTATAGTTCAATCGGTTGAACCGGCCCTTTGGAAAAGGCATACACCAGGCTTTGATCAAAAGTAATGCACGCTTTCGCATTGAAACAACTGTGATACCTCAATTATCACCTCGACCACCATCGTATCCATCCCATAGCAAAACGAAAAAAAAAAAAGAATAAGTGGTATATTTATTAGGGTAACTTGTTTATCTACATATTTTCATCTGCTCTTAGCTATTTGTTGCTGTGGAAGTGGTGGAATTGCGGGGTCATCAGGGTGATGATCGCATCACGAAGGTATCCAATACTTTTCTCCATAGCTTCATATTTAATTCCTGGTATGCATACAGTCTGGTACTGAAATATATACCGAGGCATCTCTGTGATTTTTTTCATGTTTTCCCTAGAACGGCTACATGTAAACATGCAATTCCTGTCGTATGTCAGGCGCTGAGTCTTTCAAGGGAGTCTTGCGTGCTTCACACGCCCAAGGTGACTTTTCTATCGTCCAATTCTCAATTGCTTTCTTCTTCCTTCGGATCGTTTCACATACTATCCCTGTGTTTATTACCACATGTACATATACTGAAACAATCAGCTCCCTAGCCGCTGAACATGGATAACAAATGATACATAGCATAGGGGTGTATGCTTGGTCCTAAGTAACTTTAGACTTGACATTTGATCAATCAATAATTTGTGGAGTCTGGGGTATTCGCTACTGTAATGCGAGCCACCGCGGGAGCCCGTGGCTCATACATGATCGACTACATGTAGTTACCACTTTCCCTTCGCCGTCCTCAGTTTGCGCGATTGAAAAAGATGTCACAAAGAGAGAAAGCTTGGCCCGCCTTTTGAAAATGCTCTTGCCATAGAATCGGCCCATGAAGGCTAATTACTTCCCGGTAATCTACACGAGAACATCCGGCTACACAGAATACGCTCGTGGCCGAAGGAATACTGGAAGAACTATCACCCTTGGTTCTCACGCCTTGTCGTACACCTTATCTAATATGCCCAGACGCATCCAGAATATCGTAAACCCCAAATGGAGATAGAGAGGACTTAATTTGCACGGGAGTCTACGCATTGGGCTGACGAGGTTGGTCCTGACACAGACTCCAATGAGGTGTCAGATCTTGCATATGTTGACCTGGCATTCTATGCAGTTACAAGCCCTACAATGAACTTTCTCAATTGATAGATCAATTGAAAATTCTAGTTTACAATCAACATGACATATGTGGGCGATAAAACGGCCAATCTAGCCTATGTTCGTAAAGGATGACTTGTCCACGCCTGGAGATGCACAGGAAGGAAGGTCCAGAGCACAAATGTCATCACTGGTGCTGGCACTATTCAGTGATTGATGCTTATCATGCGAGAAAGGATAAAGACAGGGAAAAAATTATATTACTGAGAAAACAATGTTTGTCTCGGTCTCACGGGGCCTCTCTCCGGTCTGGGCAATGATGGAATACGCTGATCATATGTATGCGTCTACCCAGGAAACACAATCATGTCGACAATTGGCATCAGATGTTGCGCAAAGTGCACAAAGTTTCCTAAGCACTTTTTGTACGATATAAGCGAAGGTACCTTCTGTACAAAACAAGACTAAAGCATCGAGGAGGATGCTACGTATTCATGTGTTCAACCGCATCGTGTATCGTCGATTCGGCCCCAAACTCTTGATCCCAATACGCCTAAAACTTCTCCGTAACTTGTGGATTGTGTGAGATTGACGCTACTGCATCAGAATTAATGATTGGGTAACAGTAGGATCCGCAGTGGAATTTGGGTATCGTTGCCGAAAAGGTCATATGCTTCGGAGAGAGCTCAAACTAAGAAAGCGCGTTAACCGCGCCGCCGGCATCGGCCCCGGAGAGGCTGTCACTCAAATTGAGTTTCAATCCCCACAAACCTTAAATCCGAACCTGATAAACGCCAAACAACTAACTCCGCAATAAAGCCTCATTCTAACGGGAATCAATTTGTCTGAACTTGGCGGATCCAAATAGTAACTAGATTGTCGTCAATAAGCGACGCCAAGTGAGTATAAGGCCTCTGCTCGACTCTTGCGTGTCCCGGATTGTGATGGTACTCTAAAATACACCAAGCCACTGAACACCACGTCCTGGTGAGTCATGTATTGACCATGACCTTGCCGCTGCCTGCTAGGTGCACTGCAATTGCAGAATCACAGTCCAATTCCCGGTTTTGACCAATGCGCAATGCAATATCATTCAAGGCCTCGAATTACTATTTTCGTCAGCCAAATTATTAATCCTCGACGATATAGCTGAATACAGCCACAGCACCTCAGACTGTTATGGTTATGGAGGTGGTGCACTCAAGGCTGATCGGATGAGCTCGTGGAAGCATGCAGTTCACACCATCACTTCTGCACGCGCAGCTCTTTGGAATGCGACACCACCACCACCACCATCGACATCTGCACCACACGTCTGTCTCTACAAGAGATCTCATGACACTTTTAATCCAACACCAAGGCAATTACACACATTCCAAGGCTGTCAACACGGCAGGACAGCCTTTATCGATAGAATTCCGAAGTTCCGCTCACAATCAGAAAAGCGATGGCGCACCACAATCAGCTAGGGACAATAATCAACCGTCATCCAGACAAACGGCCGGGGGGAGGGGGGGGGGGGGCTGCATGCACCTATCCGTGTGCTATGATCATGGCCAGTTAACCCGCTAGTATTACGATGAGACAGGACCAAAATCCACAGAATGGGTAGCATTGAAAGATGTGACCACGCCAGATCCTGAGATGAGCCATTTCAATTCAATATTACCCCCAACCGCTGAATATTTACATATAGACAGAGGACTACATACTATTGAAACACATCTGGCTCCAGTTTCAACCAACTGCATGGGGTAGATCTCCGAGAGATAAACCATTGTTATAGATGTGCCCTTGCCGCCCGGATATGAGTCTCACTAGTCCGGGGTTATCTCTGACCCGATATTTTTCACTCCGACAAGACCACCAAACCAGATATTTCGTTATTAGGACCAGGAACTATGTCATCGGCATCATCTTCACCACCATAATGAATATTCATTGTCACATGGCTGTGTTCTCTGAGTGAATACGCAGCACCCTGACAATTCTGGACCCATGTCCGTTCTATTATCACGACCACAGCTTCTGAGAAACAGAAATCAATCCCCTGGATTAGAGTCTGCACTTTTTACATACGGCACGGCCGGAACCATCCGCCAGACATGATGCCGTGCTATGATGAAATGGTCTGGTATCTTGGTCCCTTCGAAGAACATCCGTTTACCGACAGAATAAAATGTATATTTATCAATTCTCAAGCACCTGGAAGAATGCTACATGCTATTGGGGAAGAAGGCCTATCAGCTGAAGATTTTCAGCTAGGATGTCCACGAAATCAGCAAAGGAGTATTCCGAGAACGAAGTTGTGGAGGTAATTGCCGACATCTACATGACCTCTATGCACTTTACCAGGTCCCATTTATGTCACGAAATTCTGGAACACTGCAGTGACTGCGATGTGCATATTCCTGCACCAGCGATAATATTTACACGGCTTTTGAATGTTCATGCGGCAGCTGACATATGCCCAGTACTACACAAAGCTGTATTCGATAAGCAGTTACTGTAATTCATTCTAGTAACTACCTTCAATTTATTTCCACCTTGACAATCTTGTCGCGTTAAAGTGTCGATGCGGGTTTCCGGAATGCGGATATCCTTTGGAACAATCATGGCGTAGACTTCCTCAACGTGGTCTGGTGAAATTGGCTGTTCCAATTGTTTTGTTATGCAAATTGGAATGATCGCGTGCCTTTTCATTGCTACAAATTGCTCCTGTATACACCCGTCGGTGTTAGACCGCCGTTGTTATCCAGCTGGACGATTAGGGCTGAGAGTCGCCAAGCCCCTGTCCTCAGCCCAACGACCGGCCGAAGTCCAGGTGGGGCTTCTGGAAGGCATACGTTTTTCAGCCAGTTTGCAAATTTGTACAGCTAGCAAATCATCGTTTACAATACGCGAGCAACAGCTTCTGGCAGCCTGATTACCAATGCACTTTAAACCATTTTCAGTTAATTCACAACAAAAGGTCTAAGGCCATCCATATGTCCTTCGTTCTACAAATGTGCAGAACTTCGGATGGAAATCCGCCTCCGCTTTCTTGACATCACCTTAATTTGGAAAAATGCAGGAGCTTCCGATTGAAAAGTGTAAGTTCGTCTTTACTTCTGCCTTATGTTACATTGCCAATTGTGTACCTTGGTGCTTGCGTGTTCGGACGATATCGATTCATAGGTAGATAATTCACGAAAAGAGGTACGTACCGATGAAAAGGTCACATAGCAGGTCCACTGAGCACTCGTAAAATATTGTTCCCGAGACCCTTGACAAAGTAAATCATTGAGACTTTGAAATTTCATGGCCGAAGTATGATATGTACAAACCGCCGTACAAGGACAAGCATTGGAGAAGTAGACGTTTTTCAAATGTTCCAGGGAATACAATTGGGACAATTTACATGCGGTGAAAATGACTGAAACTACTATCCTTGGCACGCAAACGACCGCGCAATGTAGGATTGATCATAGGGCTATGCACTGTGTGGGATGAGCCTTATTGATGAATCTTACAGGACTCTAATGGTTCACCAGTAGCTGCAGATAACTTCCTTTGACATTGTTGAATTTACTTCATGATGAAACTAGATCTCATCAAGGTTTTTCTCATGAGACACTGACGGAATTAGAATATCTGAACTCTCGTGGCTTTCAAACGATGTGGTGTATAGATTTATCCCTATGCTTTTTTTATTCTTTCCCGAGTTTTGAGAGCATGGCTACAAGGAAATGATGAAACCTAATATTCCTGGTTCAAGTTATCCCCAATAATTCCCACCGACTTACATTCATCTCGACGTGCATAGGCGCATAGGTAACGGTAATGTGACATCCCCCTTTAGAGCATAAAACGTAGATCTTTACGTTTTCATCTGAGGCGCAGCAAAGCAGCATCCTCGAAGTCTAAATTCCCTATGGTGAATTCCAGCAGGGACATATTTGCCGATACATGCCGTATTGACCTCTACAAGACCGTAGAATAGAATACAGATAGCCCTAATACAACCGGTCCGGAGTTGAGTTGAATCGATGGCCCACTTGCACGCACGGCGGCTAATAGTGTGGTCCGTGGATCAGTGGACTGAAGATCATCCGGAGCTAGCTAGCTAGGCTAGAGCTTTTTTTATGATCAACGCCGCATTAAAAACGTTGCGTAAATAAATCGTACAGATTCGTACTCTTTTCCAAATGCATACACAGTATAGTAACTCCCATGATGCCTTACGTGCTCTGGGTAATTTACTTCCCATTGTCTCCGGATCTGCCGATGCCTCCGGAAAGAAAAATAATTCTCAATAATGTACGTCACGACCAGGCTGTAATATGAACCACGAGTTATGAGCAATTGGATGAGGAGCGAAAAGCAATTCTTTCTAGGCTAGCATACGGTTTTTTAGTGTCTAAGCCGGCGTAATGATCGCCCCGAAGACGAGGCCACGCGAGTGCATTCTCGTGATTAAATCAATCTGACACTGCTACCTGTGATACGTAGCTTACATACGTTTAGTTATTCCGGAGCAAAAGAAATACAAGGCATGAGACAGCTAGGTGAGACTTTACGATTGCGTCAGTAAGCCATCTAGTAAGTATGTATGTCTAAGAGGAGGAGGTGACAAATGTTTCTTAAATGTCAATTTACATACATCAATGCAAGTATCCAAGTATCTAAGTCAACTCATGTCAATTTCCGGTCCAGCATTGTAATTCGTCTGATTTTTGAAAAGCTCTATGTATATATATATATACACACCGCACCGGAAATCCCGAAGCCCTAAACTTTAGTTCTTTTGGTGATCCTCTAGATGCATACTTACCGAACCGGTGTGTAAGTATCGGTTGACCTTTAGGAAGCTGCAGTACAACTGCAGTAAAAAATGTCTCCCGCCGCCGCCTAGACTAAACTCCCACCGATCCACCCCCGCCGACAGCATGCCGTATGTGCTGCAGAGAAAATCGATCGGGATGCTTTGCATAGCACATGCCGCGAATGTTCTTTACGGCCATGTTTCTGAATCCATGATAATAGCTTTCTACAATTCATCCCATTCGCTGTGAGTATCTTTGTATCATGGAAGAAGAATGTATGTCTCTGTATACATTTCTTTAATTCGTTTAGTTTTTTTTTTTTTATCGTATCGATATTAACTCCCTCCAATTATCTTCCCAATTGAATTTCCAGCGCGTTTGATCCTCCCGAACCCTCATGATTCCCCAGCCTTCTCCGCGATTCTTTCTCAACAGCGTCAATTACGTTTCGATGATTCGTCCGGTAGTTTTTTTATTTTATTTTGTAACGATGTCATTATTTGATCTGATCCACTCACAGCAGTTTTATTTTTTATTTTTGAATCATCCGGTGCATCCGTTTATTTTCCGCATCACATTCACTTATCTTCTTAGATACATTCACAGTACACCATCATGACTGTGGCTGAGGCTCTACAATAGCATAAGAGCTTTTCTTTCCTACGTACCCTGTCTAAATTCTTCATCGTCATTCGCCACTATACATCAAAGCAGTGTAATGATCATCTGCAGTATGCATGCACGCAACCACGTGTGAAGATACTTTACTGTAATAAAAAATAAATTAGCAGGGATATAATTTTGAAGTATGTATGACGATCCTATTGCAGCGTGTGATTTTCGAATCGGACAGGGGGGGGGGGGGTATAATTATTACTTAGGGTATGTTTAAGACGCTTCGGGCGTTTAGATAGTGAGTGGATATGAATTTGGATAGGGATTGGGGAGAAAAAAAAAAGGCTCCGGATCTTGAAGTGCTGCCTGGGATGGAAGCAAACGAAACGAGAAGTCAAGACGACGAGCTGAAGATTTGGGGCTGCGGTACAAAATGCAAGATATGCTTTGGGCCTTTTTGGGTTTTGGATGACTCCCTCCGTTGTGTTACAAGTGATTGGCAGTAGAAGAGGCTTCACTGTCGACCATGAACCTTGTCAAGCACCTCGTGCCGCCCGTTTGTCCCAACAATCTATGCACCTGCGCATTGCGACAGCCGACATGTTTATCTATCGTGGATGGTATGGGTGGGTGGGCGGGCTTCCAGGGGTCTGCAATTAAACCACAGAAATCAATCCGATCCGGTTATTCCGATGTTAAATTCTTATTCTTCCATTATTTTTATTCGTCTATATTTCTTGTCTAGCTTTCTAATGTCTTGAATAATGTCTTTCTTCGCTGTCTTCAGCTGCCTTTGGTAGCCCTCGGAAAGCTCGGCAACAATTTTTTCCCCGAAATGTTTTCAATCAGAAAAATAAAAAAAGGAAATGTGTAAATAAAAGAAAATCAAAAATATATATGTGCGTAATGCACAAACGCGCCATCAATAACATCATGGATTCTCATGGATTCCCCACATCGCTCTTTGGCTCGCCAGTTTACAGCGAATAAGATTCCAGAGATCAGATGAGTACCTGTACAATAATCCCAGTTGGGAAAAAAGCATCCTGTCTCGCTAAAATGATTCACCGGGTAAAATCGTAGACGAGGAGGCGAGGAAATGGCCGGTGGATCGACGTCGTGTGGGATTCGCCAACGTTTGTTGGGTAAGTCTCTTCTTCCTTTTGCTGTCGTTGAATCGGTTTTGGTTCTGGTTCTGGTTCTTGCAATACAATAATCTGAGACTCATCAAAACCGCACAGAATCCCCAAATGGGTGGGCATCGTGGTAGTAGTGGCGCTTGTGTTACAATGATTGGAGTCCGGATGATGATGACGTCGAACCACGGGTTCAATCCTCACGCTCGCTCCCCCTTGCCCATTGACCAGACCAGCCCCACCGCGACTTTTGCGACTGACACCACCTTCAAGCTCCCACACCCGGATTTCGGAGCCATTGCGATTGATGGATATGGCCTTGCCCCGACAGTCAACAATGACCTGTGTCACCCCTGATGTGTGTCCATGGAGCCGCTGGCCTGGCTCAATCTTTAAGCTTGACGTAGTGGAGTGCACCATGTAAAGCGTCAAGGTATTATCGCGATGGGATGTGACGAGGTAACTGAATTTGGAGGAGTCAAATGTTAGTTTCAAATTGCGTATTAGATCGTGTGATGCAAAGAGGGGGTGAGTTATCAGTTAGCAGTAAAAAAAATAAATAAAAAAAACATGCGCAGAAAAGATACGACTAAGAAGCTGACCATTGATGGTTTGGTATTACGAATCAACTGCGGCTTTCCAGAAAGATGGGAAAGATTAGCGAGGGGGATACGAATGCCTCGCGGCTCCACAGCCTCAGCCATCATAGCGATTTTGCGCAGTCAGCTTAGCAGCCCCTCAGCTGTCTCTCCACCCCTTCCCTTACTAGCCTTCAGACTCATAGTAGCAACAGTAGCGGGGTTGTGGGGGAGGGGTGGCTTACGGGTGGTGATAGGAGACACTTGTGGCCTGCGCTAACGGCGGATCAAATTGTGTTTGTGACCCATTGTGACCCAGTGACATACCAGGGTTAGTATTACCCCATGTAGCCCCCGATGTAGAATAGGTCCCAAGACCCTCTTCCCCAGCATTTCCAAGCAGAGATGTGAAGCCAGGTTGGACGGCCGTTGCAATCCGCGACTCTTCGAGGACAGCGGTCCGGTGGTCCAATCTTTTTCCGATGGTGGGCCTTTTTGATAGATTTCCATGAATCTTGAAGCGCAGCTGCTGAATCCCCACTGACCACCCGTCCAACAGGGCGCATGAATACACCACTGACGCTAGCATAGTATCATTGAGTGATCGCCGCAGCGAAAGCACTAACGGAAGCCAAACAGTTGACGAGCAAAGTGACTGAAGTAAAATGGGCGGGCGAAGTATCGTCATGCGCGAAACAGAGCTAGGGGAGTTACGGAAGTGTGGGTTGGCCCTATCGTCACCATCAGTGTCCAATTGTTCTCCACCGACTGCGCCATCTGCGCCCAGACGGGTTTCCCCTCTTTCGTTTTCGCTAAGTGATGCCGCTGACGAAGTTTCGAATTCGTAGATGTCCCAAGTTTGTCCTCTCATCATAGCTAGAAATGGTCCGAGTGAAGCCATTGCATAACATCCGGTTGCGCTTCTCTTTCCCGATAATTTGTGAATGTATCTAGTCCGAAATCCGGATATTTTTCCCGTCATGTCCAGCTGATACATGGCAAAGCTACCGTTCTCAAAGCCAACTGTCACATTGACCAACCCAGACTCCCCTCCACTCTCTTCGTCGATAGCCATTGCGGTAGGTGGTCCGGCGCACGAGAACGGTAGCGATTGCGAATAGAGCGGCATCCGTGCGATAATCTCATTGGTGTTGTGAATCCTCATAGCCCATAGACCACGTGTTTTTGAGGCTGCGATTACGATGCCCTAAATTGCTGTAAGCTCACCTTCACAATGGCAACCAATCTTCATGGCTGATCACCCAATTCCTCGCAACCGACAACCACGACAACATACATCGAATAGCTTCACATGCGATCTTTCTCCAACAGAATCTTCCTTCGCCTCATCTGCACAAGCCACATTGATTTTCCACAACTCGCAACTCCCATGAGTCCAGTTGTGCCTTAATTTGTAGCGCGCCTTCCAGTTGGTGCCTTCTGCCTGGGCCAGTTTGCCGTCATCTAGCCAACGAGACATACGCGACGCGTAGTCCCCCACTTGTTCGCGTCCCAAACCCCTGATCCGCAAGACGCGTGGTAGGACAAACCGCCGGTAGTATAGAGCCTTCCATATATGACCGTCGACGGCGATGCGTGAACAGCGATGCGAGACCAACTGAAACGACGCGAGGTCGGTAGGTGACAGACCATGGCATATGCGAAGAAAGAGCTCGTCGCTGAGTCGAAGGATTGGGGTTGAACGGTTCGGGCGGTGGCGCTTTACAGCAGATTCGCAAGGCCCTGGCGTCGAGGATGGCGAGCACCGGCTACGCTTCGTGGAGGACATTTGGATGGGTATATGTATGTGAACCGGAGGTCCAATAGGTGCGGTGAAGTATGGAGGGGTGGAGACGCAAATGTCGATGCGTGCTGTTATTGCGTATTCGATGCAAGATGAGTTGGCAGGATTCCTCGGGTTAGGTTTGGACCATGACGTGCCTAGAGCAAAGTAGGTTAGATGACTTGGCAGCGGGATTATCTTGGCGATGCTAATGCGTACCCATGAGTTCGCGTGCCCGCGCCGCGGTGCATGTCTCCAGGCACGCGAATCAAGCAAAACGCGAGAAGGCGAATGATGCCCCGCCTTTGCCCGCTTGCCGTTCACCGTTTTAGAGCTCCAACCGTCACAGTAGTCCAACCACAGTCCCATAGGTTCAATTCGACCAATGTTTCTGACTGACCATCAACAGCTCTGCTCTCTTTACTACTACCGAACGCGTCTTACAATTATTTCAATTGTGACATCATAGCTTTACGTCCGATCCGGTTTTCCCGTACTCCTCTCACTCTATACTCAACGTCACCTATACGACGCTACAACCTCCTCTCGACGAGTGCGCATATCTACCGCGCCCCCGCAAAATGGACAGCTGCAATTGTCCGGAAGTTGTTTATCTTCGCAAAGAGAACGCTGCCCTTATTGAACAGCTTGAAAAGACCCAAAACGCCTCAAAGATCCTCACGGAGAGATATAGGAAAGACAAGCAGAAATGGAAGGGCTGGCTTGAAGATTACAAAAGGACTCAAGAGGAAGGCCATGCCAACACTGCTTCCACAGCGACTCGGACGGACCGCACTGAACGCCGGGTAGAAGTAGACCTTCCATACAATGAGGGCTATGACTATTACGGCATTGAATCGGCTGTGTCGATTCTCGAAACCAGAAATTCCGCAGTTGTAGCGGCGAGCTCAAATAATAATGCCATCCAGGATGACAAAGTTGTAAAGGAACCCAGTTACATGAAGAAAATATTCCAACGTCTGGATGCGGCAGCAAAAAAGCATGCTGCGTCTACTTCCGGCCCTTCCAAGCACAAGGAGCTCATCAAGACCGAAACCCCCACGAAGCCAGCCCAGCCCGCCCTTTCAAGCTACCGTTCCGGCCTCGCCAGTATCGTTGAGGACGGCACCGATGGATTTCACCCTACCCATAAACGCTCCAATCCAGTAGACGAGGTCGATGAGGGCACGCTCAATGCCCTCCTATTTACGAGTACACCCGTCGCTCCCTCCTTAAAAGGTCTTTCTAAGACTGCTACGTCTTCCTGGACTCCTCCTACCGACAACAACTGTCCTACAGACGTCGACACCTCCTCCTCAAAGGACGACCTTTCCAGAGCTTATAATTCTAAAAGCGTACTTGGAAAGCCCGGTGTGAAAACCCCCGATGAGCCTTTGCAGACTTCTCCTAAGAGCCCGCTTCCTATAAAGCGCGAAATTGAGGAGCCCGAGCTTCATACACCACCCGCCACCAGACGCCGAACGGGTGAGGTCTTGACTTCATTCCCGGCTAGTAAGCTCCACGTAAAAGCACCATCTTCACAGCACGCCACGGCTCAAATTGCTCCTGCAAAGCGTAAACAACAGGAACTAGACGACAAGGATAGAGTTCCCCGTCTTTTCAGATCACCTGTTCCTAACGAAAGGAAACTCGACACTGTCATCCCCAGTGCTCGTAACGACCCTCCTCACCGCCCGACTCCTGTTACTTCTCCGAAGCGCAAGGAGCGCACCGCAGCCGTTGGATTAAACGCCTTCAAAATCAACCCTGACTATAATCAAGGCCTTGATTATGCATTCACAGAAACTGTCCGCTCTAAAGAAGCTAGAAAATGTCTTCCAAGCTGTACTAAGCATTGCTGCAAGAATGGCTTGAAGAAGTTTCTCGAAGCTGCCGGTATGCCTCGAGCACCAAAGAATGGGCCCAAATGGGATAGACAGGAGGCTACGAATGTCGGGATTCCCAGACTCTCTATGCTCGACGAATTTAATCCTGCCAAACTTCCTGGATTTCCAAGTTTCCGCAATATCAAACCCCGCGGAAAAAACGCCCATGGGGTCTCATCAGCGGAAAGTAACGCTAATGGTACTGACTACGATGGTAGCCATGAGCCTCATGAGAACGAGAATAACCCCAATGGCGATGAAGACTTCACCGATCAGCCAGATCACTTATTCAGGAGAGCAGATCTTGATTCCAGTCTTGATCATAATGCTGAGGCTATTTTGCAACGCGAATCTTCAGTAACTCTGCCTCTTGCGTCTTCTGATGCTTATCCTTATGAAGGACCCTTTCTTGCTCCTCGTCCTCCATATTCAGCTGCGCCACCGTCTCCGCCGTATCGTATACCTTCACCCCCGCCCGATGATGACATAATCAATGATCACGATATGTCGGAGTTTCTAGATCGATTTGGGAGACATAGAGAAGCGCATCCGAGACGAAATACCCCACCGGGTTTTTGGGATAGTGAAATGCCGGATACGCCAAGGCAGCAGGAGTTGAATTTAGAGGCTGAGCTTGTGAGGGAGATAAAGATAGAGAGGAGACGAAGAGAGGCGGAAACAGAGGGTGGGAAATGGATCAGGAGGTAGACGAGGATTATGGGGATGAGACATGAAAGGAAAGATTTGAATAGATGATAATAATGACATTGGGCTGGCGTTTTGGTTTTGTTTAGGAATTTAAAAACAATAGATGTAGAGAATAATGTATAATGTAATGCATAGTGTATAATAAAACCAAATACAAATATCTCTAACCATTACACTTCTTCTCTGAGCTCGTGGTATGTCAACAAGCTATCGTGATATGTCATGACGCTAGCTAAGTGGGGCCCTAATAACTTTCTCCGTGCGCACCTCACCGGAAATACCCCACACGACACCTTTGTATCTATGTGGGGAACGGCAGATTAGAGTCTAAGCCTGACTTTCCCTATCAATTGCTTGGCAACTCTATCGGAGGTTCCTGATGAAGCTGTTGGAAGCCATAAATACCGTAGTGGGCCGTAGCTACCCCTCCGTCGGACAGCTTGCATAAGAGAATGATGACGACGGTAGAAGACCATCTAGAAGCTACCCGACCTCCTTCGCACGCGGCTGATTTACCGGTAGCTCTTGCTTTATAGTCGAGCAAAGGTCTACAATGCCCGTCTGAAAGCTAATAAGTTCCAGAGGTTGGCGTCCGTGCGAGATGGTTGCCTCGGTACGTTTGCCGGAGAGCTTCAGCTCTGCAATGTGTTGCTTCGGTGGGTTTGCCGGAGAGCTTCAGGTGTGCTAAGGTGTGCGAAGGTGAAAGCGGTGTCTCACTACACGCAGCCCTGGATTCCCTTGCTTTTGCCCTAGATTCGTAACCTCCGTACATAGTTACATACACTTAGGCCTTACTACATACTACACCATACCCCCAGACTCGAATAAGCCCCACCCCACATATCCCCCCCACGCCGCCGACCAAATCAATTGTCTCGTCTTGTGTCTCCCAATTGAAACAACCAATCTGTCTCGTCCGCATAACATCCCGATATATATACCAGATTATGCAACATTATCTTATTTATCCAGGAGAATAACCTTCTTATAAGGAAGCCCGATGGAAATGTTGAATGTTGAGATGGCTGTTGTTGCAGCAGCAGCATGTCGCGCACCAAAGCCAAAAGGCCCAAAAAGCCACCATCCCGGTCTGGGCGGACAGGGAAAAAGCGGCGAGCTGTCTTTCTTTCTTTCTTTCTTTTCTGAGAGGAGCGGAGCGGACGCCCCAAGGATTCAGATCCAACCACATCGCATCTAGACAGAGAGGGGCTCTACATTTGGATCGAGTTCTAGTTTACTTAAGCCTAACACCTCTCCACCCTGAGTTGAAATCACCCTGTCCTCACACACAACCCAACCCAACCCAGCCCAACCCATCCATCACCTCGGTTCCTGATAAACCTACCTCCTCAAAATCCCCCCCTTCGACAAGCCGCAGAATACCAGCTGTAATTTAATATCTCGTCCTCGGTCCGGACCTATACATTCTACACACAACATAAACGATGGCTGTTACTGCAAGCACCACCCCCGCCGGCGAGAAGAAGCCCGTCAGCTTCTCAAACTTGCTCCGTACGTGAAGGAGATGAGATTACATTGGAAAGTGCGCCTGCTAACTGGATGGTATAGTTGGAGCTGGTTTGAACTTGTTTGAGTAAGTTATACCTATGTCTGTCGATCTCTGGGGAAGTAGCATAGCTAATGAACCGTTTTTTTTTTTACTCAGGGTCACCACTTTGGGACAGGTATTCCGCAACGCCAGAACTCGATACAATGGACAATAGCTAATCTTACACTCCCGATATCCAGCCCCTCGAGGTCGTCAAGGTGCGATTGTGAATATCTACATACCAGCGCGTTACCGGAAGCTAACTCGGTTATTCTACAGACTCACATGGCTGCCAACAGAGGTGACAACATTGTTGTCGCGGCGTCCAAGACTTGGGGTCGTGGAGGAGTTTTTGGATGTAAGTTTACCTTTGTACCACCATTGGTACTGTTACTGCTATTGCTACTGCTGCTGCTGCTATTGCTACGTGTTTCTGTTCTGTCTTCATATCGCACCCCCGGCGGTGAAGCGATAACACTCCCCCGCATCCCCATACTCTATGTGCTGACTCCGCCGATAATTTAGTCTACCAGGGTTTGATTCCGTGGGTCAGTTCTCTCCAGTTTTTCCTACTTCCCGAGGTTGCGGCCGCCGGTCGATCGCTTTGGTGAGGCTAGTTGTAGCCAATTGATTTGCGCATGTGGTTTTGCCGAGCACTCCGAGCGCCGCTCGGCCGGAGATTTTTAAACAGTCGCTAATGCAAGGGATCAGGCCTGGATTGAGGCTTCCACCAAGGGTGCCGTGTTGCTCTTTGTGTCTTCCGAAGCCGAGTAAGTAGATGCCGATCTCCGTGCCGTATCCCGTATGCTTTGTGACTTCGGCGCTGACCGGCATAATCTAGGTGGTACGCCCGCAGCTTCGGTGCTGGAAACTTCACCGCTGGTATCACTGGAGGTGTTATTGGAGGAGTTGCCCAGGCATACGCCACCATGGGATTCTGCACGTGCATGAAGACTGTCGAAATTACCCGTCACAAGCAGGCTTCCGCCGGTGTCAAGCCTCCTTCTACCTTCGCTGTCTTTGCCGATATCTACCGCAAGGAGGGTATCGCCGGTATCAACAAGGGTGTCAATGCCGTTGCTATCAGACAGATGACCAACTGGGGTTCCAGATTTGGTCTTACCCGCCTTGCTGAGCAGGGTGTTCGTAACATCACTGGAAAGGGAGAGGAGGGCAAGTTGAATGCTTACGAGAAGATCCTTACTTCCGCCATCGGAGGAGGTCTCTCTGCCTGGAACCAGCCTATTGAGGTTATTCGTGTGGAGATGCAGTCCAAGAAGCCTGACCCCAACCGTCCTGCCAACTTGACTGTCATGAAGGCGTTCAACTACATTTACTCCAACAACGGAATCAAGGGACTCTACCGTGGAGTTACTCCCAGAGTCGGACTTGGTATCTGGCAGACTGTGTGCATGGTTGGACTTGGTGATATGTGGGTGTTCCTGAGATGTGATATGAATAAACAAATACTGACTTTTTACAGGGCTAAGGAGGCTGTTGCAAAGATTACCGGAGAGGTCCCTACCGGAAAGCACTAAACGGCTTCTACAAATATCACCCTTCTTTCTCTATATAGACTGGACGGGTGTTCTTGGTGTTTGGGGAAAAAAAAAACTAACGACTTGATTGGTGTTGCGGGATGTATTATGATGGTAGACTTACTGAGATTTATACCCACGGAGTTTGCTGTTTTGCCTGATCTCGATGTTATCAAGTACATACCCATTTTTTCATTATTGTCATGGTTGTGTGCAGCTGTTATGGAATTTGAATGCTTGTCTGGCGATTATGAATATTTTGAAACAGATATTTTTGATTTTTGGTTTTTGGTTTTTGGTTCTGTTCTCTCTTTCATCCTTTTCACGTGATTTATTGCTCGCTACCGTACCGAACCCGTTGGCATTTTATTTTGGCTTGGAAGCGACGGTGACACAGACGGTGCATGCTTGTGTGACGTGACAACTAGCGTGTCATGATGGTTAGGGATTTTTTGTGAGAGCTTGATCTTGTGCTGCGTTGAGCCTCTTTGTTAACAACACCTTACAAACGGAACTTATCACACGAACAACAACAATATCTTTAGCTATTCACGGTATTTTTATAGTATCAATTCGGGTTTTTACAGATGGATCGCGACAGGGAACGCGATCGCGAACGAGAGAGGGACCGCGACCGGGACCGGGAGAGAGATAGAGAAAGGGACCGTGAACGCGACCGTGATCGTGATAGAGATCATCGGGACAGGAGGTGAGCTCAATTTTTGTCCACTATACTTTTCTGAGATGCCAGAGGATAATCCACTGTGTATTTCACCCCGGTGATCTGGGAGGGGGATTTGAAGCTAAGCTGTAACTGCGATGCTAACATCACCTTGTTTGCATAAAGGTTTCGGGATCGTGAAGCCTTTGATTCTCCTCATCGAGGAGGAATAGATTCTTACATTCCTACTACTCGTCGAAGACCTTCTCGTTCGCCTCCACCTCCTCCCCCAAGAGGTGATAGCTATGTTCCACGCGACAGACGGAGATCTCCACCTCAACCAAGACCTAGATCTAGATCAAGACGCAGACGTTCCATCTCTAGAGCATCGGTTGCTCGAGAAAGGGAACGTGATAATAGGGGCCGAACACGCTCTCCTATATCAAGGAGAAGATCTCGTACTCGCTCCCCACCAAGGAGGCGTAGATCTCCTCTTCCTGTTAGAGCGGAATCACCACCAAGGTTTAGGAGAAGAACTCCTTCTCCTACAGTAACGAGAGCAAAGGAGCGTACTCCACCGCCTTCGAATCTACCTCCAAGACCAAGAGATAAATCCCCAGTGCTTGAAGCTCGACCTCCTCCTCCTGGATCAAGAAGGGAAAGCTCCAAGGAACGGTCTCCACTTCTACGACGAGAGAGACCCAGATCCAGGGAAAAGTCCCCACCTCCACGAAGGGATAAAACTCCACCTCCTCTTAAACGTCAGAAATCTAGGAGCCCGGAAAGAACAAGAAGTACCTCGAGACCTCCACCTATCTACCGCGGTAGATCACCACCTCGCAAGCGGACGCCATCTCCTGCGAGATCCCCGGTTATGAATCGACGCCCACAACGTTCCCGTACACCGCGAGGGTTTTCATCGCGTAGATCTCGTTCTCCATTCCGGGGTGGATTTGGAAGGGGAGGCGGAAGCT
This sequence comes from Pyronema omphalodes, assembly GCA_024516155.1. Lineage (NCBI taxonomy): Eukaryota > Fungi > Ascomycota > Pezizomycetes > Pezizales > Pyronemataceae > Pyronema > Pyronema omphalodes. The sequence goes on from JAJJXM010000009.1 coordinate 968,337, forward strand.
TTAGAGGGGGGAGAAGTGATAGACCTATCGACAGACCGAGTGATAGGGATCACAGGTTAACCGACAGAAACGACAGAAACGACAGGCCGATTGATAGGGACAACAGACAAAGCGATAGAAATGAGAGACCAAACGACAGACCGGTAGAAAGAAATGACCGCCCCATTGACCGCTGGGACAATTCTCCTCGCACACGTTCTCCCTACCACCACACCAGAGTCCGTACACCAAATGGACCTCCACCACCCCGCCGACGCAGCGCCTCACCACCACCAGCTCAACCCGCATCCAGAGGTAGAACCCGTAGTATAACTCCAGAGCGTCCAAGGAGCCCAACACCTAAACGAACCAGCCCACCTACCATCGCCCCTTCTCCTGCCTCTGCCCCCCAAAGCCGTCATGACTCTCCCCGTGGACCCCGCTTCACCAACTCCCCCGCTCTCCCCACGCCTACTAGATCACCTCCCAAGGGTCCCCGCGCAAGCCTCCCGCAAACTCGCCCTGACCGAGGCAACAGCGAGCGTATGGAACGCACCCCTTCTCATCAAGGGATGAACCAATTGAACGCCAACCCAAGCAGCCGCACTGAATCAGAACCCACCGCCGTGCATCCAGACAGACTCCACCACATGTCCCCCTCGACGCCCAGCTCATTCCCCAGTCCTGCGCCACCCCGCGGTCCAGCAGCTGGTACTGGTCGTCCGCCACCAACGCATCCCCGGGGCTCCTTTGCACCTCGGGGTACCCCACGCCCTCCGGTAGCTCCTAGAGCTGTGCATGCTCTCCCAGGCGCTCACACTTCCCCGCATCCGCATACCCCCTCCCATGTTTCACCGCACCCACCCGGTCCTCCAACCGGTCCTAGAAGAACCTCTATCGTTCCCACTGCCCCGGCTGCTGTAGCTTCCCCGGTTGGAGCAACCGGAGCACCTGCTATTCCAACAGGTCCTAGAGCTGGGAACTTTCCGTACAGATCCTCACTTCCATCAGCGCCTCGGTTTCCAGTGCCGGTAGCTCCGCATGTTACTGTCAGCACAGGACCGGGGGCGTTGATACCCGGCGGAAGGTTATTACCGGCGGTAGATAAAGCCAGTGAAGAAAGGATGGCTAGGTTAAAAGCGGAGGAGGAGAAATTGAGAGAGGAATTGGAGGTTAGTCAGGATCGGAAAAGGAAAGGGATGATGGCTTGGGAGAAGAGTAAAAGAGAGGCAGAAACGGCGGGGAGAAGAGTAGAGCTTGTAGAGGGTGCTTTGAGGGAGGAGGAGGTACCCGGGGTTTAGGAATATCGGGTGATGGGGATCTGATTTTTTGATGGGTGAAGGGGGGAGGGTGGGGTAGAGAAGGAGGAGGAGGGGATAAGGATCAAACGTTGGAAAATGATATAGGTGTTTATGACATGTGTACCAACGGTGTACTTTATTTTATTTTTACTTTACTTTACTTTACTTTACCTCATTTTACTTTTACTAGTGGATTGGACCTACCTAAATCATCCCTTGGTGGAAAACAATATCATATCATAACATATCATAATGGATATCGCTCTTCATTATTTTTTTTTCCCCTGGTTGTATTTGTATCATCTAACTATGTATGTATGGAGTTTTAACTTAAGCTACTGCTTTTGGGGGATATTTTTAAACTCCGACAGGTGGGGCCGGGGGGGGTGGGGGGGGGAGGGGGGGAGGGGGGGAGGGGGTTACTTTGTTTTATGCTTTTGTATGAGTATGAGTATTTCTTTCCTATGAACTTTTATGATGAAATAAATAAGGTTATTTCGATGATGGAAAAAAAAAAAAGATTTCGAAGGGAGTTAACCACTGAAGCATTTTGAGCGGCAATATCTATGATTTATGGAACAACTAGTCATCTATGTATACAACCCCCCACTACGGCAATGCATTTGTACATGGAGGGCCAAAAGAATTTTGCCACAAAACCAACACTCCATGCACGTCGCATGCACAACATCCAACAAATGCACTTTCCACTACCCATGACCTACAAGCCACAAACACCGCTGACTAAACCACAGGCTGTGGCGCTCCATAAAATCGGAAGCGCGCAGCAAGTACATTTGTTATCTAAATGGTACAGAATATTGTTAAGCGCAAATAAAATAATAAACAATAGTCAAATCGATGATATTGATATTTTAAAGCGCACATAACACAGTACTTGGAAAAAATGAATAGAAAGGCAGTAATGCTACAGGAAATTTTGTATAACAGCGCGTGTAAAAAGTAAATAATGATTAGTAAAATGTAGAGATTCTCTTGGGTTCGGGGCTCAGAGTAAGATATTAGAGAATTAGAGGTATTACTGTTTTTACCACTTGCAGAGAAGAAATCAAGACCGTACTGTTGTGAATATGACTTAAAACAAATAATAAAGTCACCATCAGTATGGTTCTTGCTTTCATTTTTTCTTTATTTTGTCTTTTCTCTACAGATTCTTGCTTATTATGTCCGTGAAGATCTCTTTAGCTCCTTTAATAGGTAAATCTTGATATGTATGACACAAAGCTTTCAAAAACACATCAAACATATAGAATTAACATTAATCTCGCGTCCAAAAGAATCACACAAAGCATTCTGGATAAAAGAAAACCCTAAATGTAAAACCTAAACAAAAGCTTATGATGCCACGGAGAAAAAAATGATTTCACCGTCAATCAAATTAAAACGCCTCGCATTTCCCTGCCTTCGATCGCCACTAAATCATTCCACTATGTATATACAGTGAAGAAAGAAAGCATTAAATATACATGGAGCAGCCGCTTCTCAAGGCAATCAACCGTGACATCATTCCGTTGCTAAAAGAAAAGTCTGTTGCTTCTATAAAGTTTCAATAAGTGCTGTGGTGTTTCGATGGGGGAAAAACTACGATAGCTCATAATATCAGCAAGAAAATCCTTTTTCCACTCCATTTATCTACTATTCTTAGGGCGGTAATGTAAAATCTCATCCTGCATCACTCCATTTGTATTCATTCATCGTACAGACTGCTTTATCTGCGCTCATAGAATATTCTGTTCGATCTAAATCACCACTATCTCAACAGCCACTGCAGAACCGTCCATCAATTTTTTTGTAATGACAACTGTGTTATTTGCGCTTTATAGTCTTGATGTATTTTACTTCACAATTGTTTGATTTACGCTTAAGAATATTTTGTGTCATTTGGATTACCACTACATGTAATGCGCGTTTCCGTGGTTTAGTCAGCGGTGTGGTATGGTTGGGGCAACGGTGTCTGTGGCTGGTGGGTGGTAGTGCGCGAAAGTGCACTTGTTGGATGTTGTGCATGCGACATACATCTGGTGTTGGTTCGGTGGCAAAATTCTTTTGGCCCTCCATGTACAAATGCATTGCCGTACCCCACTTCATTTTTCTTTCTAAATTGCTGGATACATATGCCCCTACATGATAGCCATTCATTGTTTCTTTTTTTGCTAGGTTTCTTATTTCTTCTTTCTTTGCTTCTAGTATTTGGTTTGATAAAAACTTAAGTGTTGCGGGGGATATAAACGGGGGTGTGGTTTAGTGGTATAATTCCTCTTTAGCATAGAGGCGGTCCGGCGTTCGATTCGCCGCTCCTCCAGTTTTTTGGTGGTTTGTGGGATGGATCATGGTATGTAGCGTCTTATATGGTTTTTTTTTTCTTTTCCTTTTCCTTTTTTTTTTTTTTTTTGAGGTGCATGTTAGTATTGGTGGTGTGGTTGTGTGGCTGTGTGAATGGTTTGGGGGTTTGGGGGTTTTGGAGCTGGGGATCCTGGTGGGGTGAAGGTTTGGGAGTTTGGAGTTTGGAGTTTCTTTTTTTGGGGGGGGGAGTATCTTAATCATGGTGGAGCTTGGTTGGTACTTTAATCTACGATACTTGATTATAAATATTTATGTGGAGTTTTATATATTGGCTATCACCTGTCACCTGTCACCTATAATCCGGGATGTGGAGATCTTAATCCTATGAATCTGCATGCCTGGGGTGGTGGTGGTGTTGATCGGTTGATCAGTTTACCGATGATGATGATGATGATGATGATGATGTAAGATCCTGCTGCCTAAACACACAAGTTTAGATAACCGTCGATTCTTGGTGGGGTAAAAGTTATGTGCTATGAAGTATAGATTTTTGCGGTATGCTGCGGCGAGTCATGATGGGTTATCTTGGGTGATTGTGGGGAGATTGGGCTTGGAAGTTGGTGTTGCAGTTTGTGTTGAGTTGAGTTGATGGAAAGTTGGCCGAGAAAAAAAAAGGGGGGGGGGGGGGGGGGAATGGGGAGATATGGTGTGCTTGTAGTGTAGACTGTGTAGGTAGAGATCTTTTGGGGTAGTAATATTCAGGTCCTGAAATTCTTCAATAGTGAAAACTTCATACATACTATAAATCTCCAGAAATAATGATATTTACAAGCAGCCCTTAACTTCTAGTATTCAACTCCTCCATGTCATTATTCCAACCAACTCCCCCCCCCCCCCCCCCTCCCCCCGCCCGACCAACCAACCAACCAAACCCCATCCCCACATCCACTCTTAATTCCATACAACCGGAACATGATACCTCATCTCAGCCGGAACCATCTTCGATACCTCCCCATCATTTCTCCGTCTCGTAGTTGTATGATATTTCGTCCCATAACCCTTTTCTAGCAGAGGAGCCTGTTTAGTTTTTGGTATATCGTGGTATGATATGGGGATGTCGGTTTGAACTTCGCCATTGTTGGGCGCTGGGAGGATATGGTAGTTCATTTCGTTTGGAATTTCTTGGGTCGGTTGGATCTGCTGGGTTGGTTGGATTGGTTGGGCCCCGGGAAAGGGTATAATAGGTACAGCGATGACGAGGGTGATAGATGAAAGGAAAATTAGGATGAGGGACTTCATTATTATTTCGAAGAGGTTTATATTGCGGAGGATGACGAAGGAAGTTCTATAGTGCGTGGTCGTAGTTAGTTTTCCGATATAAAAACTAAAAACTTTTCTCCTAAAACAAACCCAAGTAACCCCATCGAACTCTTTATATCTCCACAAGCTTTCCTTATTATTGAATCCTCCACCAGATATCCTCACCGGTCCTCAAGACGCTCAAGATCTCCCCTCCTATTCCCCTATGATGTAAGCCCATAACAACCTGCACCGTATATTTCGCCTTATGGTTCAGTTATCCACCGAGAGAACTGTGGGTCTCCTCCAGATCATGTAGTAAACAAGCAGGTATCATGTATGTGTCAAGCTCGGTGTGTATGTCATAATGGGTACATACCTACATATCAGGCGAAACTGCTGCATAGGTACTGTATGTATGTACCTACAATATACATATACCTACCTAGGCATCCAAAATATCCAAAAAATTCAGGCTAAGTTGCATGCTGATGTAAGATGGTCGATCAATGTATGGGTTTTTTTTAGTATCTACAGAAGGTTCGAGGGTTCGTTATGCACATGCTATGGTAATAAATGATCCTTGCCTCCTTATATGCGCGCTGTGCATGTCTAAGGGAGAATTGGGGAAAATGTTGTGAAGAAAAAGAAAAAAACTACAGTATCCGGGATTCCCGTCTGGTCACCCACGACAGTACTAGCCGGACGATATCATGCTTAAATAGCGCAGAGCGGACGGGATGCGTTGTGTTCATGATTCTATGACCGTAGCTGAAATAATGGTTATGAATTGTAATATAAGCCATATATAATGCGGGCTTTGATACCGTCAGGTTTTAGTGATGTAAAGTGCTCGATTTAGTGTTCAACAGTCCTGAGAGGGGGTTAACAGTCTTCGGAGACTTTCATGATACAAACAAGCCCAATCAACGGAACGATAGTGACGATAGCGACGCTCCACCACACTCAGAGACCAAGACTGCCGGCTAGAAAAAGTACCAAACGACCAAAATAAAGAATCGTCGAAGATAACCTGAAGTTTACCAAATAACAAATTTCCCATTGGTTCACTTTCCCTTCTCCCAATTATATCAAAAAAGTATATATATGGTTATTAGTCGGGGCTGTGGGAATAAGAAAGATATTATGGGCCATTCTACATCCTTTTTAAAGCGAGACTGTCGATAACTGCTATACCCCTTTGTGCTGCTCGTCATATTCCGAGCTGATTGTGTATATGAAGTAAAAAGATGAAATCGGTATGTAGAGCGTGTGCTATTGATGACGAGGAGAAGAGCGATGTTTTGCAAAATTTTGCTGAGGTTATGTATTCACCTAGGCCGGTGAACAAATGTCGAAACTATCCTTTGGAAATGGCGTTGATACAGAATATAACGCATCCAGATCTATGGGAGCCGAAGGAAAGTAGTCGTTATGAATCCTTCCTCCCCACAATGGGATGTAGGAATTAGGGGAAATAAAAGGGACACTGACCGTGATACCTTCTAAAGAGGAAATTGGATTAGATATTATTTTGGAATTGACATTATTACTTCAGTGTACATACACATGGGGGTGTGGTTTAGTGGTATAATTCCTCTTTAGCATAGAGGCGGTCCGGCGTTCGATTCGCCGCTCCTCCATCCTTTTTGTTTGTCCCCCACTTATATGTACAGCAACAACACAAATGATACTTTTTTTCTTCATAAATAATTTCTGGTGTAGAGAGAAATCCCGAGGTTTATATTCATCAATCTCCTTGCCACATGACTTTGCAGGAAGACCCACGATCTCTTCCGGTCCACATTTCCTTACCTACTCATAACAGCCGAACCACAACCCGCCTCAAAACAATCACTCTTATATCTCACCAGCCCCAAGCCACCGAAATCACCGATTTTTCCATTGGATTCGGACTCTCAGCACTCGGCTGCGTACCTCTGTGAAGTTCCAAAGAGATTCACGTAGATTTCGTCGATTTCTATCGTGAAACCAGAGTTACCCTTCCTCTTGGCGTTCCTGACCAAGCGAAATGCCACGGAAACACCGCTCGAATAACGCCGCACGACTGAAACAGTCAGGCAACGCCTTTCACGCACTTGGAGACCTTCCTCTCGATGAGACCAATCCTACTCTTGATGGAAGCAACAATGGAGATGACGATGATGAATTGTCACTCTTGCAGGTTCTTCGGGCAACGAATGCGACCCTGGCAAAAACAGCTTTCCTATGGGGTGACACGACAAAAGAAATGGTGAATTATATCCATAGAACCTCGGAGACAACAAAAGAAATCCGTGATACAATTGTCCGGATGGATGAATGTACCAATGCACACCTCAAGCACTTCAACAATATGTTAGAAGGTACCCTGAAGCAGATGGAGGCAGTGTTGTCTGAGAACACTATACTGCGCCAGGCGAATGAGGCCTCCAGAGCAGAAACGGCAGCCCTCAAAGTTGCCGTGGACGCCCTCACACAGAAATTCGACGAGCACACAGCAAAGTCAGCCCCTCCCTCCCCGGAGATCATGGCCCCCTCTGCCTCAATGGAGGAGATGACAACGCAACTGTCCATCGTACACAATGATATCCAAGATGTCTTGGATGCTGTTCTCAACCCGAACACTAAGAGAAAGCGACGCTCCGGCCATCAAGACATCGAACCAACATCTGACACAACCCAACGACTAATGACCCATAAACAACGACGCAATGCATCACCAGAGCATAGCTTGATGCACTCGATACATGCAACCACCACTGCCCAGGACAAACTTGATGCTCTAAAGATCAAGTATCCCCCATGTTCACCTGCCATAACCCCAACCGAAACATTACCCAACTCTCTTCCTCAAGTATCTCCTCAGGTCACACCTCTACCGGACGTCCCTAGCACTGCCCCTGCCGAAGGCGAAGGTTGGAAGATAGTGGAAGGCAAGACAATGCGGAGGAAGAAGAGAAGTGAACAGACAAGCAACCAGAAGGCAGCTCCAAATAACGACAATACCCCAACAACAAAGACTGGTAGGAGGGGAAAGAGCACCTACCAACCCAAACCAACGACTACTCCCACAAAGAAAACCTGGGCAGAGGTTGTCAAAAGTGGAGGAATTAATGTCCAGATTGTCTTAGGCAATGACCACCTTCAACTAATCACACCGACGACAAGAGCCCGAAGAGAGAGGCAAGGAGGGGCAGCGCGAAGGCTCAAAAAGAAGGCCCGAGCAGGCGGAGGGACGGAGGAGGAGAGAAGGGGAAGAAGTAGCCCGGCAGTAGTATAAGACCCAAGAAAAGAAAAAGAAAAAAAAAAAAAAAAAAAAGGATTTAGATGTGAAGGGAAGGGAAGAGGAATGAGGTGAATGACTAGGCGGAATAATAATTGAGCGTACAGGGCTCTAGACTATATTGACGCGAAAGAAAATCAGCATGGAGAACACCAGGGTGCTGTGGCCCCAAACAATGAAGAATGCTATGGGGCTTTTCCCAGTAGGCCTCCGGGATTACAGACCGGGGCCTAAAGATGTATATAAACACAGACCACGTCATAACCTTACGGTTGGGAACGTTTAAGAATCAATCAATCAATCAATCAATCACCAGCCCCAAGCTCCCTAACCTTCTAAACCTCACCTCCTCCAATCAACCATCAATCATAATCAAAACCATCACAAACCCTTCATCATCATCCTCCTCCTCCTCCCCCCCCCCCCCCCCCCCAATAGTCCCCTACTCTACAACGGTACACAACGCCTCGGTACACCAAGACACTTAAATCCCGGACAGCATCGCATACCCAACCCGCATCGAGATTCCGCCGTGTAGCATTTTGGGAGAATCTTGGAATGCTTGGAATGATGGTTAACTAGAATCCTTGGGGGGTGGATTAAACTAGGGGGGGGGATATCACGTACGTTGTTTTGGTGGGATATGTCGGGGTTTACGTCGGATTGAAATGCGGTGACTGTGAGGATAAATGAGATGAAGAGGTGGATTGCTTTCATGACGGTTTGGTATTGGGGGTGGAGTTGGGAATTATGGGGATTTTGGAGATAAGGGTGGGTATTGGCGACTTTGGGCCTTTATGGGGGATTTGGTGGTTTTGTTTGTGGGTGTTATGGGGATTTGGGAGGGTTATTGTGGGGGGAAGTATGCTGGTAACCGTGGATTGGTAGCTGACATTGATACTGTGGATGAGGAATAAGGTTTCCGAGGGGGTTCGATGCGGAGGGCTGATGCGTGGTATGAGGGTTGTTGTAATTTATGTGTACTACATATGTAGCCCCAAGCAAAAGCGCTAGTTTTCTTAGTGAAATAAGGGGTGAAGTTTATAATAACCTTATCTCGTGTATCAAAATTTTCAGGAAGACTTGTTCGAATATTTGAATCTGGCACATAGGACTCCAGTATATACAGAAGGATCCTCGAGGCCGCTGATAGCTAACTCAGCAATGGAAGATAGATAAATGACCCGTAAAATCGTGCAAATATCAAGCTTCAGTAATCTTCCTTAGAACACATGGAATTAAGAAATCATGCAGTGGCAGTAAGTACACAAATATATCAAACGAGATACGGGAAAGTTCTTCTCATACCTACGACGTATGTACTTGTACACACCCAAACCGACGATCTATCCCATAAACATCCATTGGTATGATATTTATATATCCAAATCATTACCCTTATCTTTCCAGATAATTCCAGCGGCTTTAATAAAACAACCCTCTAAAGAAGATTCAAATCACGGAATTATCACTCGCAAGTAAATCAATATTGCCATTATCCAACCCCCAGTCTTTACATTGGTAATTTCCTCTAGGCCTTAAAATTATATTGTAAGGGCTAGGCAGAGTTTTTCTGGGTTTCTTCAGGGTTTTGGTTATAGGGCTTTCTTGCGTTTAGTTTTGAGGCTCGGGATTCTGGAAACGGGATAGTGTGCTCCCCAGGGACTGGAGATGTCAGGGATACTGGGGTTCGTGGTTCACAGGGATAACAGAATCCATAGGACTGCTGGAATTTCTAGAAACTGTATACATTCTAGGTATATGTACTAATAATCTTCATGATTTATCAATCTACTTCACTATGATTCTAGTGCGCCTAAGAAGCCCCTGAAGGTCCCAAAATAAATCTTTAAAAGCCCTAGAGGAAAAATTAAGATAGAGAATCTAAAACATCTACATAAAAATTCTACGTATCTTATCTAAATACCTCATCTCATCCCATACAGTAATGCCCCCTGGTCATCTGCAATCCGGAAACAAAATCCAATTCAATCCAACACACGTGGAAACGAAAGCAACCACGTGCAGCATACAGCGCACGGCTCCATCAAGCCATGAGAACTAGGGGATCTCAAGGCAATATCAAGGTAATATCAAGATTTATATAAAACCCCGGCCATGGTACGTAGCCCTGGAACAGAGCCCTAGCACGAACCCCACGTGGGTCCCGAAAATAAAAACAACCGATATAAACAATCCGAAAACGGTCTTTGATTGGTTTAGATATTAGGTGATGATATTTATTCTACTTATGTTAATATAGACTGTTGGTTGGTGGTGATGTAATTTCATATAATTTGGTAGTGGTGGCGGTGATGATGGCTGTCTATAATATACCTACCCAAGACGATCTATGGGGTTTAGGGGTTCCCAGGGCTCACAGGGCTCTGATGTTTGATAGTAATTATATAAATGATAGGTACATTAATGATTGTTTTGGTTGTTAAATCTACGTTCCGGTGAATTTGGAGAATTTACTTAGTCCATATCATCCAATATGATCCAACAAGCCATCGTGCGCGACCACCGATATTGCATCACCTCCCCATTACCTCCGCATTGCCCCACCATTGCCCCACCATTGCCATCACCAGCACCAGCACCAATATTGAGGGGAATGTGTAATTCTCATTCCCCAACCCATCACGACGACATATCAAAGGCCGTTTTCAGATGCCATATATACCACTCCTTTCTTTTTTCGGTCTTCTTTTCCTTTGTCCCCGGGACCCACGTGGGTTCATATATATATATATAAATAAATGATATTACTGTGGGATCTGGGATTCCCTGGTTCCTAGGGCCCCAGAGATTTCAAGGCTCCACAAGGGGTTCATGATTCCCAGGGCTCTCAGGGATCATGTAGATACTGTGTGCTCATGTATACTGACTTTAGTCTTTACTGGTAGCTTTGGATTTCCTCAGTTTGGGACTGAGGGGAGTAGGTGATGTTTATGATAGGAGACAGGGACAGGGGACAGGGGAGGTAATTGAGAAAAGGAAAGGAGTTGTGTAATACGAGGAAGATCATATATGCGAGCAAGGGATAGTGTATTATAGATACCAGCTACTGTTTTTAATCTACAGAAAGGAAGTTGTTTGTTTGTGCGGTAAGCTGTAACTTTAAAAAGTTTGAGGCTTCAATTTTTCAAGACTTCACGGCTTCAATGCTAAAACCCCATAACCATAAAAAGCATAAAAAAAGCAACTCAAAAAAAAAAAAAAATGAGATAAAAAACCAAAAGCTCAACCCCCTCCCTCCCCTAGAAATCAAAATACACAAACCCAGAAAACCATCACCCCACATCTAATCAAAGTATACCCGACAAGTATAATGAACCTCAAGGCACTAATCCAAACCAAGCCAAACAAAGCCAAGTACACAGCTAATCATCACCCCACCAGTTCCCACGCGGCAGTCCCCGCAATTTAAAGACACTCCGTATGCAAGAAACCATGGTGCACCAGTTCCCAAGTCCCCGCAAAAAAAACGCCAGTCCCGCTACATACATACATATGTACTCCCCGCAAAAACCGAAAAAAAACGCCACCCCCAATCCCCACACTTAAGCACCATACTTAAAGGATTACCACCCCACACCCCACACTCCGCTCCCGTTACTACGAGGTGGAGGTGCCATAATCATGCATATGTTTTTACATATTCCTTTCTTTCCTTCCTGTTTTATTTGTTTAACAAATTTAACTTCAATCTCTCTCTCTCCTCTCCCCCTCTCTGTCTATAAAACCAATCTCTCTCTGTAATGAATCTCTATACTGTAGTGGTATAATAAACCCAAGATAATTTCTCCTGTAAGTTCCCCCCCCCCCCCCCCCCCCCAAAAAAAAAGTTTTCTTTTCTTTTTTTTTTTTTTTTTGGATATGTGCTTCCTACTGTATCTACATATCTCCATATCCACATTCCCAGTCCTCCTATTCCTCACTTACTTACCACCATAGCTCCAATCATCCAATCATCCAATTATCCTCCTCTATTCATCCATTAAACGTATATAGACCAACCTATCAACCAGGGATACCTACAAGATATAACATACAGTCACAAGAAAATATGATACACCCCATGTCACCCATGTCACCCACGTGTAACCTTAATCCCATATGATTCGTTTACTCATTATATATCACTCGATGATTTCCTGCGTAACTGGGGACGAGATGTGAACTTGAGGAAGAGAGAGCAGTAAGGAGGGGGTGGGGGGGTGAGGGTGAGGGGGAGGCGAGGGGTGGGGCCTGGAGTAGAGAATTAAGAGGGAAGATACGGGGAGTAAAGACATACGCAGACATGAGGAGGTGGGTAGCCAGCTATGTACAGAGGAAGAAGTATATATATATATAAAGTTTATCTTTCATTTCCATCACAAACCAAGCTTGTTTTTTTTCCAGCCATCTATATAACAAGCTACCTGTAACCTGGCTTTCTTTTTTTCTCAAAACTAGTAAACTAGTAAACGAATCTTGAATCTCTACTGCTATATATCAATCGATACATAACCTATCACTATACTTTACAGCACATGTCGTGTCTTTTGTTTTTTTTTTGTTTTTTTCATAAATATCTATTATTATCTTTTTCCCTCGATATCAAGACTTCGGCCTTCACCCCCCAGTTACCAGTCACCAGTCTGCATAAAAAAACGTGGGTGTACAGCATACAGCATACAGCATCCAGCACAAGAAAAAAGCATAAAACAAAAACGCCTCTGCATAAAAAAAGTCCCGACAAAAAAAGAAACGCAAGTCAATGGAATAAGGAATAAAAAAAAGTTATGATAATTGTAATTGTAATAATAAATTGTAATGGTAATGGTTAATGGTTAAAAGGGAACCAAACTTTTAACCAATTCCTAAAACATCTAGATATCAGTATCTGTAAATGTACTCTTTGGAGTTCTGCTATTCTTTGTATCCTCCCTGCTCTCCATGCTTTCCTTATTCTCTTGCTTCCTCTCCCTCTCCCTCTCCATTTTCCCTGTTGTACCCCCTCTTGCGTTCCCTAATCCCCTTTTAGCTGTCACCCTCCCTCTCCTCCTTCTCTACCCTCCCCTTCCCCCACCGGTGGCGTTGGCTCAACCGTATACCTTCCCCCCATTCTCATAACAAGACTCCTATAATACTCCTCCAAAACCTCCGCTTTCGGAACAATTCTCCAACCGACTCTAACCAAAAACTCCAATTCCAGCATATTCAATTCCATTAAACTCAACCCTCCAATTTTTGCATAAAGGGAATTAGTAAGGAAGGTATCACATAAACCCTTGGTAGCTACGGTAGCGGCGGTTATAAGGAATCGGTGGACAGTCAAGGAACTGACGACGAATGGTGGGTAGTGTGTAGAGAGGATGTCGATGTAGTAGACCATGGAAAGAAGGATACTGGGTTGTAAACTGGCGTGTACCGAGAGACGGTGGAGGTAGTCGGTTATAGAGATACTGGGGGGAGCTCTATGATGGCGATTAGCTATTGTATCATCTGTAGCGGGGAGACAGCGGCGGGACTCGAGACGGTAAAATGCTCTACCGAAGGCCCTCTACCACTTTCTAGAGCCCGCAAAAACGCCTCCACTGCCGCCGCGGATTTACAGATATAACATACCTCGAATGAAACCTCGTCAACCCCGCGCCACTCAACGGAATCTGATCATTCAACCCCACCAGTTCCCCCAACATATCACTAATAAGTATGACCAAATCCTTGGTATGTGTACTTTGGTACAATTTCGGTAGGACTTTTACACCGGTATCTGAAGTTTTCCTTTGCCGTTTTGCTACTGTGCTTGGTGATGGTGGGATTGACGGGTTAGTTGTTCGCGGGGATTGTGATGGTGTAGAACGTCTAGAAACCGACATTGAGCCCGTTGGAGCCGGTTGTGTCTGTGTCTGCGTCTGTGCCTGGGTCTGGCTCTGTGCCTGGCCCTGTGTCTGTATCTGGGCCTGTGACGTTATCGCCGTAGTGGTAGCCGTAGACATTGTGGAAGCCGACTTTGGGGACACGGCAGAAGCAGCGCCAGTAGCAGCTTTCTTCGCAGCCGGAGGTGAGATATCGTCAGGAGCAGCTTTCGTATCTGGAGGACAACAAGGAGAGCCGCGTTTTCGACTATTTAAAGCTGGAGAGACGCGTTTTATGGCGGTTACTGAGGGGGAGGTTATAGGAATTGGTGGAACGACGTAGCCTCGTTGTGATGAGGCTGGCGTGGGAGTTCTGGATGGTGGTGGTGGGGACGATATCGACATTCTGGGTTGATGCTCTGGATGTGGTGGGATTTGCGGCTTTGCGGTCTGGGGAGGATTGCTAAAAGGCTTGGGTCGCGGAATGGATGTAGTTGCGGTGGTGTATTCGTGGTATTCGGTGGCCTTTGGGCAGTAATTGTGGTTGTTCCGTGGGGTTTGGTGTTGGAGTACTCAAACTACGGATGGTGGATGTTGGTATATAAGATCTTGCGGTCGTAGGTCAAGGTGGTCGACGCGGATGGGTTATGTGAGACATACGACGGCGGAGGTGGTAGATGATAAGTTAAGTGGAGATAAGATGGTCGTGGCTGTGGTGGTGGGAGTGGTAGAAGTAGTAGTGATGGTGGTGGTGTTGGTGTTGGTAGTAGTGGTGGTGGTGGTGGTGGTGGTCGTAGTAGTAGTGGTGGTGGTGGTGGATTGGATTGTGCGTGATCACTTGCGTCGTAGGTTTGTTGCCAATGCCGTCTGCGCACGTTGTTGGGTTGATAGGTTCAAAAGTTGCTTTCCTTCCTTTCGGATGTTGCGTTGTACCGCTGGGTTGCTGCGGACGGTAGGTAGACCTTTGGTGGCGAGACGAGACGAGACGAGACAAGACGAGACGAGGCGAAGGGAATTGCTACTGTTGGACGGGAATATGTAAAGTGCAACTCGCTGCTGCTGCTGCTGTAAATCTCCGTGATTTCCGAAATATTTCTGCGTACTTTGGAGTGGTGTATATGTATACTATGACTGTCGATGTATGTATGTATGTATGTATGAAAGGACGGATGTATGTATGTTACTAATGCTTCTGCTGCCGCCGCCGCCGCTGCTACTGACGATGGTGATGATGATGATGATGATGATGATCTGCTTCCGTATATATGTATGTATGTATATGCGCTTTATTTCTTGCTACCCGCTCTCTAAAGAGCTTGTGTTTGTGTTCGATCGCATTCGGGGGATTCGACGATGAGGACTAGCTGAGAAAACGGTTCGGCTAGAGAGATAGATACAGTAGATATATGTTCTAAAATATATTTCACTCACTTTCCTGTGCCTGTGTGGGGCGTGTGGGGCGTGGGGCGTGTGGTGGTAGTGGTAGTGGTGGTGGTGTGGCTGCTCGTGGCATATATCGATGGATGGGTTTATCTATCTACCCAATCTATCTATCTTTCTATCTTGGGGATGGGCTTCCCCGAGAATGAGTTGGGGGGGGGGGGAAGGGGGGGGAGGGGGGAAGCCAAGCAATTATTCATCAGACCAGAAGAAATGGCTAAGCCAGCTATTTGGTTTCCAGACTCGGCTGTATGCAGCGTGTGTGTGTGTGTGTGAGAAGAGACGAGAGGAGAGAAGAGAAGGGGACCCTGAATTTGCCAATATTTCCATCTCGATCTTGGTTGGTTATGGTATGTAATTATTTAGTCTTGAAATGAGGCGTGCTATAGACTGACTGGATAGGATTCTTCCGGGTAGGGAGCGAGAACGCGAGAACGAGAAATCAAAAAAGTCAAAATAGTGAGGCCGAATATGGTGACCACATAACCATATGTACATATCTCGGCGCTTCAGAATTAGACAGAGTCCTGACATGGTATAACCACTGCCCACCAGATCAATAGATCTCATCAGATCACACCTTTTTTTTAACACCATCAAACCCATCCTCATTTCCGTTCTGGTTATGAGTCTACTTCATACTTCATCAAGTTATGTATGACGATGCCGAGAAACGTCATGACGAACAATCATTTTTCTTCCTTTTCCCCCGGAAGTTTACCTCAACTCAAACTTCATCAAGACCTATCTCCAATTTTCCATTTATACCCATAAAACACATCACTTTTTCATTCCTTCATTCCTTCAATGATTCAAAAAAAAAAAAAAAAAAAAAAAAAACTTCAACTTCTCCCCCAATTTCTCCTGCTTTACAAAAGGAACGTCATCAAAACAAAAAATATACCAAATTTCCACACGAGCCTTCAAAGTTCGATGCCCGACGCAACACCAGGCTTCCAAGCGCCAAACGCAAATTTTCAAAGCAGACAAGCTCCCGAGTGCCGATGGTTACATCCCTGCTAATGCCGAATCCCCCATCCGCACCAGTCGGAAGTCCAGGCTATTCTATGGCGCATATGGCGTATTGCATACTTACTTATCCCGAG
Organism: Pyronema omphalodes; assembly: GCA_024516155.1. Classification (NCBI taxonomy): domain Eukaryota; kingdom Fungi; phylum Ascomycota; class Pezizomycetes; order Pezizales; family Pyronemataceae; genus Pyronema; species Pyronema omphalodes. The sequence goes on from JAJJXM010000009.1 coordinate 984,901, forward strand.
GTGCTCTCGTGCTCTTGTGCCTCATGAGGAGACGAAGGAAGGAAGGAAGAAACGAAGGAAAGAAGGAAGAAACGAAGGAAACTGGTGCAGAGAATAATTTACGAGGCAAAAAAAATTTCCTACTAAAACTATTACCTTCATCTTCATCTTTATCTTCATCTTCATCTTCATCTTTATCATTTTCATCATCTTTGTTTTTGTTTTTCATTATCGCTCTTCATTTTTGCTAATGATTTCCTGCTAATAATTTTCTGCTAAATTCCTGTACTGTACTGCGCTAACGAACTAAACTGCAAACGAACCGAACTGCAAAACGACGTAGAACTACCATACAACATACACCGTACATACATATATCTCTGGAGACTGATAACCTCTTGAGATTAATAACCTTCGGAGACTGTTAACTACTAACTGCTAACTACTACCCACCTCATTACCAGGCACATCATTACCTCATTACCTCATACTTCATCACAAATTACAACTCATCACCAATAGCATAGCTTACGGTAACATTACCAGATTTCTCCATCATAGCATGGTACTAAAATCATCATCAGTCAAGATCACAGGGGTGTATCAGTATCACATACCTTAAAACCAAAGTTTGCAATCAGGGCGACCGCCAGGGCAATACAAACAACGAGGGGACCAAAAACACTATCAAAGTCTCTTCCAGATCTCTGTCTGATGAGGTTACTTCTCCAAATATAAACGGCATAACCCCAGATACCCGCAAAGATAGCAATTCCAGTATAAACCAACGAGATAGATTTCGCCAGAGTATTACCCGGGGAAGCACCATTATATATCGCAACCCCAAGTGAGGCTAGTAAAACTACCATGTGCATCCATTTTATGAATGTTCGCTGGTTGGCAAGCCAGACTTTTGCTTCGACTTTCACTTCGCCAGAGTACATTATCAATTGTGTTGGTTTTTGGACACCGGCGGGGAGGGCTACTGGGCGACGACCCGAGTGGGCGCGGCCGTAGCGTGAGGAGGAGAAGGAGGGGAAAAGTTGACGGAGACCATCGAGGGTGCTGGTGTTGGCTTTGCTGCTACCGGGTTGTTGGTCAAGGGATGATTCGTGGTTTGATTCGTCTTCGACTTCGGCGACTTGGTCGCTTGGTAGCATTTGGGGGGCTGCAGAGGCGGCGCCTGCGAGGGGTTTCTTGGAGAATCGGCTACGACCCTCACCGGCATCTACGCCTGAGGAGGGAGGCGGGGTGGAATGGGAGATGCTTCCTCTACCGCCAAAGTCGCGGACAGAAGGTCGGAAACTACCAACTGCTGTTTCGTCCTCAATTTGCTTCTTCTTGCGTTCTTGTTCGGCATCCCAGGCCTTTCTAGGGTCTTTTCGAATGTCGTCCATTTCGCCAAGCCAGAAGGGGAAGCTGTTTACGTGGTCGTCAAATAATACAGCAACACCATGGGCGAACTTTGAGAATCTCGGCGCAGCGTGGACTAAATGAGAGGACATGAGTTCTTCAATCCAATCGCGGGTACGTGAGTGTAGTTCACGTTCGCGAATCTTGATTTCCAAAAGGGCATAGGGGAATCTAGAAATCTCCCCCTTTTTGAGGTTGTTGAAAGGATGTTCCATCTTGTTTTCGTCAATATCAGTACGATGCCAGTTGTCAGGATCTCTGCAAGGACGATCGCTATCCAAAGCATCTTCACGGATAAGGGCCAAATCCGTGTCCAAACTGATTCTGATGCGATCATCGCCAGGGATTTGGAAGGCGGTACGGTTGTACGACGCTCTAAGTACCGGCTGTAGATCGTTTTCAAGGATGAACTTTTGGAGGTTGGCAACGGTGGTTTGGTACTCCTCAATCTCTGCTGCGGGAATGTTCCTGCTCTGCATCTTCTGGACGGTCTTCTCCATCGAGTATTTTCCGAGAAGGAAGTCATTGACGTACTTCTTCTTCAAAGAAATACGCTCCTCAACAGCTCCTTCAGAGTCCCCACCTCCACTGATAGTCTTGCGTTCAAGGTGAATCTCATTCGCCTGAGACAATTGACCGTACCAGCGGAGTCTGAGAGACGACGCATCCTTCTCCTTCAAAACCTTGTCGGTATAGAGCTGAAACTTGGAGTTATCAAAGTACAGCGAGGTAACCGTAGGATCCTGATTGACAGTATCCAATTCCTTAGAAGGCTGAGCGTTGTAGACCAAAACCGGCAGACGTCTCAACACGAATGTCTTGACCTCAATAATGTTGTCTTGGTGTACCCAGAACTTGTGGGAGGTGTACTTCTTGTTCGTGGGGGAGCTTCCGGCGTTGGCCGATGAGCTTTGTTCCAATCCTTCTCCCTGGTCCTCTCCCAAGGATCTTCTGACAAAATCGTACATAGTAGACAATCTGCCATGATATCATTAGTCACAATTCAATGAAACAAAATTCAGTAGTAAAGGAAACAACAAAACTCACCTGTAAAGCAACGGGCTATAATCCTCCTTGTTAAACTCCATCTGACTGAATCTGACTTGCAACAAAGGCTTAACCTTCGGGTCCGCAACAGTTCCCTTGCCCTTCTTGGAACCTTTCGCTCCTCTACTCCTCCTGTCATGCTTCTTGGCCGCCTTCAAAAATCCAGTAAAATTAATCCTCGAAAACCTTTCCAACTCATTAATATCCTTCGTAATCTCGTCCAATTCGTTCAGAGTAGTCTTCAATATCTCATCCTTATCCTCGACCTCTTCCTCACCCTTTACAAGCTTCTCCAACCTCTGTTCACATTTCTCCGTTCTTTCGTTGAGTCCCTTGGTCATATCCTTCTGGAAGTTGTGAACTTTATCAAGCTGCACATTGATCAACTCGTGACAAAAAGTCTGTTCGTCGTTCTCAGTCCATTCAGGTTGAGTAGATGGGTCTTCCGATCCACTATCACCATCATCCATTCCCTCGCGAAGGAGTTGCTTGAGACGGTTGTAGTCGATGTAATGAGCGCGCCATGGGGGGTAAATCTGAGTTTGGAGGGTTTTGCCGAAACGCATATTGGGCGACTTGACTGACTGACTGGCTGACTTGACTGACTATCCGAGCGACAGATGACGTTATAGTTCTAGATTACTACTTCAAGATTTGTTGTATCTGTTATTTGTTGCTTCAGTTTCGTCACGATTTGGGTTGGCAGTCGTAGGTATCGTCAACTCGCGGTGGCGTGGCGTGGCGGCGGTGAAGCGTTTGTTGTGAAAGTGGTGATGATGCAGGCAACGTTTCGCTTGCCAACTCTAGTCTTGACCTTTTGCGATGTTAGCGCGTGCAGTTAACCAGCCATGTCACGTGTTATTGACGTCAGGGTAGGCATAAAATCTCGCAGTGAACAAAGTAACACCGTTACGCTATGGAGAGGACAAAAGAGCCTAGATTTTTCGATTGTCAAAAGCTTGTGCAAAACCACAAAGCTCACAATAAACATTGCTATGCACAAATTTCACAATTACGAGCATGAACTCAAGCGAAATCTGACGTCAGTTCGGCAATTGAATAATTGACTTTAGCCCTTCAGAGGCTTGAGGCTTGAGGCTTGCAATCCTGAAGCTTGAGCTTGACAAAATTCGGCTTATCACGCTTTCAATCGGAAGCCAAGATACACAAGAACTGACTTTGCAAGGCCTTTTGCAAGCACACGCACCAACCACCCGATAAAAATCACACTTGCGCACTCGGAATCTGCTAAGCCGTAGTGTGTCGAGGTTATATGGAGCTTGTGGGGGCTGTGCAAAAGCGTGCAAAAAAAAAAAACGCGCCATAAAGTTTGCGACTAACAAAAAAAAAGATCTAAAAAAGTTGCACCATGAAGACACGTTCGAAACTCCCGTAAGCTAGAAGCACGCGAAGTTCGAACCGTCGGGAAAGAGGTCAGGGGAAAGTGGAGCAGAGCAGAGCTCTTGAAGAATTTTGCTGTCTGTCTGTCTGTAGGCTTGTTCTACGTCTACGGTCTACTCCGTTCAGCTCAGACCAGCTTCGAGACTTTGTGAAACTTGCAAGCTGTCATCATCATCATACATTCAGAGGCTTGAGCTGTGTTGGCTCTTCTCTGGCGGGCGGAGCTGTCGCCGAAGCTTGTCTCTTGTCTTCATGTCTCGTCTCTCAGCCTTCATGTCGCCGCCGGATACACAGAGGCCAAGCTCCAACGGTATCCAGCCAAAAGTACACGCGACACCCCATATGTACTCTACTGTTCGTTCTTCCACGAGCCCACGGGAGTCCATCCAACCAGCCCATCCAACCAAACCACTCATCGTCCCGGGGAGCCCAGGGAGTCCATGGGCCCATCGGAGTCCACGCGCACTAAATCTGGATAAAACCAGGTACAGACAAAGCAACCAGGCAAGGCAGACCTGGAGGTAAGTTTAGATCTGTTGGGATGGGAGCTCTCTCTGGTGGTTCGTTTGGGTCTCTTCTATGGTGTCCATATGCCAATTGGTGCACCATACCATACCATACCATACCACAGGCACCATATATGGTGGTTAAATTAGTTACCGTTGATCCGTAGACGGTGGACGTATGCCATATGTAGCTAAATTATCAGATGAATTTTTTCAACGATCATGTGTCTCTCATTTGATAACCCATCACTAATTCAGGAACGAATTTCGAGTATGTATGTATCCTTCGGTTGTCATCAAGCAAATCGTATTGGCTACGGATATACCTTCACAAAAAAAGAACGGAACTTGGTCTTAAATGTTCTAGACTACGGAATGAAGCTGCAGGTACATGTGCATACATGTGTCATGTGCAGTGAAAAAGTGATAATGTATGTACATGTGTATGTACTCCGCGTGCGCATCGGGCCTCGTAAGCTATCTCTCACTCGTCATTGATGATTGGTGGTAGAACTACAAGCAAAGTAAGCATTCCAGCAAGTAAAGCAGAACTGTGGAGTAAGCATATCATCTCCGCATGTGCGTGTATGTATGGGGTGATCGCAATTATCGGTCAACTGCAGACACTCCGAAAGCTTTCGGCGGACGGCGGAAAACGGAGCACGGACAACGGAAAAGTATGGTTTGCACTTGATTCCGGCCATACGAAATCACCCGAGCGGAGATAACTAGCGAGTGACTCGGGGTGGCCGCAATGGCATCAAAATTAGTTTCGCTAAAAAAGTACAAAGGCAAAACTTTTGGGGAGGAATGGCATCATAGGAAGATGAAAAAGAACGACAAAAATGTCCGGTGCGAGGATCGAACTCGCGATCTTCGGATTGCTACCACTTTGTGGAAGTCATACTGTAGATATGAGACCGACGCTCTACCAACTGAGCCAACCAGACTTGGATGTCTGCTGCGACACGCTATGCTCTTATAGAGCATTGATTTTATAGCTATCACTCGTTAGAATCGCCTTTGGGTTTTGCCAGGTTGAAACGAACATCCCCTACTATCATCCACAGTAGCCAAAGTAAGCTTGTATTATGCTAAATTGCCCTGGCATAATTATGATGTATTCAAGGCGCATATATTGTTTCCCTTTCATGCATGCATTGTTTACTACATAATAAATGTTGACGTAAACAAGGTGCAATTTAGCATATGTACTCATTAGCACATTCAATTCACAATGATAATATTAAGGAAACAAAACTTACCGAGACATGTATTATTGTTAGATGTTAAAGTTCTTATAAACCCATGGACACTCCTTCTCGTTTCAAAGTATAGAATATTCTCGCCATTGGACACAATGAAGTTCTTTTTAGCTTTAATTTCTATCGTTTGTACCGCGGCTGCTATGCCACCCATTCTACTCACGCCCCGGAATGCTGTACCTGGAGAACTGAAACAAAGAGTAATTATCCACCTTTCCCCCATATATCATATCATAAGATATTGATCAAACTAGGATTGCCTACCCCACGGCAGTGTATGTGGTAGATTCGGTAAACAATTTCCTGACGCAACCTGCTGTGTAAGAGGCAAAAAAGACCGTCTGGAGGGGGTAAACTGTTATGTGGTTTGGAACGACAACCATGAAATGCTTTGCAGAGGGACGAGAACTATAAAGGATAAATCCAAATAACGTAGGTTGCTGGTAGATTAAGTCTGTTGTGGCTGCGCTGATGAATGTAGCCAACCAATTAATGTATTGTGCGGTGAAATGAAGGGCTGTGTAAGTAGGCGGGAAGGATTGTGATGGAAATTCAAAGGAGTCCTGAAATTTATGTTTGAACACTGCGAAGATATGTATGGAATTCATAAAATATGGTGTAATGATTTATTTATTAAATTATTTATTCCTCATACCCTGACCAAGGCCTAAAAGACTTATGCAAGGCAAGAGAAAAAAATCTAGCTCCAGTCCTCGTGGCCAGTACCACCTAATGAGGCTCCATTATGTGAAAGGGGATATCTCTTCATCACTCGTGATCACTCGTTACTTTTCTAAGCCTAGTATCCGAATGGTGTTCATCTGGACACTTCACGTACGATATTTTAAAGGTTTAAACTTGACCCCCCGTCTTAAACAAACACCCGTTGATCTCCGCACAGATTGTTTGCCGACAACTGTCTACATAAGCCATAGACCCACTTTACCCAACCCCAATACCACTTTAATCAACCATTGATTTTCAGCCCAAATATGGCACCAGTTGAACTGGTAAAATAACAAAACCAAACGACCCCCCGAGCCTTGACTGACACAAATGATACAGGAACTGGGTGACAAACCCATACTTAACCCACCCACAAGGGTCGAACACTAGCTACGCGTCTGAAGTTCAGACTGAATAGCAGCTCAAATCACCAGATTTTTTCTCGAGCTCTCAGTATCTACAATGCAGTTGCCATTGAGTCTGAGTTATTCAGATCATCCATTTAAAGCCAACACACAAGAACCGCTCTCATTCTGATCGATACCGTAACATTCAATTCAATCGATCTCGGGCTTTACAACAACAACCACAACCACAAGCAAAATCTCGACGCTTCACCGAGATACCAAACGACAAAGATGTGCCGCATTGACCCCGAGCTCTACTGGCACTATCTCCTTGCCGAAAAGTATTTTCTCCATTCAATTGCTTTGGTTCTAATAACAATACTAATATTTAATAGCGAAAACAACCCGACTTTCGAGCAAGCCCACAAGGCGAACCACTACGTCTGGTTGAGAAACCATCGTCCCTATGGACCGCTCGTTGCATTCGATGGTTGTTGCCCTTTCTGTCGTCCCGACGATGGCAAAGCGAAACCACCTCATTGGAGGTCTCTGGTTCCTTCAACTGGTAGATTTTCCGTGAACTTCAAGGAGTTGGGCGGGGGATTGGAAGCCAGGATCCATGAATTTGGAGAAGATATGAGGGGGATTAGTAAGGAGTTTGGGTAAGTAGCTCTTATAGTATGATATATGATGATTCGGTGCTAATGGATTCTCAGAGGAGTGGGAATAGAGGAGGAAAGAGGAGGAATGAAGTGGGTACGGGTTGGAATTCAGGCCATTGTGTTTGCTTTTTTGATGTTGTTGTTTTTGTACTCCGATCTGAAGCGGAATAATGCGTTGTATGAGAAGTGTATGGAAAGGATTAGGTGCGAGTACTGAGTACTCGGAGAAAAAGAGATGAAGTGTTTACTTGGTTCAACAAACTTAATATCGGGATATCAATTTGTAAACGCTGGAATAAAATGGGGTTTACGATACGTAATATGTTGATTGTTCACTGTCCGTTTTTAATCGACTCTCATATTCAAATTCGATTGTAAACCTTACTTGTATCATGAATTAGTCTTTAGTATCTCAATCAATGGGGTTTTTTTTTTCTGATACGGGTGATTAAGGTGATGTTGGGACACGCGGTCAGCTTGCTCCTTCTTGGTCGCTGAACCTCTATTCACATTCTAGCCTGGCCAGTAACCTTGGGCACAAAAGTACCAAATTTATGAAGTCTGATATTTCATCAAAGAACTGTTTCCTTCCAGAATTCCAAATCATGTTTCATGGGAGCATGATTAAGCGCCGTCCTGTATGTGCGTACAAGCATACGACCCCTGCACCGCAAGCAGTGGGGCTGAGCCCAGTCACAGTAACAAACACCACCGCCCATTCTTCCTCCTCCACCTATTTTGCTCTTCTACTTGTCTTCCGCCTCCACTTGACCTTCACCTTCATTTGTCTTCCACTTCCACTTAATTTCTACGCCAAATACGACCAAGAATGGAAGCGAAGTCGCAGTATCACCATTTCATCCCGCGGTTCGTGCTGCGAGATTTTGCGGCGGACACAGTAATGTACGTTACCGCTTATATTACGGTTATCAAGAAATTGCACTGACAACGTACGCATATATAGTTCCGAAACTGTTACTGCTACTACGGAAGCAAGGCCGGATCAGAAGAAACGAAACCGGAAGAAAAAGAAGAAGAAGAAGAATTTACAGTCGCAACCACAGCCGATAGAGTCGGGTACTACAGAAGATAATGCCGGAAAGTCGGAGACTGAAGATATTACGGAGGCGTTGGAAACAATCGAAATTTGCGGTGTATCTCATATTCTTCGGGAAGCCGATCAGTGCTCGGAAAAGAGGTACAAACCCTGACAACATTCTACTCTTGGTTCACTGGCTGACATTATGGCAAAGAATCTCGGAGAAACAGCCACTAGACCATGGAGTTACACAGAAAAACAACATTCTCGAACTTGAAGACCAAACGCTGGCAGAACCGGATGCAAAGCGCAAAAAGAAAAACAAAAAAAAGGGCTACCCGGAAAACGATCCTAGAAACCCACAGATCAAGTACTACGACCTAAGCACGCAAGTAATAGAGTCACGCCGAGTGGCCCGCGCATACGGCATCCAAGATATGTATCGAGACATGAATGCCGAGGATGTGAACCATATTGAGAATAAGCTTGCGATGTTGGAACAATCTGCTTCGCAAGTAGTTCGTCTCATCAAAGACTTCCAAAAGAACCGACCTTCACCCACCATAAACCTCACCCGGATGCAACTCTACGATGTTCGAAAGTTCCTCTTCATCATGAAATACCGCACTCCCTTGTTCTGGAAAAAGTATTCTGGAACACTGTCAGAATACAACAAGGTCGATAAGAAAGAAATCACTGCATACATGCGCAAGCACAACATGACAAAGCCTTCCGAAGTATGGCTGCGGACTTTAAAAGTACTTCTTGATACCAAAGTTGATGCCGCTGGAGAATGGGAAAAGACTGTGGTACGTGATGCATTTGAACTCGACGCGCTGTGGTACATCCTCAATATGAACTTTTTTTACCTCGCATTCTGCGAACCTGTCGATGGAGCCGATGAGTTTGTCATAACCGACAATGGATTTGGAATACACGAAGGCCCTACCTTTGTAAAACTTGATAAATCAACGGGGATGGAATCAGACGGTTCTTATACGGAGTATCATAAGCTTGCACCATTGTCACCAAAGCTGATGCTCGTTCTTCGCTCAAACTATCTGAGGAAAGGATCCGAAAGAGAACTCCGCAAATTACGTATGCGTCCTGAGGTTGGCAAATCAAAATCACTCTTCGAAGATCTTCCCATTGAAGCCGCGACTCCAAGCTATGCCAACAACACGGCGCTGGTTGGAAAATTCGAGGCGAAGGATGAACACACATTTGCTTTTAAGATCCAGCCAATTTCACGCCATCACGTGGACCTATTAAATGGTCTCTTATTACACGAAGCAAGAGGATCTATCACATGGCGTTCAGATTCAGCTATGCGAAGGACACTCGACATCTTCCTAAAGAGCCCGAAATTTCCAATTACAGGGGCTAATAACTTTGTCAAGATGAAGCGGGATTCCAAAATCCATTTGGCTTTGCTGCTTCAAAAAAACAAAACAGATATTTTCAGTTCGACTGGGCCTGGTAAGGACGAGCATAAAGCACTAGTGTTGCAAGAATATCTCCAGCTCGGTGGCACATCCACGTGTTTCGTACAAGACTGGGCAACAGCAATGCTGATTACAGAAGAAAGAAGTGACCTTTCAAAAAAATTACCAATGGGTCCAGAAAGCGTCGATGCTCAGAATGCTAGAAATCGATTAATCATGTTGAGGTTCTCACAACTTCCGGCACATTTAATATATCTCCATGTAAAACTCTGGCGTATAAGCGCAATGCTAAATGCCTACGGCAAAGATTATCATTCGCCGGATGAGCTCTGGAAAATTTCCATGACTGGACCAGAAGATATTATCGCAAAATGTATGTCAGAAGTCAACGTCCTCATTATGCTGAAATGAACAAACCTAATGAGTATCGGTACAGTGGCACATATCATTCCGTCCGCATATCACAGCCGTTTGATCTTAGAGGCAACAATGAAAGAGTTCTTCCGTGGGGTAACATTCAATTTAAGATGTCAAGAATTCACGGATGTAATGGTGACGGAAATTACAATGTTCTCTCAGTGGGGTGATATTTGCTCTTCATGTAAGTCTGACGTATTCTCTTCTGACTAGAATCATCTGATCAAAGAAGGTTTTATGGAAAACACACCATTTCATTCAACTTTAGGACAACAAATTATATCACCAGAGCGCAGCGAAGATTTGGAAAGTACTCTGGGCGACAGGTTTAAACTTGACCTCAAAAGAAGAGCAAATCTCAAAACCAATCAAATCCTTGAAAATATGTGGGCAGAAACCGAGGAAGAAGCAAAATTGCTGCATGTTCTGTTATGGGTCCATCTTTGGCCTACAGTTGAGAGCCTTGCAGAAGCATACGCATTGCAATTTGGGAAAGACAGGGATGATGTGGATTGATTTTGCCATAGCTGAGGATATAAACAATGTTGTGTTTTTCATGCATCTTGTATTACCCATATCATGCGGCTACTAAAAGGTCTCAAAAATTGATTTCAACAGTTTTCTTTGAGCTCAAGGATGTATCTGGATAATGTCATAAATAGTTTACACTCTATATAATTCACAAATAGCAATATCATAACCATAACTTCAGAGGTTTCCCCAGAAAATGCAAAGGAATATATGTCATATGATAGCCAATGTCAACCGCAATTCTTAAAAGATAGATTTTGGTTCATAGAGGACCAGTTTTCTTGGAATTTGCGGCTGTATAAAGGGACATAATTCGGCTCAGCGATACAACAGAAAGCACGACTTACCCTTGTACCCAGAAAAAACGTCAGAAACAATCCCGTGAAACCTGATGGCTAGCTAACCAAGAGTATCCACGTGTTTGAAGTTACTGTTTACAAAATTCATCTCCGTTCATACATCACTTTGAACCCCGATTTTTGCAACGTACTGAAATCAAAACCCGAATCCGCTGACTTTGATTCCAGACAACTTCAGCCCTCCGAGTGATCCATTATGTTCCTTCGACCCTCATCCCTCTTGAATCTTAAAATCTTTCATAAATACCGACCTCTTCCACAATAATCTTCCCATCAGCTTCATCTCTCATCCAACCAACCAACATCTAACCAACAGTTAAACAACAGCTAACACTACCTAACCAACAGCTAACATCACTTATCAACATGAACTCGTCGCCCTCCCCACCACCCACTCCTACCCCCACCCCCACTCCTACCCGCCGCAGCACTGTCCCTGACGTGTCTCCCATCTCTCACATGGAAAGTCCCGCCCAAGCTCGTCGTCGTCAAAAGCTCGCCGAGGCCCACCAGAAGCTTATGGTAGACTTCGAAAAAGCCAAGCGTATATCAACCTTTTCCCCTGCTATCAAAAGTCCCCCCATCGAATGAGGGTGCGTTTGGTTCAAACCGAGAACATGGTTTTAAGCCCTTTTTACCTGTGAAAATAGGCTAAAAAACTTTGTTTTCGGTCGAACCAAACGCACCCTGATATAAACATATACTAACAACAAAATAGAACGTGAACGCGGTTACAATGTCGACCAGGGACTTCAAGCTAGTGAAGCCCTTAAGGCTATGTCTCAGCGATTGAGAGCTAATAGTGCCGCCGCTGCTGATAAAATCAGAAGAGAGAAAGAACAGGTTGCCAAGATGAGAGAGGCGGCACTTAAGGAACAGCAGCAAGAGTCAGGAGAAGATTCTATGATGATCGATGAAGATATCGAGGGTTATGAAGAGGATCAAGGTGGGTTTGGATGCTAAGTTGAAGGTTGGATTGGGCTGATGATCAAACGCAGGCTATGAGCAGTCTCCGGTTAAGCGTTCTTAAGCGTGCTTTTGACGCGACTGGAAATTACATCCAGAACTAGTTGGAGGATACTGCGATTTAAATTGTTATTTGGTCATAAGGGAGTCGCGCCTACTTGCTTATTATTACCCCACTCTTTGGGATTATGGTTGCTGTGTTGGGTGATTCGGAGGATTTTATGAGATTTTATGAGGTATTGTTATTGCAGAATGGGCTTATTATGAGTTTGTTCAAATAGTAACTGCATCTCTTTGTTTACAATGGTTCATCACTGAGTTCATAACCTGCACCGTGAAGATTATAACCCGCACAAGATTACAACCCGCACTGCAAGGCTTATCAGATTACGTGCAGTCCAAGTACGAGTGTTTTGTGTGTTACAAATATTACAAAGCTATCAATATGTGTGCGTGCTACTTGAACAAAACCTCCGTATATATGATGATTTGGCGTGTTGCTTGATGATAAATTTCTAACTTCGTGATGGGTCAATGTTTGGCCCTCGGGGGTTGAAGTGCATGAACCACCTTGGGGTAGTAATTGACACGACATTAACCTAAGCTGACGTATTATTTTCTATAGATAAAGGTATACTGGCGAGATGGAAGACCACTCATATGTAAAGAATTAAGGTACAGTATTTTCCAACCTAGACAACCACGTTATTTTTGCAATTTTCTTTGTCAACCATGTATGGGCAATATAATTTGCCGAATGTCTATGGGTAGGTTAATAATCTTCAGCGCAACCGTGCGATAGCCCGGGTTCTTTGGGTGCGGAAGAAAGCTTTTTGTTCCGTGGTTGACATCAAACCGTTGGAATGCGGGCTAAACGCGGGGGTTGAACCGAACCTTCGGAACATAAGTCTACGATATCATTGACTTCAAAGTCTAGCCTGACCCGGAGATATGGTGCCATAGCGCTGATGTGTTTCAAGAGTGCAAATTACGGATAATGAACTATCATGTTCGTGTGATAGCGTGTGGAAGATGGAGGTGGAGGTCTAGTGCTTAGGTCTTAGGGTTGGGGGCTGACGAATTGACGTCAATAGGGTCTTCGATTACAACGCATGACATGCTTAATGAATGATTGAAAGCTTATTCTAACAGTTTTATGTGTCTTGCATACGGTAAACTTCCACATTGTGTAAATATTGTTTATATCACCTCATCTTGGTAGTTCCTCGGACCTCCAAAGCTCCGACACCTGCTGCCGGAAGGCCACAAGCACGGTGAATCGAAAAGACTTGGTTCACGGTACCACTAGAGATAGGTCACATCAAATTCATCGTCAACAGACCATCCGTCATAGATCCAGTTTTGACGTGGTGAATTCTGGACGAGCGAAGCTAGATGCGGATCACGGAGAGATGTAATCAGGATCCCGTCCATTGACATTCAATGTGCTATTGGATGATCAGCAATAGCTACCTATGAGCTAGTGATGAGTCATGCCAACTATGTACTCTGAGGTCCTACATTCCGTCTCGATGTGATCGGGGCCCTGAATTCCGAACGCAGCTGCGGTACAGCTAGCCACCCGATAGTATTGCAGTAGTCGACAGCGGACACGGGAATTCCGAAAAATAGGCTGCATTTGTCAATTTATGATTCTGAGCTTCGAATTGAGTTTATGAGCGTGATTCATGATGATGAAGGCCCGACCATAAAACAATCGATATGATCAGACTGCTTATAAATCTTCCGAGTCCCAAGCAACACTGGTAGGGCCTACGGTCCAACCCGCACCTAAGAGCTTAAGTCCGGTAGCTTTAGACTATCTTTGATTTGACCAATCAAATTGCAAGGCTGAAGATACTCCAGACTTCATAGCTTGGGGTACGTGCGGATGATTCCCAGCAACAGATTGCCTGATCTATGCTCCAGCTACAGAGATAACCTTCGATATCAACGGTATCAACCCGTGATTACAATAAGTAGCGTGCACACAAATAGGCGCGTGCTAAAATGTCCGATAATTTCAAAGATGGGGTACGACACGAAAATTTCAACTTCGAACATCTTCCAGAAATTCTGAATTTTCATCAGCAAAGATAAATTATTATGGACCAATCATCCCATCATTTGTCGTCCCAGGTTATGCATCGAAACACTCGAGTGATATCATGTGCTCTCAACGTTTCATGCTCCAACTGCCTAAAATTTAGTGTGGGGGAATTGGCGCGGAACCGGCAGTCCGGGAGTTCCTTGAACCACTACCGAAGAGGCAGTCCATACAAAGAGGTCAGAGAGCAGTGCACGCCTCCAGGTTAGCACTACCCAATCCGTTCGTTTGACTGTGTACAAACAATTCTGGTTCGTTGTTTGACAGAATTTAAAAAAATCGTGGGCGGCAAAGGTATTTTTTGACAGGACGCAGTCATCTGGTGATGCGCGGCCGGTCATATGTTGCTCGAAAGCTCTCGACGACTCGCAGGTGATTTATAATAAATCCCCCTGCCTGTCTGCCGTCGCCACGCTTGGAAGAGGCTCTTTCGGTGATGGTCTGTGCATTTCGGCTGCTTCCCTAACTGGTTTATGCGTTAGAAGAGCGCGATGGATCGGGGATGAGATGGAAGTGGGCTGGAGGTGAGCGTGCTGGGGGTTCTGGAGGTTCTGGAGGTTCTCTGGAGGTTCTGGAGAGGCTGTCGTTCTGATTTCGAGTATCTAGAGTGTCCTCTAGTGGTCCCTCAAGGACCCTTCCGTGCAGAAGTAGCAGGTGAATGGCTTCTAAATGTGCTTTAATTCGCCTCTAATGGTGTTCTAACTCGCCTTCACCTCTCCCCAGCCCGCCCTAACCCCCTCCACGCCTTCCCCGTTGTAGAGCCGAATCACTGCTTTGGGACATCGCGACTCCCTCTCTCGCCTCTGGAAGGTCGAGTTGTTGGCTGCCAAGTCTGTGCGGGTCGAGGTCCATCCTCGTCTGGGCTAGCTGGCCTCTGTCCGCTGTCGGCACCAGAAAAAAAACACAGCACACACCCTTTTCTCCCTAGTATAGAGACCACTCCGCTACTCCAACCACCACACATCTTCTCTTCAACGCGGTTGCTCCCTTTTCCTCCCTCCCTCCTCCTACTTCATCACCGTAATTCATCAACCCTTCACGACAGTCAACGAGTTCATCACCCTTCTTCTTTATACCACAACTATACAACATCTTTAATCATGAGAGAGGTTATTTCGCTCAACGGTACGTCAACAACGCCAGCAGCACAGCATACCCCGCCCGTTGTTCGAGCCCCTATCCACAACGCGTGATACCCAGTACCTGCAATACACGCAAACGCCACCCCTTGAACCTGGCTGGCTGTAGGAAGATGAAACGTTACTGACTTTATCGCGAATAGTCGGTCAGGCTGGTTGTCAGATCGCCAACTCCTGCTGGGAGGTAAGCTCATCCTACCCCGTGTTTCCGGCACCTAAGCTTCCGCGATGGACGTGCTAACTTAAATCTGTTTATAGTTGTACTGTTTGGAGCACGGTATTCAGGTATATTAACACCTTCAGATCCTCCTTTCACTCTGGCTATGCGATCCGCCATCCGGACTCTTTTGGCACCCGGCTGGGATTGGGAAGTTTGTTCAATTAAGGAACGTGTTACTGACGCGTTGGTTATCTGTAGCCTGATGGATACCTCACTGAGGAGCGCCAGAGAGGTCCCCAGGACCAGGGATTCAGCACATTCTTCTCCGAGACTGGTATGTTTGGACACGTTGTGCTTTCAATATCACTTCCCGAAGCTATGCCAAGCTCGGGGAGTGGTGCAAATCGGTTCGGCACGGCATTCTAACACGACTCAACTTTATAGGTCAGGGAAAGTACGTTCCCCGTACCATCTACGTTGACTTGGAGCCCAATGTGGTCGACGAAGTCCGCACCGGTATCTACCGCAACTTGTTCCACCCCGAGCAGATGATCACCGGAAAGGAGGATGCTTCCAACAACTGTATGGATCCCGATAAGACGATAATTAGTAATCCGGCGACGAGTGCTAACCGATATAGACGCCCGTGGACACTACACCGTTGGAAAGGAGTTGATTGACCAGGTTCTCGACAAGATCCGCCGCGTTGCCGACAACTGTGGTGGTCTCCAGGGTTTCCTTGTTTTCCACTCCTTCGGAGGAGGAACTGGATCCGGATTCGGAGCCTTGTTGATGGAGCGTCTCTCCGTTGACTACGGAAAGAAGTGCAAGTTGGAGTTCTCCGTCTACCCCGCCCCCCAGGTCTCCACCGCCGTTGTTGAGCCCTACAACTCCATCTTGACCACCCACACCACCCTCGAGCACTCCGACTGTTCCTTCATGGTCGACAACGAGGCCATCTACGACATTTGCCGCAGAAACCTCGACATTGAGAGACCCAACTACGAGAACTTGAACAGATTGATCGCCCAGGTCGTCTCTTCCATCACCGCCTCCCTCCGTTTCGATGGTTCCTTGAACGTCGACTTGAACGAGTTCCAGACCAACTTGGTCCCCTACCCCCGTATCCACTTCCCCCTCGTCTCTTACGCTCCCGTCATCTCCGCCGCCAAGGCTTCCCACGAGGCCAACTCCGTCCAGGAGATCTCCAACTCTTGCTTCGAGCCCCACAACCAGATGGTCAAGTGCGACCCCCGCAACGGAAAGTACATGGCTACCTGCTTGTTGTACCGTGGAGACGTTGTCCCCAAGGAGGTTCACGGAGCTGTTGCCAGCATCAAGAACCGCCGTACCATCCAGTTCGTCGACTGGTGCCCTACCGGATTCAAGATCGGTATCTGCTACCAGCCTCCTCAGCTCGTGCCCAACGGAGACTTGGCCAAGGTCAACCGTGCTGTGTATGTTACCCCCGCAATGCTTCCTTCTCAAGGATTTGGCTAATAAACAAACAGCTGTATGTTGTCCAACACCACCGCCATCGCCGAGGCATGGGGTGCTCTTAGTGCGAAGTTCGACCTCATGTACAGCAAGCGTGCTTTCGTGCACTGGTACGTTGGTGAGGGTATGGAGGAGGGAGAGTTCTCTGAGGCTCGTGAGGACTTGGCTGCTCTTGGTATGTTACTTCAATTGCTATTGATGGGAGAGCAAACACTAACAGTATATCTACAGAGCGCGATTACGAGGAGGTTGCCACTGACTCCGTCGGTGACGAGGTTGAGGAGGCCGAGTACTAAACGACCCGGTATAATATGGAATTGTTACGACGAATGGACGGGACCCCATAGAAGGCGGTCAAGGCGAAGAAGGGGGAAAAAGCGGTTCGGTTCCTTGAGATCAAGTGTTTTTTATTCCATTCTCATCACCTATGAATCTTATCCATATCCTTCATTTTCGTTTTACCGCACTGTAGTTTCTCATCCGCTATCATCAACCCGTTTTGCTCAAAGTTGTTATTGCGTGCGTTGCTGATGTACTTTTTTGTGTTTATTTCTTTCTTTCTTTTGTCCTTGAGGGTTATGTTAGTGCCTTTTTAATTGATGATTCCCGTCCGTCAACGTCATGTGTGATAATGAGTTGTGGCTGTCATTGCCTTAAAATAAACATTCGATAGATACGTATTAGCAAACGCCTGGTTCCAAAGCTGCCATAGATGTGAGAGGAAGAAAACGCGAAGAAAACGTGGAATAATAAGAGAGAAGGGGATCGAAGAGGATAGAAGAGAATTGATCAATGAAGAGAAAGAAGGGCTATCAACCTTAGCAAGCAGTTTTCGAAACCCACCTGCCGCCCTGACAAAACGGAATTTATTACAGTAGATGAAGGTAATATAAATAGTGACGATCCGCTTCAGAGGGAAATAACAAGCGTGGTCAAAGCGTATATACTTGGCTTTTATTTTGGATTTTTCGCGGGTTCGTGCGCTTTGTGTTGTTGAGATGACGTTTATTTTTTTGTAGGGGGAGGGGAGGGGAGGGGACGGTTGTATCAAGGGTATCAAGGGGTGAAGAAGCTTGAAGCTCAAAGCTTGAAGCTTAAGCCTTGAGGGGTGCAGGATTCATTATTCGTCACTCACTCATTAAAGCCCGGAGCTTCTTCAATCGATAGATTTACGGCTACCCTAAAAACGAAACGAAAAGCTCGGACGTGATTTAAATTGGCTTGTAGGAGAATATATCGAGAATGGTATATTGTCTAAAGTAATGTACGGCCAGGCAAGTAAGCAGGAAAGTAAGTAAGCATGGTGGATCGATCATGCACGGCTACACCAAGCTTTGAGAATTGTCCGTTGCCTTGCACTGTGCAACGCTGGAGAACGGACCCCTCCCACCTCCACCCCGGGATCAACTAAGTGGTGGGTTTGATAGCTGATGAGAAGTGATAGCTAAAAAAGACCCGCGCAATATTGTCTGTGTACTGAAAGCCTACGTTTCACCGGAGGTTAGCAGTGTATGAGAATGATGAACTGTGGATCTGTAACAAGGTGGGCTTTGATAGAGGAATACTGTGGATGTGAATGATATGTCAATTGTCTGTGGGCTTCTTTTCGTCAGTGGGAAAAACTCAATTCCTTGACAGTTCGGGATAATGTTGCCTCGCACGACCTCGCCCCCGTTAATGGTAGTATAGTAGTAGCGGCCCAGTGATGAAATAGACAAAAAGCAAGGGCCATGCGCGCAAAGCAAAGCACGTTCACTACTTCGCTAGATGGATCCGATCTGACAGGAGCTCGGCTGGGGAAGCTTCGAGGGTTGGGAAGTGGATATTCCATGGCTATTTCGAATACATATGTACAACAAGGAACGAGGAATGATTAAGATTCAAGAGATTTTTAAAGGGAAGGCAGCTAGCGGTGAGTATTGCTGTTTTTTGAAAGAAGACAAGACTTGACATTCTCCTTCGGGCCGACTAGGTACCGTTGTTGAGTTCCGAGAAATTGAAATTTGAATTTCATATTATTATTCTCATATACCCAGGAGGGTGCTAGATCGGTTTATATATATTAGAAAGTCTTGTTAGAGAGCAGAGCTTCCGCACCAAAATACTCACGATTCCTAGTTCCTAGCTAGTGGATGAAGCTAAAGGAGCTCGCCCCCAGTGCAAACTCCAATCATCTAATACACGTGATATCAAATTATGCCCCATGGCGCACTATGTAACTAGATCTAGATTTGCTCGGCTGTCAAGCGAGCGCTCGTCTCTTCGGCAGCTTCTTTTGACGACGGCGTGCGCGTGGAAACAGGTGGAGTATGTAGGAGAGTGCAGAGGTGGCTTGTGGTGTTTTTTGCTGCCTTTTCTGCAAACTGCTTGGACGGCAGAAAAGTGAAATGACCCCGCATATTATGCCCGCCTGTCCGCCTGTCTGTTTGCTGAATCATTAACCTCAATTATCTGCCCGCCTGTCCGCCTATTTGTCTGCTGAATAATCAACGTCAACCATCCGCACCTCCCGCCCGCTCTTTCCCGCCCCTCCACCCTCAATCCCCCTCCCAATGTCATCCTCAGGCTTAGCAAATCCAATTCAACCTCCCCCCTCCCCCCTCACCCCCAAAAATCCCTGTTGCATCGGACCCTGTCGAGCCTAGCACCCACCATCCAGCAACTTTCCCCAGGCGCCAATTTACCAGAACCTGAAGGGGGAGGAGGGGTGGGCCAAACATGAAACCACCCCTATTATTACGACGGTGGAAAGAAAAACTCTCCCTTCATCACGACTGCTGGGCTGCCTGTGCTGTTGTGCTTCTTCCTCACACTCTCCCATCGTCAATTCACCCACGAGTGCCCCCCTCCTCCTCCTCCACATTCTCTCTCCCTCCCTCCCTACACCTTCCCCCTTCAACAACTCCGCACCACACGTCGTCACGTCGTCGCCAGACACCTATATTATTCATCAGAAGTGATCTCTGGAAGATCCAAACGATAAACGTAACCAACAACCTGCTTGCTGGGTGTTCGTAACGTTCGTTAGTTTCAATTCTTTGTCGCCGTTGCATCGTCGCCCCCCTTTAAACACACACATACATACTCGTACATACACGCGCGCCGCCACGCAACAGTACTGTCACCGCCACAATACTCTACCCCCCCGTACGCAGATACACGAACCGGAGTCGCGTTACTCGCACGAACGAAGAAACGGAACGAACTGGTTGAATCCGCTGGACCTGTTGTAGAGAGAAGGGAATAAAAAAAAAATTCCGAAAAGAGAAAAATTGCTGTTAGGCAAGGTGCGTTTTTTGGGTAATTTTATTTGATTTTTTTTTGCTATTTTTTGCTATTTTTTTATTTTTTTTATTTCATTTTTCTGGAGCTTGCCAGCTCATGTGGTGGATGGGATTCAATATTGGAATGTCCATTGGTGGAAGAGCTCCGTTTGCTGATATCCTGTTATCGACATGCATTTTATGCTGTCATGGCTTTCCCCCAGACGGTCTAACTGCTGCTTCCCGTCTGCATTCCATGCATCGACTTTTTTGTTTTTGTATACCCTCCGTGAATGTGATTGTTGACGGGTGTCATAGATTGCTGCTGCTGCTGCTGCTACTTTAGTACCCGAGTGCTGTTTCAAGTAAAGAAAAGGGAATCCACCCGACGGGATCCAAACGCACACGAAAGCTCCCCGCAACGGATCTGCTACGCACAATAGCGCAGGCGCAGGCTGGAACCAAAACAATCAGTGTTCCTCGAAGGACGAAAATCAAAATCAGAAAAGAAAAGAGCTCAAGAGGTGGACTGGTATTGCCTTAGTATATACTCCTCTTTTTCTACCTCGCCGTCAGTCATTTCAGACACAGGAAGTCTCAAATACAGTTTTACTTACGCTCCCTGGTCAAGAATTCCCGAGCTTACAGTTTACCTGCCGTAAATCATCAATTTACCGGCTACTTTAAACACCACCACCTGACACCTTACAAACATGGCTACCCGTACCTCTACGTCGCAATTGCGGCCCATTACTCCCAAGACTGCTTCGGATACACAGTCTTCTCATAGTCAACATCCTGAGCAGGACGAGAGTGTTCCTCCCCTTCCCCTTCCCCGTTCATCTACTTCAAGTACCAATCCCTCTTCCCGCCGTTCAGCACTTTCATTCTTGCGTCGCAGTAAGTCTGGAGACCCAGTAAAAAAGATGCCTGTCGTTGCACCCACCGCACCAAAGCTTCCCGACCTTATTCCCAACGGTGGAGGATATAGCTCTTCTGACGACACTACGGAATTTCCTACCCACTTTTTGGACGGAAATGTGAGAGACTCTGTTGCTATTGCTACTGGAAATATCCACGAGGACGAACAGGAGAGACACTATGAACATGTCAACAATGGTAACCTCTCACCCCCAACCAACTACAACGGAGGTTACGTGCCTGGAAGAAAGAGTACAGACTCAGTTATCGGAACTTCAGGAAATTACATCACCAGCAGTTCTTTGCCTATCACTGAGGATCCTTACGCAGCTATTGGTAGCATGGCTCATCGTGGAAGATACAGCTATGCCAGTACCACAGGAGGAGCCAGTACCGTCAATTCCCCCCGTAGAGTTCGCAGAAGAAAAGACCCAACACCTTTCAAGTATGTTACTCCCCTGGCCATCTGATGGTCTGCTAGTGCAACATCTGCAACTATCGCTTCCGAGCTACAGTCCCGTCATGCATGATCTGCGTACTAATTACTATCAATAGCATCCTTGTCATCGGTGCCAAAAACTCCGGCAAAACCTCCTTCCTACGTTTCCTGCGGCAGTCACTTGCGCTTAAGAAGCGCGGACAAGCTATTCCTGAAGAGGCTTCCGCACCACCTGTTGTCACAGCACATGGAGATTTTACCGGCAGCTACACCGAGACTGAAATTGATGGAGAGCGTATCGGTCTTACACTCTGGGATTCCGCGGGACTAGAAAAGAATGTCGTCGACCTTCAAATTAGGGAATTGGTCGCATTCGTCGAAGCGAAATTCGAAGAGACTTTCGCAGAGGAAAATAAGGTCGTTCGCGCACCCGGAATTAGAGATACTCATATTCATTGTGTTTTCCTTCTCCTCGATCCCGCAAGATTAACCCCTAACAATCATTATCTTGGAAAAACTGGAAGTAACTCTACTGAGATTGGAGGATTGGACCCCGGGCTCGATATTTCCGTTTTTAAGGCCCTTCGCGGAAAAACCGTCGTCGTCCCCGTCATCAGCAAGGCTGACACTTGCACGTCAAAGCATATGGAACACCTCAAGGAGATTGTAAGAAACGGACTTGCCAAGGCCGGTGAAGACCCTTTGGTTTCCCTGGATCTCGAAATCGAAGGCGAGGGTAACGACGATGAGAGGGATACCCGTTCCTCTTCTCCGCGCCGAGGAAAGCGTAGCTCCCTCCCCGAGGTTGACGAGGACGAAGACGAAGATGACGAGAAGCTTGAGGATGGAGAGACCGAGACCGAGAAACCTAAACCCCTTCCTAAGGAACTTCCCATCACCCCAGGATTGACTTTCATACCCCTTACCATCATCTCTCCTGATTCTTACGAGCCAGGTGAGAAGGTCGGTAGAACTTTCCCCTGGGGTTTCGCAGACCCATACGACGAGAATCACTGCGACTTTAAGAGGTTGAAATACAGTGTATTTTCCGAGTGGCGTGCGGAGCTTCGGGAAAAGAGCCGCGAGACTTGGTATGAACACTGGAGAAGCGAGAGATTGGGAAGTACTGGAGGACGTCGTAGGCGTGTTTAAGCCATGATATTCGTAGAATATGTGGCTTGTTGTCTGAAGTTTTTTTTCTTGGGGAAAGATGTTTTGAGTATGCTGGTGGTTGTTTGGTTGTGTTGATTATTTCTTCTTCTCTGTATTTGGTGTGCTGTATGGAAGGAAGCACTGTGAGATTTTTGGCTTTTTGATACTGAGTTGTTTTCTTTTCTTTTCTTTTCTGCATGGTCTCTGGATGGCCCCAAATGTCTCTCTCACATAAAGTTTCGAACAAGCTTTTCTCTTTCTGTGTTTTCTTTTTACTTTTCACCTTTTACTTTTTACTCTTTACTCCTTCTTCTCTGTTCTCATTTTTTTGTTATCTAATAGTTGGCGAAACTCAATTGCAAGATTTGCAAGGTTTGCAGACGTATAAAAAAACGATACTTTTTTGTTCTAATTTTGAAGATGGAGATTTTTGCGGCTGTATGACTGTAGCTACGTGGCTGCGTTTGTGTTTGGTTGTGGAAATTAGAACAGACTAGGGGTATATATCTTACTATATTCGAATTTTTTTTATCTTTATCTTATTTGTTCTTATCTTATAAGTTAATTTTTATCTTATCTTATGAGACGGATTATTATTTATTTTTTTCATGAGTTATTTTGTCTGTGTTGTAATCGTGAAAAGATATGATGCGAAAATGGCTTTCGAATTTTGAAGGCAATGTGCATTGTGGGATTGACGAGTGATCTAGTGAGATTACGGGGTGATTATTTTATTTTATTTTATTTGACTGATTCATAAACGTTTCAAACCCTAGCGTTATGACGTGCTCTACAATAATATAAATCTTTCAAACCCTCGGTCGTTACCTCGGAGGTCTGCTGGGATATGCCCCAGAGCGTGCTTCGGTGTTACTGTTGGGGCCATGGCTTCCTCATTTTCTCGGCCTCATGGGGTTTCCTGCTGTTCTTGCGTTTTTGAGCCTTGAGATTACGGGGTGAAGTTTAGATAGAATAAAAATGAAGAAAAATAAGATCCAAAATCAGATGATTGAGAATCAGAGGAATTGTTGTTGGGGGAGATTGAGAAGATGATCTTGAAGGCTTGGTGAGGTACTTGAGTTATTGTGATGGATTGGTTATTGTGAAATTTCAGACTAGGAAAGGAGGGGAAAGGAAATATGTACCTACATAAGGTAAGAGGGTGAATTTAAGAAAGCCTAGCCGGAGCTCCGGGCTATATGTACACCCTCCACTAGGCTATCAGCAGAACATCCCTCTCCACCCGTGGATAGACAAAACTCCATCTTTCCTCCACTATTGGTATCTGACGACCGTGTCAAATTATTGACGTCGAACCACCACCAACGGTAATTACTCATCTTTTTTTCTTCCATGGTGGATTACTTGATAGTTTGCAATAATGCAATCACTCTCTACGATTTGAAATTGCGATACTGACAATCCCTCCAGGCTCCAGACAGTCCGAGACTTTGCAAAACTTATGGAGGTAACCACATTCATATTTTACTCTACAATCAAAGCAATGTCAAAACTCCTCTACATGGTGCTTGGGAAGATCTGCTACCGAACATGATGGGTTACTGCTCTGACGATGCCGATATGGAGGTAGATGGTGGGAAAGTTAGCAAAGAGTCTCCTTGATTCGACGGTGGCAGTTAACCTGGGCCCATAATACGATACGACTTTGGCACTTCGCTTGAGTAGCTAGTAGTATTGAAGAATGGTGTCCCCTCTCGATGATCATTCATTCATGTTTAGAAGATAATCACTCTCATATTTTACTCTACAATCAGAGCAATGTCAAAACGTCTCTACATGGTGCTTGGGAAGATCTGCCACCGAACATGATGGGTTACTGCTCTGACGATGCCGATATGGAGGCAGATGGTGGGAAAGTTAGCAAAGAGTCTCCTTGATTCGACGGTGGCAGTCAACCTGGGCCCATAATACGATACGACTTTGATACTTCGCTTGAGTAGCTAGCAATATTGAGAAGTGTTACCCCCTCTCTATGGTCATTCATATTGATGAACACGATTCAAGGTTAAAGTTTCTTCCCGTGTTGTTTACAACTAGAACCAACCACCTTCCGAGACACACAGTTTACGCTTGTATGCCATTGATGCTACTCCCGTTACCGCTTCCAGAATTTCGAAACGTGTATCCATGGAATGTGGGAACACCATGATGGGTTACTGCTTTGACAATGCCACTAGAGCGGCAATGTTTGGAAAAGTTAGCAACGAACTTCACTAATTGGGAGGTGTTGTTCACCTGGGTCCTGAATATGATATGATAGAGAAGAATTCACTTGAGGATATTAGGGTACAATACAACCATAAGGGGTATCTGATCCACCGTCGTTGGGAACTTAGGAGAAGTCCGAATCATCCGGTCAAAGCCCGAACAGCATTATTTGCTTCTTATTAAAATTGTCTGGTCCTTCGCAAAATAGAACTGATCATCCTACTTTGAGAAGCGCGCCTTTTTGCACTGGGTCGGCTAGTGTAACACGCGTCGTGATGATAGCTTCATAATACTATTAACGAATTGAATAGTGGCAGGAATTAGGTGTTAGTATATTTGTCAATAACTAAAATTCACTCAAATGTGAGGAATACATTAAAAAAGTACGGAAATTATGCGAGATCATAGATGCTCCCCACCACAGAACATAACATCCAAGATACCCCCGTCGCTTACTTTTATTTAATGTACCACCCGCTTAGGTCCATGCTGCCGCACCTGCCGCATGTGCCGCGACAAAGGTTTATTGAAAACTAATTTTTTCTACCGTGATTTTGTTCAGTTCTAAACTGACCTTCAAGTTCCTCCTCATCTCACACTTTTCAAGCTTATCTTCAACCGCAACAATGGAGTGCATCAATGAGCATGCCAGCAACGTCAATTGGGCAGAGATTAGGCACATCACGTGAGACTCAGATGCCCTTTCCCCGCACAAGAATCTCCAGAGGGGCCATTCACAACTGGGCGGTGATGGGCCTCATATCCGTATTTCAACTTTGAAAAAAAAAAAAAAAAGCTTCGAACTTCTTCGCGGCTGGTGCGGCGGCATGTATCTAAGCGAGGGGTATATTGCATAGAAAAAACTTTTGGGGGTATCTTGGATATTTCGATGTCTTGGCGGGGGCGTCCTGCATAATTTCCGTATATTATAATATACTCCAGTACTATATCACCGGAACCTGGTACTCGGGAACTGAGATACTCTACCGACATACGCATATATATAAATATAAAAATACATGGAAATAGCTACAGGAACAGCAAAATTGACAGCAAAATGTACAGCAAAAGCAATAACAGATACAGTAACACCTATAAGTTATAAAAAAACGCCCACGAAAGTACCTACAACAACGGCAGATTGCAACAGCTACATATTTGTATAAAGGATAAAAAGGCTTGTGATAAAATATCCCCCCATTCCCCTTTCTCTGCCCTCGGAAGGAAGGAAGGAAAGACAGGAGATTATGAGGATTGTGATGGGAGGTATATGGATATATATACGTGGATACTATAATCCACTCTACCCTATACTCTACCCTAGTATATTCTATCTATGATGGCTTTGATGGCTTTGATGGCTTTGATGGCTTTGATGGCTTTGATAGCTTCGAATGAGGTTTTATCCGCGCAGCCTAATTGTATTAAACGATTCCCTCATTCATAATTTACCGACTAAATCTGAATCATACGATTTTTGACTTCGGGGAATGATCTTCTTGTTCTCCGCCTACCCTAGTGAACTTAGGTATTGAAGGATTGAAGGGTTGGAGGGTTGAAGTTGATATGTCAAGATATCTTCATTTTTTACAGGCTGGCCGATTACACCAGATACTATGGAAACTTTTGGTCTGTTGGAGCTTGTGGGTCATGACTACTCTTGGTTTATAGATAGTGATGTCTATGATAGCGGACACAATTTTATAGCTCAAGAGATGACATGCAGATTTGCAGATTTTGCAGAAGAGGTAGAAGGTAAGAGGTGGATCATGGTATACAGTTACGGTTCCTGAATCCGTTCTTTATCTGGACGATAGTAGGGGTTTAGCAGATTCTGGGGCCTCTTTAGATGGCTCAGACAGCGAAGTTAGCGTGCGGTTTTCTTTAGACCTGCATGGGCTTGTTAGGCCTTGGTCGACGGTCAGTGTATGATAAATAGATAGACAAATAAATCAATTGTTTGTTGGTGTGTTAAATTTGACGTGCTTGTGCTGAAAAATAGTTCAAATTACAACACTACATATAGAAGAAGGGTTACTGGGGATGTGTTGAGATGACGTCATACACTGTCACTCGTTTTGTATTATTCTGAAATGTTGGACTCTGTTTTTATTGAAGGTACATAAGGAAATATGTAATCGGGGACGCAACACGTGTAACATGGTGGCTTGAGAAAGATCCATGGTATGAAGAGGACAACAGAAGAGAAGAGAGGCGGAATTTATAGAATCACCGACATCCTCTGCGGAATTTCTTTAAATCATCGTCGATCCGATAATGTTATTGCGTCCACGATCAACCGGGACTTTATGCCAGCTTGGTTTTGGAAAATTTTAAATTGCCAGATCTAGTGATACCCATGAGCAAGTCCTCAATATTCGATATCGAGTACTGATAGTACTAACTCTTAATTACATAGAATGTTACAAGATTCGACCTTTTAAGAAAACATACGATGACGCGTCACACACTGATGTATGCATATGACGAGAAATGTGCTGTTTCTGAGTAATCAAAAATAACAGTGGTAGAGAATTCATAAATGGGAAATTTGTTTATCCATTGGATACGAACCTCTGGGTAGATTTTTCTGCATAATGCTTCGAGTAAACGATATTGAACGTTGGGATATCCATCTTTACCGCTAATCCTAAAGGACTCTGATATGCTACATGATACAAAGGATTAAACTCTTCCATATATTCAGATATGGGCTTCGCAGTGGGCAATACTGGGAATGGGACATACTGCATGCGTTCAGCCCCTAGATATGTTACTTAAATGTTCGTCATCAAAAACAGGCTCACAGCCTCACGCAAACTTATATATATCACAGAAAGATTCTTTCCGCGCCCAAGAGACAAGCACCAACAACAATAGTCGATGCAAGCGATAGCTGTTACAGCAATCGTGACCATGTGCAGGGCAGAAGATGGAGATTCAAGATTAACTCTCAGTATAACTGGAAGATTATACACAGCGAAGATGGAAATCTTCGTGGGGACTCAAATGTATCATTCATGGAGGGCTATGAGGTTACTTGCACTGCTGCGCAACCAAATCCCCCCAACAAGAAAATTTTGGACCGTTATTTCAATGCTCACTGCTTGATCGATATCTCTCTACCAAAGGAAGCATGAGCTAACTTGGTACATATTTTTCCACAATGATGTATCTATTTATGCTGACCGAGGCCTAAAAGGCCCATGCAGGAGAAAACAACAAATGATATATTTCCCAACCAATATTCACTCCCACCATTAAAACTTCCACAAAACCACAATAATAACAGAATATACCCAAAGCAGTTTCACCTAGCCGGTCCATTACAATACTTATCCAAGTCCCCTCTAATCTTCTCCACCAACGCCCATCTCTCACTCGCCTGTTTAACCAATAAGCAATGAACCCGATCCTTCAACGCCAACCGTTCACATAATTCCTTATAACCCTCGGGGTCAGTATTTTTCAGTTTGAAGATCCCCTGAATTGGCGCTGTAACAGGAAATCCACTGTTGCATTTGAGAAGGTATTGTTCTAGGGTTTTCATCTGCAGGTTGAAACTTGCGTGCATTTCTTGCGTGATGAGTTTAGGTGATGATGCGAAGGGCTTTGGATAGGGAAATGGTTTGGGTGGACGGTTGGGGGTGGTGGAGTAGCCTTGGAAGGGAGATTCTTGGGATAAGGGGGAGGAGCGGTAGGATGCTGAGGATCGGGAGGAAGATGAGGACCAGGATGGGGTGGGTATTGTGAGATGAGATGGGGGGTGAGATGTAGGTGGAGTGAGATTCGGGGATGAAGATGAAGAGGGTACTGTGGCGGATTTTCGTGTCGCTGTTGTGTTGGATGCTTGTCCTGGGGCCAGGGTATGGGGGGATACGGATTCTGGCATAGAGGGTTTTGATTCGTACATCTTTGGAGAGAGGGGTGGTGGGGTTTCCCTTTTTACAGAATGCTGTAGTGATGGTTATGTGTGCGTGAATCGTGTAGTTATAGGTGGCTTTTGGGCTTATCATTCAATCGAAGCGCCAGAAGGCCGTAGACTCAAGTATATTCTATTCAATTGTACACTGCATACTATACTAAGAACATATATAAGATTTAGATTTGATATCACGTCTCTATAATTCAAAATAATAAAAGTCTCAAAACTTGGATTTGTTTTTAGCTTTCGAATCCTTCACAGCCGAATGATACCTCATGATGCGTATCAATACACTGCCCTAAACCCTATCATTACCTCTCACAACCCTCCTCCAGCCAGCACCCCCACCGTCTTGGTTTTGAACAGCAGTTTGACTCAGTTCATTCGGAACAACACTAAGGAACCAATACACATGTAGTTCAAGATTCCCGGCACTTGCCGTATGTCAACGTTGAGGGATTGGAGAAGAACTAAAGCAGTTCTACATATTTAGCGATACCCGTTTTGGAAGAACTCCGTCCCTTGTTTCTTTTCGATTCTGAAGCTAGTAGGAGCATAGTTGGATCATAGGTTCTCATGTTTCGATTTGA
Source organism: Pyronema omphalodes (assembly GCA_024516155.1). Taxonomy (NCBI): domain Eukaryota; kingdom Fungi; phylum Ascomycota; class Pezizomycetes; order Pezizales; family Pyronemataceae; genus Pyronema; species Pyronema omphalodes. The sequence continues at coordinate 1,014,426 of JAJJXM010000009.1, forward strand.
AACTAGGGATTTTTGAATCCAAGTTGATGTGGAAAGAAACTTATGACACAGAATAAATCTATGCACCTACGTGGTACACAATTGTCACCATACCTTAAAAAAAATCCACCATTACGATAAGTATCTACAGTAGCTGGAGATACAACTCACAAACCACATGGTCCTGGTCTAGAGCCCGAGCCTTATACACCGGAACCCCGGGCTTTCGATAAAATCGGGGCATGGTCCGTATTTGAAGATCAATCGGTGATTATCCTACTCGGTATAGACACCTCCGACATCTGTCAAGATTCAGATGGTTCTAGCCGTTGTATATATATAACTATTCCTATTGTAGTTTTAAAAGCTATCACTTCCCTTCCTTTCAGATCACGGGTCGAGAAAAAAAGCTATAGTGACCATATGGATATACGAAGAGGCTGGGCATGGTGGATCATTATGTAGACTATGTATATGGTGCAAAAGATCTCCATACACATACATACATACATTTTATCCCTTACATATGACTCTAGTTAGCTAGCTTCGATGTACATACGATTTGTAACGCTCACGAAAGATATAGATATGTGGTGGTGTACCTACATCTGGACTTTAGCTTGTCTATGGCTGCCTATGGTTGCCTATGGTTGTCGTTGGTTGCAGATACTTGCAGACAGTCTATGCATTGGTTCGTCGCGGGATCGGAGACCAGGGTTTTCGCCGTGCTTCGATCTGAGTGCCGAGCCACGTATCTGCAGGCGACTTGTATGTATGTATGTGCGTATGCACCTTTTGTTTCTTAGTTTCTTAGTTTCTTCTATGATGGTGACCATACTCTGGGCGAAAACATACATACATATGTTTGACATGTCGTTTTTTCTTTTTTCTGTCTTTTTTTCTTCTTCTTTAGTTCTCCGAGTAACGTCAGAATAGACCACGGTGGCAGGCCGTGGCCGTAGAAGTTTTTGAAACCACTCCCTCCGTAAATTCCTCCGAAGCTGGTCGTCGAAGAAAAAAAAGTATATTCGGTGTATATATAACAATCCTTACATAGAGCCGAATGAGACAGATTTTACTTCTGTATACATACCGACATATCCCACACCTCCGAACATACACCGATCCACCGACCCACCGAGCCTGTCGGTTTATTTTTATTTTTATTTTTTCGGGCCTTTCTCCAGGCTCCTATCAAATCATATAGAGATATAGACATGTAGACATATATCGGGGACTCGGGGGCTCGGGGAGACTTTTTTTCTGCTTTGTTCCACTAAAACGTAGGCTAGGTTGCCTAGCTCTTTAGTCACTGGTGCCATATGGACACCCGGCACCATCCTAGGTTCATCTTTCTCCGGTCGGTCGGTGCATCTTTCCCGAAATGGTCGTTGCCGAACCACAACCACCATCACCACCACCCACTATACACACACCCCGATACATGATACACCCCTACATACTTCACTTCGGCTTGATAACCGAAACTGCGAAACTGCTTGTTACATACATATACATGTCGGCGGCGGGCGTTGTGATGTGTACATAACAATAATAATGTACGTAGTGTATGTAGTGTACGTAGGGAGTAAAGCCGTAGTGAAGTGGATACCCACTCTAATGAGTTGTAACGTTTCATGATGGGACATAAAAAACGAGCAAACGCCAACAACTCAGATCGTAAAGGTGTATAGTATCACGGATGAATTAAATATTGACTCGATAAGAAAGTGCGTTCATAATCGCTTTATGGTGTAGCATATATATGCTCTGTGTTTTTATGATGATTATTTTACATTCGGAGGGTTTGTTACGATATCCACCGGCTGTGTATATCTATAAGTTAGGTGGGTATTCGGCGGGTTCGAATTTATTGCTCGGGGAGGAAAAAGTTCAAACGTTAAAATGACGACCGATAACCGCCACAGCCACCGCCGACTTGGCGATAGTGAATCTTAATCTACTCCATGTACTCTATCTGTACATACTCTATATACCCTACTTCCAAGCTTCTGTACAGCAGGGAGTTTCTGCAAATCGGAATCAAAAAACTATGGTGAGTCTGTATCCCCCGTTATGTATGTAGTATGTAGTACTACCTCAAACTCCAAACTCCCAACTCCGAAATTCGGCTGGCTGGCTGGTTGGGTGGGTAATTTCTCGGAGAACAAAACCTGCCACATAGTAACTACGCCACGGAGCACTGTTCAGGAGGCACCCACCACATGTCTCATATTCCATATTATATGAATACCAAAGTGAATACAAAAGATAACGTGACGTGCTCAGAGACATACCTACATAGTACATTTGTCTTACCGGGTGGGTGTTCATATACATACATACATACATACATGCGTAGAAGAAATGTTATGTTATGTAGAGGCGCATAGGGCTTACCCCGTAGGGCTGGTTGGTGCGGACTTTTCAGGGGGTTATAGAGAAGTGTAGATGCGCGACCAATGCTGACCTCCAACTGCCTAGCTGTCTAACTGTCTGTCAGTGGACCCTGATTCTGCGCGCTTACACATAGGCCTACATAATATAAAGCCGGAGGAACTGCCAAGATGACGAAGGAAGAAGGTACAGTACATTGGTATGTACATAATGTATATATCTGCAACTGTGGATATTGATTCGTGTCAAAGGACCGAGAGTGTCATCATACCTCCATATCTCCGTCCCGATCTGTAATCAAATGGACCGGTGGGAATAACTTAGGTACATACATTAGAAACATAAGTGCTCCATCAGTGCTCGTAAATATATATGACCATACAAAAAATATATATCATCAACATGCATACACACATAAATACATACATACATGAATCGTAAAAATATGGGTGCCCAGTTGGTATACATCGCACACACCTAGCACACCTTAATACTCCTTCTGCATAATCTTCTTCAGACCCGCAATCTGAGACTCCGCATCCTCAATCTTTCGCTGCGCCATCTCCATCTTCTTAACAAGGTAATCCACACGTCTGGAGCTCTTCTTATCCAGACCAGTAAGAACCGCCAGCTCATCTTCAACCTTCTTGATCTCATCCGTCTGGACAGAAATCAGCGCCTTTAGTGAAATCCAATCCATCTTTGCCTTCAAGACTCTATCATTAATCAACTGCTTGTAAGCAGCTCTGTAGACTGGTTTTCCGGGACGAATAGCCCAGGGACGTCCATTCTTATTTACGATACTAATCATCTCCGTCTGTTCCAAACTCTGAAGTGCTTCTTCTCCAGTCTTGAAAAAGTCATGGAGAACAATCTCGTTATATCTCAACTCCTCCTCCTCGGCGAGAAGCTTAATCAAGTACCAAGCTTGCTGGGGAGTCCATTTTCTCTTCGCTACCTCGGATCCATCAAGGAAGTATAGCTTCAGAATCTCGGATGCAGAGGTGTGGATGATTTCCTCCACAGCTTGGCGGGGGGTTTCACCAGCCTTGATACGACGGGACAAGAACTCAAGATCGGTAAGACGACCGCCAAGAGCATGGATAGATTCTTCTAGTTCTCTATTGAGCTTCTCATTGTTTGCGATTCTGTCTGCATATTCATCAAGATGGTGAAGGACGAAGCGTTTAGCAGATTCTGGCTTTGCATCGCCGAGGAAAACTGTGCGGAATACACGGTCCGGTAAAGACTGGGCAAGGGACTTTTGGAAGCCGATGTCGTTGGTGAGGAAGATTACGTGTGCCACGTTGGCTTGCACTAGTAGCGCGGCCCAGTCTGATAGCTTCTCGTAAAGGCCTGTGTTACCCCCGCTTCCTTCGTGGTGGAGGAAGTTGTCGATGACTACTACGGGACGAACGGCGGGGTTGGCGGCGAGGTATTCGTCATCTGACATGAAGGCGTCGCGGTCGGTTTCGTATTTGTGGGAAAGTGCGACATCTTTCAAGGCAACTCCGGTGTTTTGGAGGATCTTATTGAATTGGTTCTCCAATGTCTGACTGAATCCGGCGGAGGTTCCAATGGTGCTCTGGGCTGCAAGATCAATGAAGCTGCTAATGGTGTTGAGCCTGAAAGTGGTTAGTAATGTTACGAAATCAGTGGAGAAGGTATGTACCAGGAGAAGACTGGGCGGTATCCAACTTGTGCAGCGGCTGCAGCGATAGTAGCAGAGTCTCCGTGGTTCTCAATGATCTGTTCACAGTCGATCAACAGTACATTGGGTCTCTTTCCGAGAACGGAGTCCATGATCAATTCACGTTTGCCGGAACCCCTAGGTCCTTGCACAACCTTCAAAAGTCATTAGGATGATTCTTAGGACTTCCTTGGAGTTGATTCTTACAATGAAGGTTTCCTCGCTCTCCAATAACCATCCGTTGATTTGTTCAATGGCATCCTTTCGCTCTTCCCATAGTGCAGAGAGATCATCAAGCTCCTGAATACCCTTTCCAAACGAAAACCTATCGATGGTATTCTTCTTAATCCAACCCCAATACTCGTTTTCTGACCAAGCAAAAGAGTGTGTAATCTTTGCCTTAATGAAGAACGTGCGAATAGGATCAAAGACCCAAACCGCAATAGTAGTGAAGATAGCTGCCAAAATGGGCAACATAATCCTAGGATGATTGAATATCCAATCACGGACCCAATGCGTTTTCAAAGCACGAATGTATAAGATTCTCATAGTAACCCCACCCTCTTTTCCTGCAATAGCTTCAATTTCGGGGACCGTAAATCCATGTAAACAATTTCGTGCGCTGGTGGCCCCTCTTATCCTTAGGAATTGAATTGTAGCACTCCTTGGTAATTCTTTAGATCCAGGCGGTGATACAGTTATGTCGGCAATCTTTCCATATCGACGGAACATGGCGTATAAAGCTTCCTGACTCAGGTCTCCGCCTTCCACAAACTCCACTTTTAGTTTAGTGCTCGGAAATCTGTAGAGATCTTCAAGCCATGGCTTGCCCCGTACTGCGAATGCTCGCACTCGTGTGAATGGTGAAAACCATGGTTTCATGTGTTTTCTTTTCAGGTAGTCCTGGATAACTGCCTCGGTTACTTCAGGATTGGGAGAGATGTATTTGACGAAAGCTCCACCATCTTTATCGCGAGGAATAACTTCGGTAATAGTAAATTCTGGTGATGATGTACGGTATTGTGTAGGTAGACATTGCTTTCGGATTCGGGAATCTACTGAGCGATTGTCCCAGCGCATTACCAGATATCTGAAATCATATATGGCGGTCTTAAGGGGAAAGACATCTATCCGAGAAGAAACATCAGCTACTGAGCTGAAACAAGACGGAAAAAAACTACGAAGCACGGATGGAGAGGCCAGTACTGTCAAAATATAACAATGATTCCTCGGAAGTTCTGTCAATAAATCCCGTCTTGTCGGTACCAATAGTGCTGGTGTGTCTTCGGGAAGCCGGATGAATTCTGTGGATGGGGCGGCTCAGCTGCGGACGGATGGTGGGGAAGTAGAGTGGGACCCCGCGACAGGTGAGCAGACGATTCATGGCGACGTCGATTCTTCTGCGGAGTTAATATCCCCACAGGAGAAATCGAATATGTCGAAGAGAAGCTCTTTAATGTTGGACGAACGTAGATAAACTGAGGGATGTTTGGGATTGGAAAGCAGCATTTGTGCAAGATGAAACGGTTTCTATGACGTATCCAACCGCCAAGCCCCGCGACAGAATTGCCTCAAGGCTGCAACTCCAGCGACGTGTTAGGCAGCAGCAGCGCGCATCAGCCATCGCGAGAACGTACGACCGAGTCAAACGAGCGAAACAACACGACAAACGAAGCAACCGAACTCCAGGGAAACAACGAATCTGTGAGAATCTACGAATCTACGAATAAAGAACGAACCATCACGCTCAGATACCTTTCATTACGCAAGCCGCAAGCTTGAGTCTCCACCCATCGATCTTCACATCTCCCGAACCCGTTCGCACAAAACAATCATGCCTCCACGCCCCAAGCGTCCGAACCATCCGATCTCACACTCCAACGATGCGCTAAACCGGTCCGGCGCCGGTCTCGCCCCTTCAAAACGGCCCAAGTTCGATGCACGAAACCCACACTTGGCCGCGCCCGACGCGCCGGATGACGAAGCGGACCTCTTTCTTGAAATTGATGAGGGTGCAATTGGGAAGCGGAAGGTACATCGTAATGCGGTTGAGCTAGAAGGGTATGAAACGGATTCTTCAGAGGAGGGGTTTGAGGCCACTCATAAGCAATGGGCAAAGGATGAGAAGGGAAAGGAAAAGGCAAAAGATGAGGACGATGATGATGATATGTTTGGTGGAGAGTTTGCGGAAGAGGAGAAGGAAAAAGTAGAGGAGAAGCGGGGGAAACAAAAGAAGGACGTGCGGTTCTTGGAGCTAGATGAGATTGAAGGACAGGAGGAAGAGAGTGAGCTAGATGCACCGGTACCACAGAAATACCCGGATATTTTCAAGGATGAAAGACGAGATGAAGATGAGTCTAGTGACGATGAAGAGAAGCTTGCAGAGGAAGGCTTAGACGAAGAGGTCGGCGCAGGAGGAAGAAAGTCACACGCCCCAAAGAGAGAGGCATTTAATATGAAAAGTGAGATGGAGGAGGGTCGCTTTGATACAGCTGGAAACTTTGTACGCAAGGCGGCGGAAAAAGATGCAATTCACGATAGCTGGTTGACTGGGATCAGCAAGAAGGATATGAAGAAGGCAAAAGAGGCAATGGACAAGCGGGAGGCCGAGCGAAGGGAACAAATGCGAAAAGATGACGAAGTTCTAACTAGTGAGGTCCTTGCACGACTGATTGCAGTCTTGGATAAGGGAGAAAGCATCTTGGAAGCTCTGGCACGGTTTGGAGCAAAGAAAAAAGCCACAGCCAATAAGAACAAAAACCAATGGCGTCAGAAGAAGAAGGCTGCTGCTGATGCTGCTGCGGCGGATGAGATGCAGGTTGATACCAAAGGAAAAGGCAAGGATACCACGGAGGACCCAGAAGAGGTTAAGAGGAAAGCAATGGTGGAGACGATCACAGGAGCTGCGGACGTTCTTCTTACCCGAGGTCAGCTTGAAGTCTACGACGAAACCCGTGAGAGTTTGATGCGCCAATATAGACAGGAAACTGGAGAAGACTGGGTTGATAGAAAAGCAGAAGACGAAGGAGCTGGATCTGTCGCTGCAGAGCTGAGGCAATGGGAGTACAGATGGACAGACGGAAGAGACGATGGTTCCACATATGGACCTTATGGCAATACAGAAATGAAGAGTTGGAATGAGCATGGGTTCTTTGGGGAGGGTATTGAGTTCCGTCTTGTTGGTAGTGCGGAGGGATGGACGAGGGCGGCTAGCTTCGATTGATTTAACGAAAGTCCAGCGGCAGTCGTCTGCTTTAGGATATCATGTTTTGTAGATATGCGATGTTTCCCTAGAGGTTTAATGACATGGTGATTGGAAGGGCCATATTCCATGCATTCATTTTGATTATTAACAAATTGCTTGCTGACTTCAGGCTTCATTTGAGAACATGAAGTGGGGCTCTGAACAAGAGCTTCAAGTACTGCCTGCTGGTTAATGTGGTGTTATGCACCGTCAGCTCTATGCGCCTTATGCAGTACCACCTCATAACATGGAGTTAGAAGTAGCATCTCACAGCCCAATATTTATCCAAAGTATCTGATTTGCTCAATACTTCATTAACCGGAGAGCTTATTCCAATGTCATTTTGAAAACCAGGGTATTTTATCAATTATCACGCCTTATCGATATTAAGGTATGTAAGTGCTCTATAGTCTAGTTACATCCGTGGTGTACCGATTTGATAACAATTCAATCTGATAATTCTAACTGATGATATCGATAGGCTACAACCCAATTCTCATAGAAACCTTGTTTATTATTCCCTTTGTAAATTACCCCGATAAAGCAAATGGATGACAGGAAGAACTCGCCAAGCTAGACTACCTGAAATTCCTCTTGTAGTACCATCACGTCAGTCTCTCCGGGACTTCAAGAATATCGTGATGAACAAACTTCACTGCCGAGCTCAATGATGCCGTGTAGAGGTATTGAACCTTCAGGGAACTTCAGGCAACTTCACCAGAACCCTAGAATCCCCAATCGATGCCGTAACAGAGACATCTCTCTCAAGATATCAAAAAATCTATAAATCCTAAAAAAGTCCCCCCCATTTTAATTCCTCATCAACTCAGCATCTTCTCCACATTCAGAATCTTAAAGCTTCCTCAACAGTCTCAAATCTTGAGTAAATATGCAGCTTTACTCTGTTCTTATTCCCATCTTTGCCTTCCTGGTGGCTGCTTCTCCAGCCCCCGCCCCGACGGCTCCTTCACCTCATTCTGGTGAACCTGCTCTCGCTGAAGTCCCTGCTTCTGGGACTTTCTCTGCTAATGCTGCTGCTGCTAAAGCCTAGGTATTCTTCTGCTAAAACGCCGGTTTCAACACACCCTGTCTCTACAGAGTCTATCCCACTACGAGACGCATCAACGTCGACCTTTCCTGGAACGACAAGATCTCATCCTTTGGACCTGACTAGGGAACTCATTTTTTTATCTATAAGGATATCAACTGTTCGGGGAATTCTAGGAGCCTGTTTTATCCCGGAAGTCAGGATTTGACTCAGTTGGGTTTTAATGATGCTTTGAGTAGCTTTGCTTGTACTTAAGGGTGGATTTGTAAGAGGGAGGAGAGAAGAAATTGGGGAGCTGCGTATGAAGGTGACGATTTGAATACCAGCGAATAGGCAGAAGGGGGATGAGGATAAGGTTGGGAATAAGGTTAGATACTCGTTGGACATAAAGAATTCATGAATTGCGATTTTTCAACTTGAAACTTTCTTGCTTGATCGATTGACTTTATTGATTATCGTGAATATTGACAAATATTAATGACTTCTGTCTGTTACAATGTGATCTATGAGACTTGCTCGTTCCTATTGACAAATTGTTATAAATGCAAAACTTTACCATCCCATACCAAGACTCCATTATGCTCCTGAAACGCCATGCCCCAATCGATCCTCATCCTGAAAGACTGCTGAATGCCTTAACCGTACCACCGTGCTGCCATGGTTGATTGTTGATTTCGTTGCCTGGTAATAACCAAACCAATAGATTATTCCTTGCTTCTTTTACGTTTAATGCCTTTGCCAACTATTAAAGGCACAATATTCGTGGAGATTACTCGAAGGGTATTATTCGGACGCGGATACCTTCTTTAGTCAGCGGCATGATTGTGTGGAATAGGAATTGCACTTACCAATCATCTCCGGTTTCCGGGTCATCATCCAAATCAATCATATCACCAGCATAAAGCTTCGGTGTTTTTATTTTATTTGGATGTTGCCAATCGAACAACGCATCTCTCAGATACAGCTGTGCAACCGAAAAGTTCTCCTGACACCAAGCCTTAAAGAACTGTGGGAACTTCTTCGCAAACCTCGCTGCTTCAAGTTTCTGTTCTCTCTGACTGAAACATTCCCATCGGGTCTGTGAGTTCCATCCCATCTTTTGTATAATGTCAGCGGTGGTCGGGATACATGGGCTTCCTGCGCGTGTATTCGGTAATCTGGTGGGTACTAGTAATTTCGCATGCCCTCCGTATCGCAATCTTGCAGTTGCATCGATATCCGAATGCCTATGGTGGTATCGATCTTGATCCGATTCCGTCTTCGCCGAGGAGCAGCAGACGTGGACTGGGGCTAAGGACTTTGATTTGGGCTTGTAACCATCCATGGTATGGTATGTAGGTACAGTAACAGTAAAGTTTTTCCGATTGTCGTTGAAAATCTCGATTTCCATCGACAGAATCAGCATCTGAGGGGGGTTTTGTTCTAGAGCCAAAAGCAACTATAAACTATGCCTATGGATATTATTCGTTGAACCGCCACACACAACAAAAAAAAGTATGACTACTACTACCGCTACGGAAATTTCATAGCCAAGATAACGCCAACCAGACAGCTTCGTTTTTTTTTTTTCTGTTGACCGGGCGAGGTTTAGGAATCAAAAGCGAGTCGAGTGGAGTTGAGGGGATAACAACGCATTCTTTTTTTTTTTTTTACATATGACGGGCTCTTCGCAGTTTCGCTACGTTTTGTGCAACCTGGTACGAAATGGCAAGTGGCAAGCCAAACAGGGCCGCAGGAGCCTTCTGGAGGCTGAGAATCACCAAACGTGATGGGTATGGGCCCTGTCTGGGGTGAAGACCGGAAAGCGGTCCGCTATGGTTCGCATCTAGGCCTGACTAGAGGGCTAGAGCTCTTTGAAGTTTGAAGCTCAGCTTAAGCTTCTAAGTTCCTAAGTTGGGGTTTCCTTTTCTTTTTTTTTTTTTTTCTTTTCTAAGTTCCTAAGTTGGTTTTCTTTTTCTTTTTTTTTTTTTACTTTGCTTTTCGTTGCTTCAGCCCATCGGTTTCGTACCACAAACTAAGCCACGATTTCTTTTTCGCCACAGGCACAGCACAGCAACAACCTGCGAGATCTAATTGTCCCAGATTTCAATTCCCGGTGCTACACAAAAATATATGTGATGTACCCGAATATGTAAGTACAGAGAAGGCTGCCAAATGTACGAGCACAAGCAGGCATATGTATATGTACCTTGTACCTACCGCGCATAACCCATACATAAAGCTGCATATTAACTGTCGATCCGAAAGCGCTCAGGGAAGTTCTGTACCTCTGTACTGCACGCGCTCATGGTGCGACAACGGCGCTTTGAAGCTTTGTCGAAAGTAAAGGCATCGTCACGGGAAGTTAAGTACATTGTAGTGTGGACCTGCAAACGGAGTCGCATTGAATACTGGATACGGAGATTGTAACCCGAAACCCGAGCGAGCAACTTGAGCATGATGGATCATGGTTTGACGGTATGTGCCGTTCGTTGTACATACATGCCATACATACCTTACATACCTTACATACCTTACATACATCACGTCGGCCGGCCGGTGGTGCTAAATAAATGATGATCTTGCACTTTGAAAATGGGTTGCGGAGATACTTCCTGATAAATATATTATGCGCATATATGGTATGTAAGGAACTTTCGTGAGTTTACACTTGTTTCTTTCTTTCTTCCTTTCTTTCTTTTTTTGATTTTTTGAATGATGCTTTTAATTTGGTTGATGCCGCTTTTGCCAAGATTTTCGTGATAACCATTGCTGTGTGGTGTTCATTCTGTGAAACGGAAGGAAATGAATGTACGTAGCACAAGCTCAGCCCTACCCTAAGCCCCAATGCAGCCGCGGTTGATGGATTCCTACGGTCGGTGTATATAAAGGAGAAAATCAGTTCGGTTACACACTGCAGAATTGGGAGAATCTAGCATAAGGAGATCCCGTCAAGATGTACGTACCCGAAACTATTTCGCAGTAATCTTTTTTTTATTACTATTTCCGTCTCTGTAGGTTTAGGATCCACTGTCTAGGCCGAATTTTTTCGTATCACCAATATGGATAGACATAAATCCATTCCACCAATTACGATTGGCTGCAGTTACAGCTGTGCGACAAAGGACAAATCCACTTTGCTTGCTAGATGAGTCGTGATAATATACCAAAGTTGTTAGTCTCATCCATATACCGGTTCACAGGCATCACCAATTCGAAGATTCTCCGAGAATGTCAATGTCCGCGCCTGGATCGACCAACACATCAACATCAAATATAAGGCGCTAATATATCGAATGTGTAGAATCCACATCAATGCAGTAATGTCGGAATGACATATACGAAAAGAGGAAAATAGTAACTATTAATCAGAAGCCGCCGTCCATTAGTTTTTTAACAGTACAGTATGTAACAGGCTGTTAAGTAATCTGAAAACATACATGCAGCATCTCCATGTTCCTAAAGTTCGGTGCTTCCGAGCTCATCCACAGGCAAAAGTTGATCTCTTGGAATGAGACCTCTTCGTCTACACAGAGGCCTCCGTTGGTAATTTCATACATACGTGTTGGTATGGCAAATTCCGTCATGGCATTGCCTAAGCCTGGTGACTGCCTTGGATGTGATATATCGGGCCCTATAATGAGCCTGTATGTATCAAGGACAAACATAGCGAATCATGTATGCCGGTAGCTTGGACGCTTAAAAGATAGTAACATACCTTGAAGTTCTTTGGGCTACTAGCACAGTGTTAAAGCACAATGATGATAGATGTCTGTACCTTCAGTCTTGATACTTCTAGCGGAGTCGCCGTGTCTGAACCCCGCATATAGCCGTGGGGAAATGTTGACCTGGTCGAGAGGCCACAGGAAGCTTCGAATAGCTGTCATCGTCAGAAGGTGATAAAAATAAGAAGGAAAGGAGCTCCATACAAAGGTGTAAACAGGACTCCGGAATGGTTCCGTTGGTGTCGTTTGGATCATCATGAAGCCATGTAATCCGCAGTGGTCAGTCATGAGCGGAGTGACAATCCCGCAGTCTTGATGGATTATGATACAGTAAAAACTCTACAGTAGATCAAAGACCCACAGAAAATATCGTTCCATTTGCTCTTTCACCTCTGGCATCGGTTTTCCGGACACTCTAGGTGGTTAAGCTCCGGTTCTTCCGCGGGAATTCTCGGACTATTCTATATGTCTTGGGAGCAGGCTTCGGATGAGTAACGATTTCTAGACCGAGCTTTTGAGCTTTGTTCTCTTTTGTTCGACAGTATAGCTGTAAACGAGCCGTTTTGTGGTCTCCGGCTCTGTCTCCATGGCTGCAGTAGTCTCTTGTCTCTCTCCAAAATGGTGAGTGCCTCACTATGATCACACGTCCAGTGAAACAGAGTCGACGGAGGACAATGTCCAGCTGACTGCTGGTCAAGAAAAACTTAGAATTGCTTGTTGTTGTAATATACTAGAATCTCGCTGCTAGAAGCATAATTTGTCTTAGTGTTACATTGCGATTGCTTCATGCCGAACAACACGGTTGTGTGTCGTCATACAACACAACAAGTGTAACCACGGAAGCTATCCATGACCAGTCAGTCGTACAACTCACAAGTCACCCATCTCCGGCTCCATCTAGAGTATATTCAACATCCCGCCCCCGCGCCGTTCAGAAACAATTGTCTGTGTGGAGCAAAGAGCAAATGTTTGTCGTCTTGCCGAATCCCAGACTCACCGGGCACGGATATCATGCCAGAAGGCGGCGGAGGACAGCCTTTTTCGGCAAAGGCGAACAAGTCTATTTTCAGATCTGGGCACAAAATGTGGAGGTAAGCCTGGATGCTGTCGCTTTGACCAGTTGAGGGACTATGCGGAGGGCCCGGCCCACGGAGAGATAAGCCTTTTGGCAATAAGGTGGCATAGCTCAGACGGAGACTAAGGTTTCAAGATGGACCACGGACAGTGATCACCAACCCCCATTATACACCTGCCCACCAGAGTGAGGATCCGACCACTCCAACCCTCCAACGGACAAACTGCTGCAAGCGCACATGTACCGGTACCCATCGCCATCGTGCATCGCAGCTCGACTATGTATGCGAATGTATACATACTCCTGGGGGGAACAGCACGATTCTCTGATCGGAAAGCGTGCCGCTGCCGCAGCCCGAAAAGCGGACCGGCCTTCCTTTCGAAAAGTGGATCGGAGTTGTAAAATTGGGCCGGAGTTGAAGTTGCAAAAAATATACCGAAGCTTCCAAAAAAAAAAAACACCGAAGTTCCACAAAAAAATCTCCATGGAAGTTGTTGCCAGGTACGGAAAAAAGAAATCCGTGACAAAAAAATCAGTTTAGCTGTGATAAATGATTTACCCGTTTCATCGAGTGTTCACTTTTAAATAACAGCCAAAACTGTTTTCAGTCGGCATGCCGAAGGATCGCTCATATCCGCTTGCACTAAATGTGTAAAATGTATGAAACACAGACACATTAAAGGTGCTATATGCCCAACGGGTGTTGGTCTAACCGTCTAGCTATTCCGGTCCGATCGATCGAGAGACATCTAGTCCTGTCTTGTTCGCTATCTCATTCTGAGGTACGCCCGGCGGCATGAGTCTATCGAGAAACACTCCCAGGTTTTGGGCTACATAGATACGCCGGACTGAATCCAGCGAGACAACTCTAAAATGTTCGGAGGTAAGGCGGCGGCGTATATGGAAGGTTTTGCATTCCAATTCCGTTTTCGCTTTCGTATGCACGGCCGATCAGGCTGAGAACATATTCAATAGCCGTGGTGTCCACTTCGGAGAACCGATCGAAATGGAAGCCAGTGGGGACCCGACCGGATGGATTATCGGTAACTACAACGATACACATATACTATGTATTTTCGCAAGAAGTTTTCCGTCCGTTCGTAACTGCATCCACGGAGGTAAATGCGCGGCGGCGCACCTTCACCGGCAACAGCAACGGATGCCTACTTGTGCGTCAGGAAGTGGAGCCGGGTAGGTGCGTGGAACTGACATATGCTGTCACTCGGATAGTAAACTGTCACGGAGGATTGCCTGCTTTCGTTTTGACTTGGGGGTTTTTGATGACATGTAGATGCTGTGTCTTTGATAAGTATGGTGTCCCTAGCTTTAAAATGTATTTGAGAAAAAATAATATTGAAAAAAGGAAAGAAAAATTAATACTGGAATGTGGCTGGATGGCGCCTATCAGGTCTGATCAGTTGTGCACATACTCCTTTAATGGCTGTTTCTCTCCAAGAAACCGGCGAGGAGAGGATTGGATATCATGTCATGATTATGGAAGACAAGTTAACTGTTATCAAAACGTTAAACCAAATCGGCTTGTTCCTTTTGTGTATGGTGATACGCAGGCTGGCAGCTGGCTGATGATGGACGGCTGATTGATACCTGATGGAACTGGCTCCAATTGGTCGGCGCCTGGGGCTTCAACATCGGAAATCCGTTGCAGCGGAGATGGATGTGCTCAACCGCCGGTACCGAAGGCTGGACAGGATAAGCACCGGTAATTCGTCTGTTTTAACTGTTTTTGGTCCATCCGCGATGCAATGTGTGTGCGACGTCGACCCGACTACACAGATAGGTGACGTGCAGCAGAACTTTTTGCCTCGCTTCTTGCGACACACATGCCCGACCCAGTAGTCCTCAACCGGAGAGTAGTATGTCTCGGAGGATTGGTGTGTCGGGTTTCTCCAAATGTTTTGACGGCGGGGTGTTCCCAAAGCGTCGATGATATTCAGATCATTTCTCACAAGCACCTGCGGCTACCCAACAATAGAGCTGCCGCCGCACCGCCGACACTCCGACATTTCGGCCAAGTGCGAACGACGGACTTGCACGTCATCTATCGATCCGGTAATGCTCCGCGGGGGGGGGGGGGGGGGGGGGGGGGTGAGAATGGAAGAGGGGGGGGGGGGTATGGTTGATGCTAACGAACGGGGTGGAGACCGTTATTGCCAATGCAGCATCAAAGTAAGTGCTCGTGCCCGTCTGGGTTGTGCGTTTGATAACTTTGATTGAAGGCCTTGGTATATCGCAAATTGTAGAGACTACGACGAATGGGGATGGGATTCCAGTGTAATTTGGGCGTAGTTTGTGATTTTGATTTTGATTTTGATTTTTGATATGGTGCACCCTACCATAGTTTGTTCTGATTTTGATGGTTTTAGCGGAGCACCGATACTTGTATGGTGGCAGTCAATCTGTAGTTTGGGGGGGGGGGGGGGAGCCACATTGACGGTTCGTTTTGTATGGTGTACCGCGTCGGGCCCGTTGCTGGCGAGGCAAGGATTGACAGCCCACGTTGCGAGCCAATCGGCGGTTAGTCGCGAAGGGGAAAGAACAGACGCAGACTCGCGTAACCACAGGGCTGTATTTACTTTCTGGCTGGACGGATGGACGCAGACATAAAGACGGGGACGTTTCCAGAGCCGGGTTCATCACCAGCAGGAGCAGCAGAAGCAGCACCGCATTCAACGGCTTTGAGAGTCATAAATTACTTCGACAATTCAGCTTTTATAAATTCGATACTGTTCACACTGTTTTAACACTTGACCATTCGACAATCACAATCATATTCACAGTTCATCACCCACACAATACATACAACACACATTCGATATGCATTCATCAACAATGCTTCAAACAATCTCCTTGGAGACTCCTTACCAAAGCCACAGACATCGCAAGATTACCGAACAGGAATTCGACAGTTACAAGAGGGAGATTGCACACCTTTACGTCAGTGAGAATTTGGAGTTGGATGAGGTCCGCAGGATCATGGCACAGAAATTCAAGTTTTATGGAAGGTGGGTTTTTTGTTCATTGGAAAATGAAATAAAATATTCCAAAATAACTAACAAGAACAAAAAAGCCTACCCCAATACAAAAGACACCTAAGACAATGGAAACTCGAAAAGAAGCTCTCCAAGAGAGAAGTCATCCATCTCATCAAAAAATCCGACAAACAGACAAAATGCATTTACAACAACGCACACCTCAAACTCCGCAGAATCAGAAGCACTGAATGCATGGGCAGAATTTCCCTAACTCGTAAGCCTCCACTCGGCCCCTCAAGCGAAATTTCACGATTTTCTAATCTAACAGCTGAAACAGCGGTAGTGTCAACTGTTGAATGCCGAAAGTCCTCGGACTCCGCTCCCGCCATGACGAACAGCCTAACTTCTGCAACCACGGAAACTTCTAGCACCCGCAGCACAGCTGTGCAGGCATCTGCGGAGACGAAAAGTGTTCTGGACTCGGCCGTCTCGTTTCTAGAGAGTTCGCGCTATGCACAAGCGCTAGAATGTCTCGACTCGGTTATGGCGCAGCTCGGGAGCACCGACGCCTCCCCGGCTGTGGCCGATGCTACCGGCAATTACGGCTTAGCGCTCTTGGCGCACGGAGAATATGCCAAGGCACGCGAACACACCGAGCGAGCGCTAGCCGCCTTCGAGAAGACTGGTAACCATCGCCATGCCGCCGGTGCATCAAACAACTTGGGAGTTTTGCACGACCGTCAGGGTGATTACCAGGCTGCTCTTGAGGCCCACAAGCGTGCTTTGGCCGGATTTCAGCAACATGCCGCCAATACCGATCTTGCCGCCGACCCAGACATGGTCAACACCCTCAACAACATGGGAATTGTCTACCGCAAGCAGGGTGACAGTGTCAGGGCTCTTGAGCATCACATTCGAGCTCTTGCTGGCTCGAGAAAGCTTGGAGACTACCAGGGCTGTGCTACTACCCTGAACAACATCGGAGTTGTTTTCTTCACTCAGGGAAACTTCAACGCCGCATGGGAATTCTACAACCGCTCTCTCAGCTACTACGAGAACAGTATTTTCGGAGAGAACGCTGATATGATGGCCACCTACCACAACATTGGTCTTCTTTTCGAATCAAACAAGTTTTATGCCAACGCCCTTCCTTACTACCAGCGGGCTTTGACTGGTTACAACAAGCTTTACGGAGACAACAGCCACGCCACCATTGGTACTCTCCGCAATCTTGCCAACGTTTGCTACAACTTGGGCAACTTTGAGAAGTGTGCAGAGATTTGCAGCAGGGAATTTGCAGCACGCAAGAAGGTTCTAGGAAAGAAGCACTGCGAGACGATCGCAGCACAGGAACGCATGGAGGAAGCAAAGGCAGCAGTTGAAAGGGTTGAGAAGGCAAAAGCCGCCGCAGCACTATGAGAGCGCGGCTGGAGGGAGCTTGGACAGGTTGGAGGAGGAAACCGGAAAGGGCGTCGCCCTGATTAGAGTGGCTTGATCAACGCCATTCTGACCCGATACGCCCATCGCTTGAAAGACAATTCAGCGAAGCCTATCCGCAATCACGATTGTCGACACAAGCAGGCCAAGAAGAGATGGTTAGGCCGTTGCCACAGTGAAGGACTGGAAAAAGTGGACATTGCAGGTTAAAGGGTTTTGGAAACGAAAAAGTTAGGGTTATGTGTATATGTTACGATTATGGGATGGGATTGGTTAGCGGGTGGATTCCACTGGTTGGTTAGGTTTTTTTTGTTGTTATACATATCCATTGGATGCATATTTTGGGCGGAGTTTCTGGAATGGTCTTAGGATACCAATTGTTTACAGAAGAATACAAGAATCTCACACAATATTTTGTCTTACGTTTGTCACCTGTGAAATCATAAGTAGTACCATGGTACAAATTAAACGCTTGTTTACTCCGCATGTCAAAAGTCACCGGTTCGTACCTTCGGTTATCCCGGCTGACAAGCCATGGATATTCCTAGCTACTGGTGGACAAATGTTGACCAAAGGCGGGGGTTGTGAGTTCATCGGAGTAGAGCGAAAGTTGAAACAGTTGTCATTGTATGTAGATGTAATCTACTGGCGGAGACTTGTTGTCAATTTCATGACGCACAAATTATTGCCTCCGGACGAGGCGAAGTTACAAGGAATGTAGACCATAAAACTTTCAATGAGCCATGAGGCAAACCAGACGGCATGTACCGTCATTCGTCAATATCACCGGTATACGTACGTACCGGCTGCAGTTTGCGTGGCTACATGTTCGTAACTACGGACGTTTCTACTGTTTTGGATGCTACATACGAGCACGCGCAGTTTTCGGTCTAATAATTCCGATCCTCAACAAACCTGCTTGTGAACTTTATCGTCACCACCCTAGCTACAGCAGTATACTCCAACTTGCATATCAGACGGAATAAGCCGTCTAAGGAGTCAGCCCAACGGAACATGAAACGAACTTGCGCCGTAGGACCCGTTATGATCTCCGCTGGCGGTAAATCACTACCTTCACGTTACAACTAAAGCCTGCATGTGTGTGTAGCCGTTGCCCTCAAAGGGGACTTTCTCCGGCGCGGAGGTCCCGTTAATTGCGGCACAGACGGAGGCGGCTATGTGCGATAGGTGAGGAGTATTTCAATAACCGAAATTCTGCAGGATCGTATAGGAATTTGCCATTTTCTTTGTACGGTCTTTGTGACGGGTTATGGAGCCATACGCCGAGGCCGAGCCTCGCAGGGATATTCCGTGGTAGTGATATCTCATGATTCGAAAACACTGCAGCAGCCTCGAAATTTAAGAAATGATTACCACAGTGAAACTCATTGCAAGAACAGCTGATGATAACAGTCGATTATTTTGTGGCTTTGAAGGATCAATGACCCAAGCGGTGGCGTGGCGGAATCAGTTCCGCAACATGTCAACATTTTAACAGAAACCCTGCACCGGGCGATAAACAGTTTGAGGCTAGACTATCTATACGTATTCACGGTATCTTCCGTGGAAATTGATTTTCCCGGAGTGTTCTTCATGCGTGCTGATTATCTCCAATAATTCAACTTCAAACGCCGGCTTATGAAAATCCGAGTGCGTTCTGATGATTACTGAACAGCCTTGCCATAACAGAACCGATAAACGTTAATTGCAGGGTCCTGAAGCGGAATACAACGGGACAAAATCAAAATCTGGAAGAACGTGTCAATCTATAAGCCCAGTCTTCTAGAAAACAGGTAGAAACGAAAAATAAATGGGTTAACTTCTTGATGTGGACTAGCACATATTTCCCTGCCGGGATGCCGAGAACGCCGGATATTAAGTGCGTTAAACCCGGTGTTGGCATAATGACCAGTCATCAGTTTTGATTATCGAAATAGATTTAGTTTGGATGTCGACGTCATATGTACATTCTATCTTCCATGTACTTTGTTCCAAACTTCTGTAGGCTTGGCTATTCAGCCCTATGCTCAACGCCTGAGCCCTAAGCCCGCTATCGTGTAATTGAGGTTCAAACCTTCAAGCCGAGGGTTTTCAAATCCCAGATCCAATCAAATTACTGGGCAAATTTCTCGGTCGGGATTTTTGTCTCGTCTCGTCGCTTCGTTCCTTGCTTCAGGTATTACGTGTTCAAATCGGCAATTGCAAACGTCTATATATATTTTCAGTTTGACGGAGCGGCGATCCAAGCATTATCCCCACTCTTACACAGTGGGGCAGTATCATTATAAACATAGTCTCAACCAAACAAAGAAGTATTGCAATATGTACATATCTTCTCCTTTCCAAAATGGCCCCAGCTACAGCATATTTTTACTTCTTCTAGTCCACCTTCAAATACACCCGCAATTGGAAACCATAACCTTCGGTATATACAATTACCCCTTTAGCCAAAACCCTTAAATTCTCTTGGCGAAAGTATATTCAATTAATCACTGCATTCTTCCCTCTATCTCCGAATCCACCTCCATGTCCATCTCCGCCTTTTCCTCCGTCTCCCATTCACTTTCAATATCCACCACCCTTGTAACCCTCAATCCATGAGCCACCCTTAAATGCATCTTCAGTTCCTCCACATCCATTTCCACACCACTAACACACTCCCGTGTTTGCTTATAACAAAACGGCACTCCCCCACAAACCGAAGCCCCATTATAAACCCTCATCTCAACTCCCCCCTGTCGATGCTGCATCATCCCTCTTAGGTTAAGTTTCTGTAACTGAACCCTTTTTGTTTTTGACAATAGCTCTTTTCCCGGCTTTCGAAGCTTCGTGGAACGGAATGGTGTTATGTCAAGTTGACAGGCGTAGTAGACTTCATCATCCCCATCTCTATCATCCCCTTTATCATCCCCATTATTTCCATTCTCCTGGCCATCTTCTTTGATCCCCTTCATACCCTCCATTCCCGCCACCTCTTCTATCCCCCGCAACCAAACCCCCGGATCACTAGGTGCCTCAGGATAAAACCTAGTAACCGGATGTCTAAACATCCCCGGTGGTTTCGCAACTACATAAACCGGCAAACCTGCCTTTATGGCAAGCCTGGAATACATCGTTCGCTGTGAGGGAAGGTATTTCTCTTCTACAGCGTCGGCTGAGGGAAAGAGTTCATAGGGGAGGACTTGTGCATCGGCTGTGTTGAGGAAGGATTTATGATGCCGGGGTTGAGGGTTTAGGCGAGACGGGGGAGAACGAATGGGGAGGGTTAGAGTACGTCTGGTTGTTGTTGAGGATGGAGAAGATCCAGAGGCAGACGTGAGTGCATCTTCCAGTTCCTTACTGGGGTTTACGATCTGGGTTGATATCACCGGGGCGATACGATCCTGGGGTGTTGTAGGAGGTGATATATAAGGTAAGATAGGTGTAGAGATATTATAAGGGATAGTATATCGTATTCCGAGGTGTCGTTGTGCTGCGGATTGTCGTGAGAGTGATAGTGTTTTCCAGCGGTCGTAGTTGGCGTTGCGGGGTTTGGAGATGCCGTTGCTGGTTTTAGTAGTGTGGAGAAGGGTGTCGTTGTTTTTTGGAGGGGTTAGAGGAGTGGTTGCGCCCATGTTAACGGCACGTGTGGAGGTTGGTTGTTGTGTGATTGTTCTGATGTTGTTGTGGTGTTGTGATTCGTGGTGATGGTGTTGATATTGATCAGGGAATGCGGGGTAAGCTAGGTATGCGGGACTAAGTGAGCTCATGTGATGGGTGACGACAGGTCATTGGTCAGCGCGATCAAGAAATGATAATTATTTTTCTATGGATGGAAAAACATTCGTGAACAGAGTACTGGCACAAAAGTTTTCGTCTTCCAAGGGTTTGCTGCCAAAAATTATAATATTGCCGATGATATAATTTCATCACCAGGCATTGGAAAAACGATTCTAATTCGAGAACCTCATTCAATTCACCAATATCACATTTGAGTATTCTCCTATTGAAATATTCATTGATGACGGTGTTTGAGGCTGCTACCTAAAACGTATTTTATTGCTATGCAAAATCTGTATGTGAAATAACCCGATGAGGCACCACGAGCTGATCCAACTTCACCTTTTCCTCATCAAACAACAATGCTTTATTAAACCAGTATTATGTTACAGTATAACATTCTTTAAAACCCCCGAAAAATTTCTTTCAAAGGATGAAAGTTTCTCACTTCTGTTTGAGCGATTTTCCAATAGCGATTTTGACTATGCCCGGTGTAATGGTATAAGGGTATTATGGTGCCAAATCATCGGCAACAAGTACCACACACAATTGTGAATATAATTAAGTATAACTTTATACATAGTATCTTCCCTCCCTAATACAGCTTTGATGTGAATCTTATAAATTATGTATAAGCAATTATAGTGTGGATTTGCATAAAATCGACAAAACGGCGACTGCGAAAAGAAGCTCAAATAACACTGTACAAAGTCCTTTATCCCAAATCAGTAGGCACAATCCAGTTCAAAAAACTGGATATGATATATCATCAGAAGAGACAACCAAACATAACGTCAACTGCCCGCACCAAGTACTCAATTCTAATACGCTGTTAAGAAGTAGCTTTTAGATACACTGATCATCACTCGTATCGGTTGAGCCGTCTCACCGGATTTGGAATCAAATGTGATATTATTGTGGTTGATCTATGAAATATCCAAACAGAAATAGACACGGATTATTACCCCCGAAGAATCACTTTATTGCCATTCACTGATAATAACATATCCAATGGATAACACCTACCGCTTATTTGTACAGATTTGTTACATAGGTAGAATATACCTGAAAATCGGCCAGGAAACCATGAAATATTAGAGAAATTTCCGTAAGGCTATAGCAACGCTATAGCGGTTAGATTTTTATTGGCTTTTGTAGAAGACCGCAAACGTGTAGATTGCTTTGACTTCCCCAACTTAATTAACCGCGTTCTGGACCTCATGACACATGTAATAGAGAGTTACAACTTTTTGATGGATCGATTAGTACTATATTTTTCTGTAAAACAAAATAAAAAAAAGTGCTGCTGATTCCTCTACTGACTGATATCAGCTATCTTGTTTTGAAGCGTGAGAAAGCGCGGCTGCGCGGGTGATGTATTAACGAACTTTCCCTCTACCACCTACCTCTGATTTACGGAGATTATTGCAAAAACAATGAACCTTGCCATAAATCGAAAAACTATACAGAACCGAAAGCTATAGGCTATCTACTTTTAAAGCCTGGGAGGGTGGCGGTAATTTTGCGTAGTCCTGGGACTTGCACCGCACTCACTCACATCAGCTGTACACTCCACACGGAATAGTGCCTATCTCCTCCATCAACTATCTTCTATGTATTACTAAGCATCCAGAAATCTACAAACATTGAATCACAGAATAACTCTTCTAACCAACGGATCCCTCTCATTAATTTGGATCATAAGCTATCACCATGATTCGTCCTCCCCTAAAATACAACCACCATTTTGCATTGTATCAAAGCCTTATACCTTCGCTACTGCTACTAGCATACAGGCCAAAATCTTACCTGTGATTGATTTGGATGCTTAAGTTGTCTCAAAAAAATCATACCCTTCGGGAGTTTGTAATATTTCTGCGGCTGAAGAAATAAAAGACCCAGTTGACCAAGATCTAATTACGACTCCTGGAGCGGAAGCATCAGGATGATTACCAGGAGGTTTTTCGCGCCTTGTGGTGTTATCGGGTACGCTATACTTAGCAAGATTTGTCATTGATTTGAGTGTCTTAGGTACTTATAGTGGGTTTTTTGCTCATCCTCTCTTACGCATTGTGTCTATATATGTACTCGCGTTTCTCTCCCGCGCTGTGACTATTTTGTTTATCGTCCCAACCGCAGGGACTTCTTCTATATCGCTGTATGGAAGGATTCGCTGTTATTTACGTATTTCTCTTTCATTTGTGAAATGGAATGCAAAACTGTCCTACTTTTTTGCGTTGAATTTCTTGGTTGGCAGAGCAAGTGGACTTTTTGCTTCGATCGTATAAGGCACTTTATTTGTTTTTGTTTTATATTGACAAATATCATCCATCTAACATCAAGGGTCGCTTAGCTCAGTTGGTTAGAGCGTGGTGCTAATAGCATAGCTAGAATACGCCAAGGTCGCAGGTTCGACCCCTGCAGTGATCATTTTTGCATTCTCTTTCATTTTGGCCAAAAATTAGATCTGCATCTATCTACACACGCCCCAACGCCGAAATCACAAGCCATTACTCCCGTCCCAACCATGTGTCACTCCGGACGCCCAGTCAGAGCCCCAATCACTCGGCTCCTCTTCTTCAATGTATCGTAACACCTCCTCCTCACTCACGACTCCCTGACCACCGCCTCCACCCTCCAACCTAAACACCTCTCGTGCAACGCCTTTTACCTGCTTTAATACCGAGCCCGCCACGCCCCACACTCCTCCGAGGCTTCTCAATGCGCCTACACCAAGTCGTATTCTTTCCTTCGCCAGAAAGCCTTCATCTCCGCTCAGTAGCCAGCTACATGCAGAAAGATGCACCACCGCAGCGAGCGTGATCACACACACCAAAAACGGTGTATGCTTTATTATTGGTGTGGGCAGCGTGACAAGCTTACTGATGTTGTTTGCAGCCGCGATTGTCCTTGCGGTATGAAGTGCCACTGGTTTATGAGAGGTATGCCATGAAGTGGGAGGTGTTACTAAAGTTTCATCTGGGATCAGAGGAATCGCAAGATGGCTTCGTGGTCGGTTCAGGTACATGATTGCTCTAGGCGTCGTCATAGTTTGTTAGCGGCGGATACTCCCTCGAGCTAGGCAGACACCATCATTCAGGCGGAGAACTTACGCGTTATACACCATATGCGCTTGGAACAGCATTTCATCCACCCTCCGCGCCCCACCATTCACCAACTCTTTTTTAACATCCGGGAGATGTAAGCCCCAGTTTGCAAGACTTGCATCTGCAGCATCCGCACGAGTCTCATCCGGCGCTCCTCCAGTTCCGCCCATGTTAACGCTCAGAACTTGACCCAGGATCCGGATCGCCTCAACCCGGTACGCAAAGCTACTAAACACCGTCGAATCATCCGCAAAATACCGGTCATCGAATTCCTGCAGACTATGTGGCTCCGGAATTCGACCTGCAGCATAATCCAACTCCTCACAGGGAAGTGGGACTGTGCACTCCACGCTCCATAACCGGAATTCATCGCGTTGGTGGACCGCCGCCATGATCCCGTCAACGAAATATAACTCCCACCAAGTTCGCCTCCAGGACTCCTCTAACACTCGACCTGCATCACCTTCTCCTCCGGTTCCTGATGAAAACTCTGCTCGGTTCATCCCCAACTCCAATGCTAACTCGGCTGCAAAATTTTTCACCTGTGCACTTCTCTCCCGCTCTCCTTCGCTGTGTAGCCCAATGGCGAAGAGCAACAAGGCTTGCACAGTGAAAGCATCCTTCGGAGGGGGATTTGCAGCACCGAACAAAGCGGTTTCAGCCTCACGACAGAAAATATCAGTCCTGGCAGCGGCGGCAAAGAAGGAAGCAATGTATCGCATTACGGCTAGTAGGACGGTGAGATGTTGAGCGGGAGTCTTAATGATATATGCCGGGGGAAGACAGAAGGGATGGCTAGGGTGAAAGTAGGAATAGTAGAGCTGCATAAGATTGGCGGAAGGTTCATGTGGAGGTTCTTGCTGAGATGGAAAGTGGGTTGAAGACTTATGGTGCGCGCGAAGCGTATCCAATGGGGAGGGTTGCGGAGGTCGTGGGACCGCGGGTACGGCGGTTACTGGTGGTATCTTCGGTGGTTCAATAGGCGCGGGTGGAGGTGGAGCTAGAGGGCGGGCCCATCGGTCAGCATTATGCAACGTCCAAGAGATCACCGCAGCGGGTATGCAGGTGAACAAGGGGGCAATTCGGCGATACTGGTAACAAAAACGACAAAGAAAAGAAAAGAAAAAGCAATCATCACGGATAGGGTCGTCCGCAAGTATCAGTTCTATCTGACGACCCGGCATATCAAAGGACATGTACCGTGTGAAACGGGTTGGGAATTGCACCATCAAAGCTATGTCCCATCCAAATGCAATACTTTATGTAACGGATTACAGGGGAATATATGCTAACCACGGATATGACGCCCACGGAGGAGGGATAAGAGAATAAACAACGGCTGTCAAACGGCTTGGTTATTCCCATGGCTGTGGCATCGGTTCCGCATGAGGGTTCCGCATATTAAGTCGCCGAAGTAACTCCGCGGAGATGCCAGGAAGCACAGCATGCAAATAACATCGTGACGAAACAGGGAAAAAAGAGAGGCCACATCGGCAAGCCAATACCATGGAACCTTCCATGCATTGAAACGTGCTAGAAAGTGCGAACAGACGAAAACGAAAAAAAGAAAAAATAACCCAATATTAAGGACGGACTTACCACTGGAATATCCACCATCTGGTCCCTCAGTATCAGTTCCAGATTGCAATCCTGTGCCGCTTTTACTACTCTCTCCAGTAGAACTTTGCACCTTCTTTCGTCGAGTCCCTTTCCACCCTCGTCGAGACTTCACATATGTGCACTCTCTTTTATCCGCAAGGCATCGACTACATTGCGGAGTGCCAGCATCACACTTGAGATGACGACTGCGGCATTCTGTGCACGCAAGAGCTACCGGAGGAGGCCCAACGAACCGTGCAATCCGTTGATATTGCTGACCCGTTGTAGACGAGGTTGGAGAAGTAGCGGTTGGACTGACGACGGAACCGCTTTGGGACTGTTGTGAGGTATAGGTTTGACTCGTCGGCGACTGTGAGTCGGCGGTATATTGAGGTCGGGCGTACGGAGGGGTGGTGCCCATTCGCTGAGATGTCGAGGAGCGTCGATAGGGTCCCACCACGGATTGGGCGCCAGAAAAGTCGAAGCTGGCGGCAGACGAATACCCGTCGTTGGCTCTATCGTGGTCTGAGTAATCCGCAATGCTGTTCTTTCTGGCGGTATCCGTGGAGGCTCCTTCGAGTTCAGAAGACGAGTAGTCCGGCTGCGGAGGCGATATACCGCTGTATATTGTTGTGTATGAGGCGCCGGACGCCCCGGTTGTCGGGGGTGCGTATGACATGATTTGATGTGGCTGCGGAATGAGGTTGACGATCGGATTAAATTTGATGGGAACGACACTACCTAACTCCCCAGTTTGAATTCCTTGATGCAGGAACGCTTGTGAGTTTCCGGCGGGTTGCGTCGGATGCAGAGTTGTCTTTTTTTTCTCTTCCAAAACTAAGGAAACAGATGCCAGCCGTTTGATATGCGGTAGAAGGAACAAAAACTTTCTGTAGTTGGTTGATGGTTGCCTGGTCCGCCTGCGATACACAAGACCCCAAGTCCAATTTTTTTTTTTTTTTTTTTTGCTTTAATTACCACGTTGCTGGTTCCGATGATGATAATATCTTTCTTCCACCCGATGAGATTATGCCGGTCTGGTTGTGGTTTTAACACTTAGTATATCGACTTTCTACAAACCGCTCACCAAACACCACAGACATACAGGAATCGAACGACAACACCTGTCAATGTGTTTTGTCTCACGCTCACGCAATAACACGAGACTCGTCGATATATAAGGCTGGCCGGCAGGAACTAAGCCTCAGCGCCGCTGTCAAAGTGTTTTGGTTGCTTGGTATGGTATTATCTGCACGATCGGCTGCTGTCAACTATTATTACGAGATAAAAACCAGGACCAGCACCACCACTACCATCGCACCGGTAACAGGACCCTGAACGATGCAATTAAATCCCAGATGGGCGGGCAAGTGCAATTGAGGTGGGGCAGTAGTATAAAAAGAAGGGAGAGCGTTGAGGGAGGGAGGTGAATCTGAGGAGATGGACAAGACTGGTGAGAATACTGTGCACTCAAGATTCTACTGGGAAGCTCTCTACAACCCTACAGCCTCACCTCACCGCTTGTTTTGCCGACGGAAAAACTATTGAAATTGGAATCCATCATAAAACAAGAAAAATGTACCTTCTGGTCTAGCTTCTTGCTTGGCTACAGTACCAAGAGTCAGCACACGATGCTCATCTTTAACTCAAAATTTAAGACTGGGAACCAACCTATCGCCTGATGACTACCCCACGGATGCAATGGGATCGTCCCGAGCTCGATCCCACTCTTAGATTCAAATCTATGCACGGATCTGAGTGAAAAATTGGGGGTCACTGGATGACTGTCCTGGCAGTAACACTTGGTCGTCGCGGTGATTGGTGTGGATGAATCGAGGTCGGCGTTCTACGGAGTGCTGTTCGGCGACCTTTCAGGTGGCGGGAAGGGTAGGAGGGGAGTTGTTGATATTCTTTGTTGGATCAAAATGCGGGGCAACGACTGCCAATGGGACTCAAAATTCAACGGCAGAAATGGCCGCTGTCGGGGCTCAGTCGATGTGAAGTCGGGACGTGATTGTGCTTCTGATTAATTTGGAATGGAGATGGGAGAGACGGGGATGTCGCGTGTGTATTGATTACTTTGCACTATGACTGTCTTTGTGGCCGATGGCTGTCTTTGTGGCCGATGGCTGGCTGCACAGACATAGAAGCCCACTTGCTTAGGTACTTGGGCTACCTCGGATCAAGCAACAGAAACGATTTACCATGATGTAGCGCTTGTCTATCGTATCTCTTCTCGTTGGTACAGTCGACTGTATGCCAATAAAATTAGTATAAACTCCTCACAATCCGCCGGGTGTGCGTCGGTCGGAGACGAGATGCTGCTAACATAGGTGCTTGGGAGGCGTTGTTCTGGGCATTCGAATTATTCCGGCTCCAGATAGCCTTCGCACTACCAGCCTTCAGATGATGATTTTAGTACTGGTGGTGCTAGCTATCGTCAACGGGCAGCGGACATAAGAGTTTGGAAGTTTGAAGTCCGTAGTCCAGAAGTCCAGATTTCCATATTTCCATCCAGAAATATCCTCAGCTCAGCAGGGGACGAACAACAAAGTGTACTTTAAATTCATGCGCAACACAAATACAACAACTCTCCGTTAACCTTACTTGCCCCCTGTCCCTACACCCTCTCATCGCTGGTAACACGGAATCTCTGCGCAGTGGAACCTCTTATCGTTATCTCTCTCTTTCGATATCTTCCGCATATGTGCCATATCATTCTGCCGAACACCCGTGTAACAGACCAAAGGAGGGAATTGCACGGGTGCATAAGAAGCATAGTGAGGTATCTTCCGCGGATTTATCACTCTCGCTCTCGCCGCTCCTTTCGTCGACAGACCTCAACCTCACAAGGAATCGTAGCCTCAACTTCACGGGGGCGGCATTTCGGGCCATATTCGTCGTTCTGTATGTACCAGGTTGCGCCCTTCTCCCTAGCATTCTAGCGTGACAGGGGGATCTCGTAACGAACTCGCCGCGGGCGGCTTTATCAGGGACGACAACTTGCTCTATCAAGCCTATCGGGCAGCTTCCTCGCCAGTCGTCACTTCTTCAAGTTACCCCACGATTTGCGCTGCGCAGTACTGCTTCGTATCCTTGTACAGACAGGATTATCCGGCGGTTATCAAACAGTCCTGTGTGTGAATTCAATTTCAAATCTGCGGTTGTTTCTTTTATTCTCTGTGGTATGACGTCGCAGTGCTTAGGGGGGAACCAGTACAATCTCCGACCGAATATCGCAGCGATACCGGGGCAACCGGGATGAAAGTTGAAGGGGGTGGTAGCGGAACCGGCAGTCTGGGAGGCGTCGGTCGTTTTCGGAGGGCTGCAATGAGGCTTCCGCTAGCACCCGCTAGGCCCTACAGCTGCCATGCGCCGGCCAAGACGATGGACGATGGGGACCCCGCGATAGAGGTGGTTTCCATGACACATAAAAATTGAATTGGATTGCAGCCTTATGAAAGGCACGTGATTACGCGTGAGGTACTGTACACGCCGCGTTGGTTGTGAACGGGTGTAGAATTGATGCGCGGAGAACGCTTTCGGAGAAGAGTTTCGGAGATACTCTACATATGGTCAGTGGAAAAGGACGGTACAGACACCACAAATTCTCCCGAAACATCCCGATCCCAGTGATCCCAATCGCGGAGAATACGGAGATGTGGATTTGGGAGGCACGAGTAGAATCCCGGAACCATATCAAGAGCATATGCACCGTCCAAAAGTCTCTAGATCTCTAAGCAAGCGAAGCACTCCCCACGCCGAAACCCCACGGGTCAATGCAAGACATCAGAGATCGCGGGGTTTTCCATGAAAAAACTGCCGCCTTGGGGGATTTTTGTAAAACGCGATATCCGCAAGCTCCATTCCGTGGATAATGGGGGCGAATGGTATGAGCGTGCGCATGTGAGTCTCGGTAGATTCAGGATCGTGGAAAAGGGTGGTATCTCTGGTATCGTGAGCGGATGTGTTGAATCTCGGTGGAAAGAAGACCGACAGATTACTCTTTCGGCATGCCGAAAAGGACGATAGTAGTTTCGTTTCCGAGAGGGGAAATCGGCAGGTGCTTTCTGAGACTTGTGTGACAAGTTGTGTGACAAGGAATCTGCCGTGTCGTGTTCGTCTCCAATCGACAGGGTAGGATTTTGCCTTGTCGGACCATGCCTTATTGACGTTGAAGAGCCCTGAGATCACACGTGATAATCAATAAATGTAAATTGGATTGTACTCGAAGTACTTCCTGGAGTGATCCTCAGCTAAACCAGCACAGTCTCGATTGTTTCAATAGACACGTAAATGTTCTGGAAATATAGAGTTGCGAAGAGAGTACGGTGGAGGTGGATGTTGGTGAAGTAAAGACGATTGTTTGACAGCTTGCACAGATGCGCTTCACTTGTTTCATACCCTTTGCAACAATGTCACGTGTTTGACCGCACATCACAAACGACCGTGTTGGATGTTTTTCTGGCCACCAAGCACTATTCTAAAGGAAACACAACTTCATATCATAGTGAGAAGCCAGTAAATCCCAAAATTTGACACATGTACAAAACCTCAACTCAGAGCATGTGCCCGCACACATTTCCACTAAGCTCTCTGTTAATTGGACAGTGCATATCCAAGTTAATATACAGAGACATTCCGCAACACTGCTATGATTGAGATTCCTTGGATGGCATTTTCCGTTGCCACCGCAAATCTGTCCTTGAGGATATAGTGCCTGTTTGTCACCAGATCCGGTACAGATCACACCAATCTACTGGGTGATTGCATATGCAATTAACATATGTTTATGATGTGAGGTTCTACTAAAGGTCTTAGATTCAGTACCAATAGGAAGCACTGCCTTCGGATTAACATAGAGGTTGGATACAGGCTAGAGCTCGGACATATCTTAGCTAGTTCGAAGCCTCTTTGGGCTATAAGGGTATTAGGTATTAGGTATAATAACAGCGTTATTGTCACTAGCTGTGTTTTTTCCTCGGTGTTGATAACCCCACCGGTTCCAGGAAGACCGGGACGGTCTTTGCCAGATAACTTTTTAGGAGGTAGGCGATGTCCGCAGTACTGACGGTTAACACAGATTAGGTGGTGTCACTTCTCACTATGATTTGGGTTCACAAACAACGTTTCTGTCATCGTCTGCATCGATATCTTCTTCAGCGTTAACTTCCTTATCGACTTTACCAAGGCCTCGACAGTCCCAAAAACCAGGTTTCAAAGCAGCTGATATTCTACCATTCGATGGTTCACCTTGCTGTGCGAAATGTCTGAAACTTCGATAAATTGACCTGTACGCGCACAGAAACACGGATAGGAGGGATATCGGCGGCTTATTATACAACCTCGTCTGAATGATATGGTGTTCGATTTTACTATAACATCTATGCTGATAAAGTTCCTTTGACATCAATTTAAGCTTAGATCCCGTGGTAGTTGATCTTGTGCTTCAAGATAGACGGAGTCCATGTTTTAAGTTTATGTATCAATACAGAAATAGCCTTGTGAGAATGATATTCGTCCGAGATGCACTGTCCGATTCCATCGAGGTCTGTGTTGTCGACCTACCCTTGCTCGGAGAGGATGCAGGGGACAAAGGAACTACAAAGCACGGCCTCGGTGTATTTGTAACCAAGAATATCGCCATTGAGAAACAGTATCCCCGAGAAGAGAGTGCCTTGACATTTGTGACCGACTTTTCCAACGGTGGACTATCTGAATACTGTGGACAGCGCTGTAAGGCCAAGGCTCGGGCCACCCCCCCTTCCTTGAATAGGGCCGACCGTACCGCAAACTCAGCAGTAGCAGCAGCCGCTGCCGAGAAGGTTTGAAATGCGACTTTTACTTGCGAGTTGTGCGAAGACGTAGAAGCTGAAGGTATTGAAACTGCCGTTCCTGTCTGGTCCTCGTCGAGATGTAAGGAAGAAGCCATGAAGCGGTACCATCCGGCAGTTTGCTCGAGGCCCACAGCGCCAATCCATCGCGCTGCTATGTCAACCGAGAAGTCTTCATCTTCTTTAACCATTGAATCCCAACCTGAAGGTGCGGTCTACGCCGTTCTTATGATGAAGGCTTTTGCGATGGCGATTGTGCAGAACACTCATCCTCTTGAGTTGGCTGAGACAAAGTACTTGTACGGTGTTCCACCTGTATAGGAAGGAGATTTTAGAATTGGATGGGGATATGAAGAGAATATCCCGGGAGCTGTCACGATCCTAGAGGCACTCGGAGTCGATGTATTTTCTGGAAAGCATATGAAGTTAGATACTGATGCAACGCTGGCTTGGTCATGGGATACCTGGGTTGTCAATATATTTTTAAGTCATCGCAAAGTTCAGGAGAGTGGCTAGTGCACGTCTAAATAGAGAGGGCAAGACAGAATCGGCAGCAGCACACACATTGTACTCTATGATCAATCACGATTGTGATTAGTCCACCATGAAATAGGAATGTGAAGATATCGTGGAGTTTTTGGACAGTGAAGGGCATGAAGAAGCCTGTAAAGGAGAGAAGAGAGTGGATGATGGGGTGCCTTTTTTGATTTTGATTTGATTTTCTTGAACGTTCCCAACCTTAAGGTTATGACGTATGCTACAGTCTGGATACATTTCGAGGCTCTAGCTGTTACCTTAGAGTCTCGCTGGGATCCGCCCCAGAGCGTACTTTATTTCTTGGGCCTGTTGCCACCTCTATTCTTTCTGCTGGTTTTCATTCTCGTCGTTACATTTGGAGCCCTGTTTGCTCTTTTCCCACTCGGCACTCTCAATTTAACACTCTCACCCCGTCATTCGTAACCTGCCTCTGCTTTCCTCTGCTCTGCTTTCCTCTGCTCTCCTTTCCTCTGCTCTCTTTTCCTCTGCTCTCCTTTCCTCTTCTCTCCTTTTCTCTCCTTACCGCTCTACTTCGATCCCTCTCCTCTCCTCTCCTCCCTCTGACGTCGGGGTGCCTTAGAGGGGGGGGGGGGGGGGTATATGTGTGAGGGAGGATTTGGAAGAGCGGATGAAGGAGGTTAAGATTCAATTAAATCATTGAGATGATAGACAAAAAAGAATTGTGTTTTAATTTCAAAAAGGGCTGATGCGGAGTTTCTGGGGTTGCCTTGGAAGGGAAAGGGCGCTTCAGACGTGGGGGGTGAAGGATGGAGTTAAACGAATTTTTAGAGGAATAGAAGGTTTATGGGTCTTCCTTACAATACTTGGTTTCTTTAATGATTCATGTTCCACCTCCATCTTGGGTTTTGGGATCGCTGCGCAAAATTTATCAACCAAGCATCGAAGTGTGGAAACCGAGTGATGAGTTATGAATCCTATGATATTCTGCGAAGTCTGTAGACTTCTTGTCAAGCCATTAGTTTGCCAAAGTGTGAAACGGGAATGCGAGAGAAAGGTGGAGGTGGAAGAGTGTATTAATTGACAATGATAGTAATCTAGCTCTACGCGTCTACAGAGGGAGATATACCGAATGTGGAAACCCCACCTCCACGTGCCTGTCACGTAAGCCCTAATTGCGGCCAAGACACCTGGACTCTAGGCGACCTTTAACACAAAGATCTAGCGACCAAAAATAGCAAAATACGTGGGATTAATGCTTATATATCATACTTTATTGTGCTTCCAGAGTAAGGTCGTAGCCATGGAGCTTCTTGCGGGTTTCGAAGGTTGACGGATCTGGGCTTCGCTCACTTTCAAGCAGGAATGGTACCGGGTAACTCCTACCATATTTCCAAAGGTCCAACCCGCCCTTGGAAACCCATTATACATACCTTCTTCTTCTCGTGCGCAGTCTGCTTTTCTTCACTTTTGCATCGCCTTGCGCGCGGCCATTTATCCACCAGGAAACATCGCGATATTCAATGTCGAAATTATTTATATTTAGCAAGTCTGTCGACCTTCCGTGACAGAGTGGTGATCCCGAAAAATGATACTTACGGTTAGCGCTACGATGATCATTGCGATGACCAGGGAGCATCGTCTCTTCTCTAGGCGAACTCGCTCTGCGCATCCAGGACTGCGTACATGCGTAGCGAGAAGTTAGCGGCTTCAGAATACGGATCGGTATGTAGATGCTTGAAATAGAAGCTTACTAGAGATGCGTCTGATTAGGTACTCAGTTTCACCATTTTGTCAATTGTCGTATACCAGCCATTGTAGTTTTACAAATCAACTATCGGTTGACGATCTTTCCCTGGATTTATCATTATTCATTTCAGAGTTATCCAGAAAACCTTGACTGACTCGATAAAGTTATGGTCTGTTACTCCTGATGCATATTAGTAAATATTAAATGCATTCCTTCCTAAACAAGCCAGGAAACAATATCCGTGCGTGGTTGATTGGTCACACATTTCGGCTTACGCGCCGCGAGGATGAAAATCATCGGTAA
This sequence comes from Pyronema omphalodes, assembly GCA_024516155.1. Classification (NCBI taxonomy): domain Eukaryota; kingdom Fungi; phylum Ascomycota; class Pezizomycetes; order Pezizales; family Pyronemataceae; genus Pyronema; species Pyronema omphalodes. The sequence goes on from JAJJXM010000009.1 coordinate 1,048,840, forward strand.
AATGACACGCTTTACCGTTTTTTACGTAACCAGGATATTATGCTTTGGATGCCTTGGAATTGAATTCTGCCAGACGTTAAGGAGCTTTTACTCGCCGGAGGGATATACAAGAACCTTACAATCCCGGGGGCATTTTCCTCCTTTACAGCTTTCTCAACGTTGACATCCACTATTTATCAATGGAAAACACCATACAGCAGCCTGGACTTGAGGTAGCAACGCGGCCTCATGACGGCCAACACTTTTCAGATCTCGAGGCCCCCGTCGGAACCAGTCCAGAATCAATCAGATACAATTACCCAGTTGATGCATCACAGATAATGGATCCTCCAGCGCCAAAGAGTTGGATACGCACGCAACTGAGAAGGAAACGAGTGAAAGCAGCAATAATAATTTTTGCTGTGGTGATAATTGCCTTGGTGGTTGTGCTTATTGTTGTGCCGAGACCGACACCTGATACGCCAGCCGTGAATGGAAGAGCAGGTAGCCATGATAGTGCATCGACGAGGTTAGTTTCACATGTTAATAATGCAAAAGTGAAAATTAATACAGAAAAAGTAAAACGATTGAAGCACTGGCTAGAATACCAATACCTTCAGATGCACCGCTTGCTGCAGTGGCGAGTGGTAAGGTATTCTTTCAGACAAACTCCGGCGACCTTGTTCTTTCAACGATGAGCACAAAAAGCGAAGAAGTTATCAAGCCGAGCGTACCTGCTAAGAATGGCACACCACTAGCAGCCGTTGAATTGGGTAACGGTGATGAGGTTCGTATATCTTTCTTCATCAAAAGACGGTGAGTGTCTAACTGGTTGTGTTAAATAGATCCGTCTATTTTACCTTTCTTCTTCAAACATCATTCAGGAGTACGTATACTCTAATGGCACGTGGTCTGATGGATCTCTCGCATCTTCGGCAATCAAGACGTCCAGCGTCTCTCAACTTGCAGCTTGTCCCTTCGCTATCAACAACCAGATTCGACTTTACTACCAGTTAAGTAATAACTCACTTCAAGAGGCTAGCTACAATATCGGAGGATCGAGCAATGAATGGTCAATTCTCCAATCCGACTCTCTACCCGCAGCCAAACTTGGATCTGGTCTCTCTGCCATCAACTTTATGACCAGTCAAATCCGATTTTATTTCCAATATGAAGATTTCACGGTTGCGGAAATTGCTTGGACAACTGACAACAACAAAACATGGTTTGAAAGCAAGTCACTACCACACACTTACCGAGGTTTCTCAACTAATATTAATAGCCAAATCATTCGAATTTTCCAAGTCAGGAGGACCACCGCAGAGGGCCAGGGCCCTTACCGCCATTTCTGCCGTACGATTGGAAGGTGCAGAAGCACAGCAGCATGTCATTTATCAATCTCAGGCCAAAAGCTTCGTCGATGAGCGTTGGGTTGAAAAGGACCGTCAGTGGTCAGAATTTCCGCTCTCCGACACTGCCAAAGATCCTGTCGATGGTACAAAGATTGCAACCACAATTGACGGAGGTGATATAACCTTGTACCATATGTCGAATGATGGATTACGCCACAGGTTTTGGAATAATGTTCGTGGATGGTACATGAATGATACTGATCCGTTGATTCCTGGATCATGAGTGCAATTGCAATAGGGGGACCTACAATAAGACAATAGAATATCAATCAACTTACAACTAGTGTTTAGACTGTTCATACATTCACTTCTTATCAGAATCTTATATTTTTTTTTAATATGTAAATTAGTACCGTGTGTTTTTAACTTATTAATCACACTACACAAAGCTTGATACGGTTTCTGTTAATTGAAGAAGTTATTTATTTATTGAATCATACGCTGACCGAGGCCTAAAAGGCCCATGCAGGACTAAAACAATATCCAAATCCGGTCCTCGTGATCTAAACCACCTAATGAGGCCCCCCAATCTCCTACACCCATATAACCCGCCAAACAAAGTATGAAAAAGAAATACAAAGTGAAAAAACAAGAGAATTGAGAAAGAGGACTTCCTCAGTCTCCCCCTTGTCCTGTCATATCCTGGTCACCTCTTCCAGCATCCACCACCATGCCCTTCTCATAGCCTTATAGTCCTCAAACCAGAAGATGTTTGATCATTTTTCTGGTGTATCTCTTTCCAGAAGAGTCACAATCGAGTGATTATCGGTGATTAACAAATGCAGCGAAATCATTCTATCTTCGGACCCTCTAAATCAAATTAAAGTTCTATTCTCAACGACCCCAAGGTACTGATAATTTAATTCAGGTCCGTTGTAAGTTGAATTTTGGGTAGGGTAATCACAGAATCGGCTGAAATGAAATATGAGAGAAGTACTACTGACCCAGGAGTTGACAAAGCACAAAATAGCTGCAATATTATCATCTGATGAAATATTGCCGAGAAACTCGAGGAATTACAATATGACGGTTACTGATGCACCCTAGCAGCAGTCCGAATTGTGAGACACACTAACGAAGGCCTCCCAAAATACGGGAGGCTACGGGTAGGTGGGTGGGCGTTCCAAAAATCGTTACAATAGCAGGAAACCTTATTTTTATGCATGACCGATGATATGATAAAATGAGGGATGATCGGATGAGCCATTTTGATTCAATGTCGAAAAGAAAGCTGGGCATTATTAGCAACAAACAATGATTGAAGACGTTGTACTCACCCTTATTACCCGCAGCAGCTAATATGTCTTTTAGTCTCCTACAATTGAGAAAAAGTTGTTGATCACAGAGTTCGTCATTGTCCGTCCGGTTCGGTCCACAGCCAGGACCGGGCCGGACCATCATTTCCAGTCCCGTCTTGTAGTAGGACCAGGACCGGCAGTCCTGGAGGCACCATGGACCGGACGGACCGCAGGTGGCCAAGGGTAACCATGACTAAGGTCACAAATGGTCACTTGCAATTGACTGTTTTTGACTATGGCTTATAATATTTTGCTAAAAAAATTCTGATGCATTGTACTGATTCAAGCCAGTTATATATAATTCAAACGTGAATAGAACTAGACTAGATAGAAAGAATATCCATCCATACTGGCACTGTAATTTTCTATGCAACATAAACGATAGCAAACTACTGTAGGCAGTCAAACTGGTTCAGGATGGAGCGTGCACTTACGGTGGGGTGTGACAGTTTTCCTGAAGTGAAGCATAGAGGGTCCGCCTTCTACAGTGCTGAAAATGTCCCCGCCGTAGCCCATAGTATCTGGAAAACTGGAATCAAACCACCACTGGGAAGCTAGCTCACTCAGAAACCGACGGCCTTATCGTCACCTGCGGTCCCGTCTAGTCTTTTTGGTTCCGCGGACAGCACCGGACTACATAACGGCTGTCCGTCCACGTTGCAGGTGGGGCCGGGCAACCACAGTGGTACCGTCCGGTCCGCTGTCCTGAACGGACTATGCCGAACTCTGTACACGTCCCAATTAAAGGAACTTCCATGGAGCGAGCTGTGATATTTGCACAGTTCATCCCTTTGCCCGAGCGATAATCATGAGTCGTGATTAGAGAGTAATGCTAAAGAAACTACAGCCTACAGGAAAACCAAACCAAAGTGTATTTCTTTGAAATTCCAAGTTTCAAGTCTCGCTTTAAGCCTATTGTATGATATTAGTCTTGGTCTTGGTCTTAGTTCTAGTCTACTATTAAGGTTCCATGATTCTGAAACTTTATACTTCTTTATGCGTTTGTTGGGGGGCGGGGGGGGGGGGGGGGGAGGGCTGGTGTCTGGATTATTATAGGTAATTCTTCTATGCTGCATGTAAACATTGAAACACACATACACAAACATACATAGATAGATCTGTAAATTCATTATCGTCTCACCGGCTGGATATTATTTAGTCATTATTCATGATTAGTTATTCCTTCAATACATTCGCCATTTACAATCCCCAGAATCTAAGCCTCCATATCTCTAAATTAGCAAAGATCAACCAGCAACCAGTAGTGAGCGGTGAGCAGTGGGCAGTAAGCACACGACATCTCCTAGACCCGCATAGATATAATCTAAAAATAATCATAACTACATCAAATCATATCTATAGCCACCATACCAATCTCTTTTTACCTTCAGAAGGTTTAAGCTACAACAGATCCAACCTAATCTTACCCTGCCTAGCTAGCTAGCTAGCTAAGCCGCAATCAGCGAGCTAAGCTAATAATATAACCAAACAACGAAGATCCTAATTAACCGTTAACTGTAACTGCCCAACCGTCAGTGGTAGTCTGTAGATCTTAGTCTTGGTATTAGTCTTGGTCTCGGTTATAGTCTGGGATATAATCTGTCTTTTTTTTTATGGATCTTGGTCTTGGTCATGGTTTTGAGGTTAGTTTCGAGCGCTGGTTCTGGTTGGTCATGGGTACTATGGATACTAGGAATACCGGGAATGTTCATGGAGTTTGGAATTTTTTAAGGTTTTGTATGTTTTGCATGATGTTTATTTTTTCTGAAATGATGATTGTTTTGGTGATTCTTCTGGTGATTCTTCCATGTAAACTTTATGCAAACAAAGACATACATATATATAGAACTCTAGATTCATCAACCACCATCAACCACCACCATCCAACCCACCTCCGAACTCCAACCACCAAACACATGACGCAACCATACCAGCCCCGGGTGCTATAAATATCCCCAAATATTAATCATTACATCCCCAAATTATACAATCAACAAGCACCGACAACTTCGCAATGATCAGCGCGAAGTGAGCAGTGAGCACGCGACCTATATTATCATCATCATCATATCTACCGTTATTTTTATCTTGATCATGGTCTTTATTTTTATTTTTATTTTTATCTTATTCTTATTTATTTTTTTACTTCAATAGGCCATTACCTAACCTAACCAAAACTCAGCTAGCCCTATCTTTACATAGCTACATAGCCAGGTAGCTAGGTATCTAGCCAGTGGTGTCAGTGGTGCCAGTGATGTCAGTGGTGTCAGTGGTGTCAGTCTAATAACGGATATGAAGATCATAATATGCACATACATAGACAGCAGGCATATATAATCCCCTGTAATCCCCTGTAATACCAATCCTAATCCTACATAATCCTACATAAAAAACTCCATAATCATATTCCCAGAACCCCATGTAATGCTATATATGTAATCTATAATCTGTAATCTATGATCTGTAACCTGTAATCTGTATTCATAACCCTATGTATGTATCTATGGCCATAGATGATACATCTCATCCTCGGCTTTGTTTACTCTCTGACTCCTGCAACTCCTGCAACTCCCGCAACTCCCACAACTCCCGCAACTCCTTAAGTCTTTAAGTCTTTAAGCCCCCCTCCCTTCTCGAACCTTCCAACCCCCGCAACTACACCATCACACCATCACACCATATTCCGCAACCCAGTACCCACTACCTATGATGCCCCAAGTTCCAAGTTCCAAGTTCAAAGTTCCAAGTTCCAAGTTCCAAGCATCGACCCCAGCCAGCAAAAACTGCGGTGAACTAAGCGTAGGTCCGTTGTTTGTCCGTGCACTCCGAGATGTGCCGAGACGCCGAGCCACCGAGACGCCGGGGCGTTGAGATATGGTCTGTGGTCTGTGGTCTATGGTCTGTGGTCTATGGTCTATGCGGAGGACTGAGTGGACTGAGTGGACTGAGAACTGGGTGGACTGAGTGGACTGAGAACTGGGTGGACTGGGTATGTTTGGTAGGCTATGTAAGTGGGGCTTAGTGGGGCTGCGATCAGATGTGATGGGATGTGATGGGGTCGGTGGGGTCGGTGGGGGTGATTACTATTATGTATGTATGGTATTATGGATTATTTATTTTTTCGTTATTTTTGGTTATTTTTTGTGATGTCGTCGTTAGTTATTGTGGTGGTGGTATTTACTTGGGATTTTGTAGTGACTATGTACTTTGTACCTAGAGGGTAGGAATTGGAAAGGTTGTGGATGTTGCGATCTGGTGGGTTGTGGGGAATGGTTTTGGTTGGGTTTTGGTTGGGTTTTGGTGGCCTATGTAGCCCATGTAGCATAAATAGCCTATAATGGGCACTATATGTGTTGATTTATATATATATATATATATATATATATATATATATATATTTGTATATATTCCGTTTTAATATATATGGGATGAATTAATTGTGTTACTATTTTAAATATGTATAATATGCCTAATCATAAGTATATGTCTTGCTTGCTTGCTTGCTTGCTTGGTGTTTTCTTTTCTTTTGTTTTTGTTTATTTATTTCTTTTAGTTTATTACAAGTATTACACTTCCTGTTCTGGATTATTGAAATTAGGCCTTCCATAAAAGCTAGCTATGTATATCCTCCAGTAGCTGTAGATATGCAGATATGTAGAAATATAGAAATGTAAAAAATGTAAAAAATGCAGCTACAATGTATCTCTAAATCTGTAGATATGTAGATATGTAGATATGTGGATACATATGCGGACATGTAAAAGGTGCCTCGCATTGTATGTACGTGCATGTGTATTTCGGCGGCTTACATGATGTACATTTTTTTTTTTCATCGTCCGGTAAGGTACATGTATATGTATATGTATATGTAAGCCGAGTCTGGGAATGATAGGGTTAAAACTTGGATCTTCGTGTGCTTTGATTTTCTGGGTGGAGCTTCTTTGGTTTTTGTTTTTTTTTTCTCGTGCGCTGTGATATCAATTATGTTTTGTTCCAATTACATTTGTTTCGTTTTCTAGTATGGTTGTTTAACGGTTGTTTAGTCGTGTATACACATATCATCTATCGTCCATTATCTATCATCTATCATTTATCATCCATTGTTCATTTTTCGGAGTACGGTAGAATCAGAGTCATAGTCATAGTCACAGTCAGGGTTGAGTCAGAGTTCAAAACATTTGTGATATGATGTGATAGTCCACCGTAGTAGTAGTCCGTGTGTGGGTATGTTTCGCGGCGGCGTATCTCGAGGAGTTTCCAAATTCCGGCCGTCGGGTCGGTATGGTCCTATCAGTATTTCTCGGGCGTCTGTACCCTATCTCCAAGGGGAGGGGGATTCTGTATCAGTCATGTGTATTTTTTTTTCCCCAAACAAGTGAAGCGAGAAGCGAGAAGCGAAAAAAGAAAGGAATATGTATGGTGATGAACCTTAAATTTCCTGTCAGCTTTTTTTTTTTCCCACCTTACTATACCGAATATCGTAGCAAGGGGGAAGCTCTGGAGTCTACCGGTTTACTGCCTTCTTGTTTAAGAATACATACGGACCATACGGCCCATACCATACGCCTGCCTACATACACTACATACGCCTACAACTGTACAGACTACATACAGACTACAGTCGAACCTTTTTATAAGCGTACCAATTATAAGAATAACCTCTTCATAAGAGTGCATAGCCGTGGTCCCGACGATTTTTGTATGGGAAATAAGAGTAACCTCGATACTAAAATACTCTTAAGGAAATGCGAAAAATTGTTAGCATACTCTTAAGATAGAGGTATGGCCGTAGGTGCTGAGCAGGGTATACTCGTGTCAAGGTGGCGCTAATGCACTACCTTGGGGCTGAGGGGCGGTACACACCACCCCCAGCGCGCCGGGTCTCAAGCGATCACTCGCGCCAAGCCAACCTGTCCCGAAGAGTTTCGTCATTATAAGAGTACACCTCTCCGGTCCCAGCGTACTCTTATAAAGAGGTTCGACTGTATACACGAAAATGAAAATGCGGGGGGCTGAGGCTGTGTTGGAACTTGTTTAGTGGGCGCGCGCGCGCAAACTTTTTTCTTTTTTTCTTTTTTTTTTTCGGTCGGTGAGCACGAGAGCAAAAGTTAGTTGACGCGAAGCCAGCGGCCGCAGCACCGCAATCACCGAACGCGAGAGAGAGAGAGAGAGAGAGCTCTTGGAAAATCATCTAGCCTTACCATATGAGATTACTGGATTAGCTGTACAGACACACTCAATAACACCAGCTCAGCTATGCTATAAAAATAATCTACTGGATTTATTAGCACATACAGAAGCTTCACAATGATTCTGAATCAGAAAAGACATGTGTCCTCTCCAATCTGGTAGATCTTCCTCTCATCTCGCATCTCGCACTGACCATCCACGGTCCATCGCCCCGAAGACTCGGAGCACTACGGTCAAGCGTATGTACGGATGGTGGTCGACCATCGTTTAGCTTCATGTAAAGTAAAGGAGATCAACTTAAGCTTCACGACACCAACTAAGTTAATTGTGCCCTGCAGCTTCTGACCGCAAAAACGTGGTAGAAGGATTACAGTTGTGGTGGGAGATCTTTCTTTTTTTTTTTTTTTTGTTTTGTTTTAATATTTTATTCCGTGCTTCTTTTCTTCTGTTCTTCTGATATATCAAAATACATAAAAAGAACCCCCCCTCGCAGCTTCGCTTCGCTTCCCGGAATGGAAGGCATCAAATCGTGCAGAACTTAATTAAAGCTTTTTCCGATCTCCGTCAACACGCACGGCAACACACAGCAACGTCATTTCTCCCTTGAGAATTTCTCGGCAGCAAATCGCTTGGAGGAGCAATACAAAAAGTCGGCACCCACCCACCTGCAGCTGCTGCTACGCAAGTTGAAAGTTACCCACTTCAAAAGCTGAACGTAACCACCACCGCCGGCAAGACCACCACCACCACCACAACCACCACCACCACCATCGCAACCTCTTCCAAGAAAACCCAAAACCTTTAGCAACACAGACACCTCCGAGACACCGCTACATTTTTACTATACACGCCACCACCACCTCCTCCCCCTCCCCCTCCACCATCCCCGCCCATCATATCCTCCAGCTACTCCCCACTTCCTCCAGCTCTACAAAGCTGGTCTGTACATGCTGCTCGATAAAACCGTAGAGTTCTTCAACACTCTCAACCTCCGACCCCCATAATTTGGATCAAGTCAAAAGCCAATCATCAAAAAAATGCCTACCACTATCACCACAGTTACCAACCCACCCAAATGCATTTCCCTCACAGGAGTTGAAGAATTGGGAAGCGCAAACCTAATCACCGCACCCTGCACACGTTGCGGTCACCACGAAGAAATCAAATCCATCCTCCGAGTTGTTGCAAAGCCCACCACAGTCGACGATAATGACGCCGTCGAAACCCCCGTCGAAAATCATAACCTCGACTCTACCCTCTCTGCTCTTAACGCTATCCTCCGTCGTCATGGTGAGGATCTAAACGCTATTACCCTCATCAAACAATCCGTCCCTCAGGATGTCGCCCCGGGAAATCATCTTGTCTATGACCCCGAGGATCTAAAACACCTCACAAGCGGGGTGACGAGGTTGATGTGTACACTCCACGACCAGGTTACGCGACTCGACATTGCAGAACGGGAGATGAAGCAAAAGGCCGAGAAGCTAGAGGAGGAGAAACGGAAATTTGAAGAAGAAACAAGGGAGTTTAGAAGGTTGACAATGCTTTCTCAGCGGGAACGTAAGAGCGGGGTAAGTTCAAAGCAATTCCTTCTACAGCTTATTTTCTAAGGATTCGTTACTAATAATACTACAGCAAAGCTTTGATAGCGACGATGAAAAGCGTCCTCACCTTACCAGCCGCTTATCCTTCTATGAAGCAGTAGTCTGGGATGATGAAAAAGAAGCCCAGCTACAAGCTGCGGAGAAAAAGTTATCCTGGGCAAACAGGAACTGGTCTCCAGAGCAGGAAGATGTTTTACCAATGGTACTTTCCATCCAACTTTATCCTGACGTAACACCCAGCTAACCACCCCAACCATAGGTCGAAGCACTCCGTGAAGAGAAACGTCGCGCAAAGAAATATTCCGCGCTACTTCTATCGACTTCTCCATCTGCCCCTAAAACCCGCAGATCCTTCAGTATGAGCAAAGCTTCAAAGAAGGATTTGAAGCTTAGGAAGAGTACTAGCGCTGTGGTGGAGGTTGGCGATAAAGATAGGAAGCGGAGAGGTTCGGAGGGTGATGAGGAAAAGAAGGGGAATTCCTTTTTGAGATTTTTTGGGAGGAAGAGTACGGCCTAAGAAGGGGGGCTGGAATTCAAGTCCTAGAAGGTCCTGGGCATAGCAGGACTAGAAGGATACAGATGGAAATCAAGGAAAATGGATAAAAAGGATACAGGGAAAAGTGTTTTGCTTTTTGGGAGGTTGGGTTACATAAGTACATACAATAAAGAAAATATTTGAAACAAAATATAAGAATATTAATTCTCCTACAAAACACACAGATACAGAATGATGTATGATGTTTCGTTAAAATTCAAATATACAATTTTTTTTTTTGATAATTTTGAAAACCTTAGGATTCTTGTGATTCTTGTGATTATGGCACGGTACAGTATGATTTAGCTTTAAGCTTTAAGCTTTGAGGCAATTCTTGAAACTTGTAAACTTGTAACCCTTTTTTTCAATTGCAGATCCATGTGAATAGATCGGGAATAAGTTGAAGATTCAAAGATACAATGATACGATGATTCAAAGATACGATGATCTAGAGTAACTTTACACGCGGGTACTGATTCATGTATATTTTGACTTGTTGAGGGAAAGTTTTTGGGTGCGGAGGTGGGATGTGCAGGTGCTGTGGTACGAGGTACGAGGTAAGGAGATGGGATGGGATGGGGATGGGGATTTCTATGATGCAGCGATATAGGATATGATGTGATATGATGTGATGTGATATGATATGAGATGCAACAGATAATAAGCAATAGATAATAAGCAACAGATAATAAGCAACAGATAACAAAGTTACATAACCAGAACCTAGAACCTAGAACCTAGAACCTAGGACTATGCATTCATCATTCATCATTCATAATTCATCATTCATTATTCATGAAATTTGCTATATATGTACCGACTTAGGGAAGAAATTGGATTATGGAATGTGTTCGGGGATGAGATAATGGATTGGGGTTTAGAGGGTTGGTACGTAACCACTGTCAGATGAATGGTATATAGGAATATAGGGATACAGGAATAGAGGCATACAGGAATACAGGAATACAGGAATACAGGAATACAGGAATACAGGAATACAGGAATACAGGAATACCGTTACCCAGGTATCAGTTTTATTATCTAGCCATTATCTAGCCATTATCTAGCCATTATCTAGCCATTATCTAGCCATTATCTAGCCATTATCTAGCCATTATCTAGCCATTATCTAGCCATTATCAAGCCATTATCAAGCCATTATCTAGCTAGCTACCCATCAGCTGATATACCTATCTATCTATCTAGCTAGCTAGCTGGCAATTCATAACCTCATATACGTCATAATTTCAGTTACTGAGACTACGAGAGATTTTTCTGGATGGCTCTGGGGTTGTTTGGGGTTGTCTGGGGTTGTCTGGATTTCTCTAGACTTCTCCGGATTTCTCTCTCTGAGTTTATCTGAATCTCTCTGGATCTCTCTAGATCTCTCTAAATTACTGCAGCTACTTTAGCTTTATCTATTCCAGCTCCTCCACAACCTCTAAATTTCCAGCTGTTACAGTGTTCTATCTCCGCTCCGTAGCCTTTCCAGTATTCCCATAATTTCTAGCCAAGCTGCTACTGTATCATCTACAATACTCCAGTCTCTACGTCCTTAGAGCCCTATCTTTCTATCTTTCTAACTTTCTAACCTTCTATCTTTCTATCTTTCTAACTTTCTATCTTTTTATCCTTTTATCAACCACGGTACTGCCATGGTGCTATGGTGCTATGCTAGCTACGGGAAATATGCTAGCTACGGGAAATATGCTAGCTACGGGAAATATGCTAGCTACGGGAAATATGCTAGCTACGGGAAATATGCTAGCTACGGGAAATATGCTAGCTACGGGAAATATGCTAGCTACGGGAAATATGCTAGCTACGGGAAATATGATAACTAGAACCCTTGCGGTTACCGAGATTGAAGAGATGGGGTGGTATATAGATTGCTGTGATTGATGCTATGATGCTATGATGCTATGATGCTATGATGCTATGATGCTATACTGGGGAATTACGCTCGGCAAGCTATGATGCTATGATGCTATGATGCTATGCTAGGCAACTACGATGATAATAGGGGAGCTACGAACTGGGGTGGGGGGAGCTATAGGAGGGGGGAGCTATGCTGCTATGGTGGTGAGAGCTACGGGGGGGGGGGGGGGGGAGCTACGGTGGGGGAGCTATACGTCATGTACGTCATATACGTCATATACGTCATATCGTATCATACGGGGACTCGGGAGTACGAAATGTATATACCCGAGTTTAGGGTGGGTTTAGGATGGGGTAGGTTAGTTGGTTTAGGATGGGTTATGACGGACTGTGACAACTTTGGCCGGGAGCCGAAGTTGGTGGGAGATTTTGGGGTGTGGATGGATGGATGGATGGATGGATGATTTTGGTCGGGTGGGGAGGAAATTAGAGGGGAGAGTAGAGGAGAAAAGAAGAGAAGAGAGGAGGATTGAGGTTGGGTATGATGGACGGGTTTGGGGTAGGATATGGAGATACCTGTTGTTTAAACTTCGAACTGTGAAATTGTGAGCTTGTTAACTAGAGGGGTGAGCGGTAGTGGATGTTTACCAGCTGTTAGCTGTTAGTTACGGGACTGCTTTTGATAGGGTTACTTTTCACTATGGGTTGTCCCGGACTGTGGACTGGATCGTTCAGTCTAGTCTAAGTGTATTTGACGAGTTTTTGAATCGAATAAAGAATCGGTTCGGGTCGTGTGAAAATATTTAAACATTATTTATAAACATATATATATATCTACCCAGATGGTGAATCAAAAAAAATAAGCATTTCAATTGTGTTTTTTGTCATACAACACCGGTTATGTTCATAGATGTCGGCTCCTGAGACTGTGGGCTGGCCGCTATAGATGATGGCGGATTTTCCAGCCGGTCATCGGTTGTTAGTCGTCGGCTATAGTCCGAAGTATCGGATGGACCAGTGTACCGATATACCGTCCCGGAGTGTGGGGAACACCGGGACTCTGACCGGCTAGTCTAGACTATATTCAAGCCGGGCCCCAGTCGATTAGGTTAGCGATCGATTAATAAATAACCGCCGTTGACGCCGTTTATTTTAGACTGAACTGAACTAAACTAAACTTTACATAGCTTGGCTGCTTGAGCCTTGCATATGCCATGCATATTGCAGCGTTAAACATATGTAACTGAATTCAAAGGAAAGAGCTGATAATGGTTTGTTTTGGCTGCACTGAAGGGATAGAGCATGGAATTGTGATTTGATTAATATTTCTTGGCTATGTTATCGAGAATTCTTTCCTTAGACTTGGTGCTCAAGGCTGGCGTGAATAGTCTTTTATCATCAATGATCAAGCAATATCTCAAGTAAAACTCTATTTCGACTGCTCCTGTTTAATAATAACCAAAAACAGTTTCCGCAATACCTAGCGCATCCAAGTCGTTTGCACGCCCACAACCCGGTAACTCTAACCCATAACAGCAGCATGAAACACATGCAACCCAACGGCGATCACCGACAAACGAAACCCAATATCTCAATTCCACTGTCGCTCATCGTATGTTTGTTCGTATGTAGATCATCGGCTATCACAGCTCCTGTTGCTATCAATGCCGTCTGTCATTCTGTCATTCTATAAAAGAAAAAACAAGTATCAACGCCGGTTAAAAAGTATTCATAAAAGCAGCCTTCATAGCACGTATTCCCAGTCATGATTGGTTGATTTGATGACTTTGACAACTTTGACAACTTTGACAGGTCATGTCATGTCAGCCGCTGGCAGCTACATACCCAGTCGTCAGTGGCGTTTCGAGTTTCGCTTAATCTTACTTTCTTTTTACATGACGTTCGTATATAGTCTCGTCTATGTATGTATGCTTATCTGTACTGTATCCCCTTCGGCAAGTTGTGAAGATCTTAACTTTTATTCTCCACGGATTCAGGGGTGATTGGCTGATGGGGTGATCATATCCCGTTCTGTAACCACGCGCGACTCCCGATGCCGATTAAGATCCTGCCCGGTAACTTGACCCGGACCAAAACTGCAGCCGAAACTTAAGGGGGCCGAAGTTTCAGAAGACGGGGGGGTTTTTTATGTGCACATGATATATACGAATGTATCGACCGGTAACTTTTCTACTATGTATATGTCTACATATCACCATCCGATGATTAAAGTTGTGGAATATTATTAGGTATGAATACATATAGAATATCTAATCCAGATTGAACTTATGAATACTTATTTGAAGGCATTGGGATAGAATATATGGCGTCGAGATATACCGCCTAGACACGATGGTATATAGTTGATCTTTTGGATAAACGGATTTTGTTTGAATTTAGGACTTTTCTCTGCATGTATCCATATTAGCTTAGCCGCTTAAGACGATCTTGACATTTTGGATCTACAGAAGAGCTGCAGGAAGAAGGGTCTTGGATAGTGGACAGGGGAACTAACATAGGGATGGAATTACGTAAGTGCATATTTGAAACAACGGGGTGACGACCGGTGACAAACGGAATGTGAAGAAGTGGGTATGTATTATGGATGGAGAGTTTACGGAGATATTCGGGAGGGAGGAAGTTAATGGAGTTCTCATATGGGGCTAGGTATTTATTAGCCGTTTGAAAGGAATTTGGTTGATTTTTACTGGCTGGGAATGATGCTTTTCTTTGGAGGTGATATGGGGGGAGGTGGCATTACACAAGTTCTGGGTTTTCGATATCAATACCACCTTGACGGTGATGTTTATATTTACTGCAACTTTGTTTGAGCCAATCATGATTTGTTGTTGTCGAGTTTCTTCAGAATCAACCAGGGGATTAAAGTTCACAATTATCACTCGATGCAAGTGACGAATTATGCAAATTACACGACTCGCTCTGCCTAGGTTGCTCTAATGAGAATACCGGACTATGGGAGAAGCGAATTGTATTACTGCACATGAAATCCCAACTACGTTACCCAAGCATCAAATAGATAGCCCGTTGTAGCATGCCGATTGAGTTATGTTTACGACCCTGGCGGGGTGTTACAGAACTGCTGCCGTTGAGATATCATTAAAGTGATGTTCGTACTTCAATTTCTACCAATGAATCTTTGAATAATATAGTTCCAATCACTCATGAAGTTTTCTCTAATCCCATTCATATCTTCATCAGCGGCATCACTAGAATCCCGATCCACTGAATACGTCATAACCTTAAGGTTGGGAACGTTCAAGAAAATCAAATCAAATCAACTCGATTCACTGCCTTTACTATTCCTTCTGACCCAAACGTCGTTCATCCCCACACATGTACCAAAGACGTCGGTACAATGCTCACATTACTCGCTAATTCTCCGCAGGCAATTGATATTAATACATCCTTCATACCTGCGTCGTAATCGACTCCCTCCTCAACGTCGTACATTTCCGCTATCCAAATCGCGTAATATTCCATGACTGGCGACATTTTCTTCTCATCGCTGCTTTCTTCTGTCATTGGAATAACCATATATACAACTGTAGAATTCATCTCCCAGAGATGCAGTTCCGTTTTTATAAAGATCATCTAGTCAAAGAAAAAAAGTCCCCAACTGCTTTCAAGTCCATTAACACGGGATGCAAAGCATTATAAGTTGAACTATTGTCAGGAATACCCACCTACATAATCAGTGTTAGAATTGATTGGATTATTAATAATGATGCGTTCATGATTCACGAAAGAATTTCATATGATAGCACGCAACAACATATCCACCGCAAACATAATCATGCCTTGAAACAACGCCATTACATTTCATAACACAACAGGCTACATCAAAAATTTCAGCACAACAAAAGAACCACACCCGTAGTCACCAGTATCGGATCATTAAAAACCATTACCAAGACAAGACTATAAAGAAGCTTGATGTAACGCGAATTCCACACCAGACTTGGCCTGAGAAGGTAGTTTTCAGGAAATCGGTAACGATTGGGGTTGTAGGGACGCATGCTGGCTTT
This sequence comes from Pyronema omphalodes, assembly GCA_024516155.1. Lineage (NCBI taxonomy): Eukaryota > Fungi > Ascomycota > Pezizomycetes > Pezizales > Pyronemataceae > Pyronema > Pyronema omphalodes. Next base: position 1,064,782 of record JAJJXM010000009.1, read on the forward strand.
TCGATAAATGGGAGGCGTTGTGATGCTTGGATATAAGTGAAGGGATGGATGAGAATAGGTGCCTTGAACGCAGACAGCTGATCGAAGATTTGAGGTCTGTTTCTAGAGAAGAGGCTCGATTGCTCCGAACGAGATCAATTTGGAAAGCTCATTGCTTTGAAAATAAAGAACACTGCCGTTTATGATGAATAGTGCTATTAATCATCATGAGCGCGCGCTGGACAAGAAAAAAACAAAAATGATCACTGCAGGGGTCGAACCTGCGACCTTGGCGTTATCAAGGGAGCTTATTAGCACCACGCTCTAACCAACTGAGCTAAGCGACCGTTCATGTCGGACGTTGTGGCTTACACAATATCAATAATAAACCACAGATACACTATACATTCTGAGTTTTGAATGTTGGCTTCTTGACGGAACAACGTGTTGCTATAGTTGACCATAGCATAATTGAGCTTTGTGTACTCGATTAGCCTTGAAAGTGCACTCGGAAGTGTTGTACATCTCGATTTCTGGCGGTTTTGTAGCACCGGGACCAAATAAAGTTTCCGGCATAGATCATGTGTGACATGCCGGTCTTAGATCTTCGTCTTAGATCTGTCTGTACTTCAAGATCTCATGTGTTGCATATGTTCAGTTCCTAATGTCTATAGACCCTTGACATGTGCTGAGAACAGCGGCTCATACAGGGTATTTTCTAAAGTCTATGCAGGTACTGTTCTCAACCCGTCGAATTCAGGACGTCAAAATTACCCGCCATTGTGAGTCTCGAAGTCAATGACGATAGAAATTTCACATCCTTCTAGAAGTAGCACAACTACGCCTAGTGTCTTTAAAAGTGCCCCTTGGCACAATGTAACCTTCCCCGTCATCTCAAATCGATGATATAAAGACAAACACGTCCAATCCAATCTTCAGACAGATATTCGTGAAGCAAGGATGTTTCCACCATCAATAACGATATGCCTGGTCCAGTTCACCCTCTCTGTCTTTAGTTTATTAGCAGCATATCACACACCGCCCGCCTTCTACTTCCTACACGTCCTCCTCCAGGTATTCTGTTTCCTCCTCCACTTCGCCTATCCGCCCAGTTCCATCGCCATACTAACCTACGTTCCCGTCGCCGGTGAGTCTAACGCTATCATTTCGTAATATCCCTCCAAAGCTAACCTTGAATAGCCAGTTTTTTCCAAATCCTCCGCTTTTCCGACTTTCTCCTCCTCTCCCGTTCCTATGAAGAATTCCAACAACCCGGTAAACCAAAATATGCCGAACTTGGTTCATTTGACCGACTGAAATGGGCCCTCAACACCACCTTTTCCACACGAGGCATTGGATGGAGCTGGGAAATCCCCTACATTCCTTCCTCCACCAGCCGTATAACTCGCCGTAGTCTCTTCCGCTCCATTTCTATGGCGTATATAATGTATGATGTTATGCATACCTACAGCATGACAGATCCATATCTCCGAACAGCCGGGAAGGAAGGAATAAGGCCAAGCGAAATGCCGTTTTCGAAAAGTATAACACTGATGTGGGCTGCTGGTTTATCGGCTGTATTTGGAATTTCGGCGCCGTATCTGGTGGTTTGTATGCTCTTATTAGGAATTTGGGGGAAGGCAGAGGATTGTAGACCGATGTTCGGGAATCCGTGGGAATGTACTAGTGTGGGAAGATTTTGGGGGAGGGGCTGGCATCAGTCGGCAAGGAGGGTGAGTTGATGTTCTTATCCTATTTTTTTTCGGGCGCAGGTTAACGGTTTTTCTCCTCTCATAACAGCCACTGCAGGTTCATGGGAAATGGCTCGCTCACGATATCCTCGGATTTCGTAAAGGCAGTGCGGCAAGCGCATTGACACAGGCGGTCGTGGTATTTACACTATGTGGAGCTGCTCATTGGGTTGGATGCTTTGCGGCAGACAGGAGTCGGTGGTGGATTAATACCGAGGTATTCTTCATGGTGCAGCCAGTAGGTATTGCGATCGAGCGTGCAGTGGCACAGGTGGGGAAGAGGGCGGGAATTCGGCCAGATGCGTGGTGGGTAAAGGTAGTGGGGTTTACGTGGTTCGCGGTGTGGATTGGAATTACTTTACCGCTATATATTGAGGATTGTGCGCAGGTGGGGATGCTGAAAGAGATGTGGAGACTAAGTTTGGTACAGGGAATTTCGGCTGGGAAATGGTTTGTTGGTTAGGTGGTCAGACGAAATTCTTATAGAATAAAAATTTCAATACTGACTTAACTTTGTTTGAATTACCCAGCACTTTTATCGCTGTTTATTATGATGTGTTTCTGGGTATTAGTGCTTTGGGGTTGACTTGATTCTTTGACACGTTCAGTGATAAAATGGTCTACAGTACAGTACGAATTGAGAGTTCCATTTCAGTACAAACCGTCACCATAATCCCGCTGTAACAGTGTCTGTATCAATAGCGGCAACATTGTATTCCGCATACTGTTGTGAAAAGTTAGGCGGATAAACAATATGACCAGAGTCACCTGAGGCTTTTTTCTTTACCGGAAGAAGCAAAGCTTTTTGTTTTGTGCTTGATGAGTAATACTTGTGAACCGTCCCTAAGCCGAAGTTTCAAGTCGGAAGACATGCCCGATAGCCGTAGAACTCTTGCAAGATTTTTCTCATACAATACCGCTCTTATTTTCAAGACAAAATCCGTAAACCATTGAAATGATTCATTCCAAGTCGGAGCTGTATCGTCTCTTATAGCTCTATTTACACCCAAAATCTTTTCCATAACAGAATTCCAGCAATTTCGTACCGCTTTTCAATATCTCAAAAGGATAAACACTAAGAATCGCGGTAAAGACTGCTACATATGTAGTCACTGCTACACTCGGAGACCGTTTATTTCATTCCATACAAGTGGGGTTTAATTCAAAGCATTACCACAGGCGTAAGAATACAATACAATGATGCACTGATGGGCAGAATTGTGGAGCTAGATGAAAAGATAATTAGTTATTATCGATTAATTACAAGAGAGTGAGCGCGGATCCTGGGATGCTTCTATATGCGAACTAAAAACAAATGAATGAAGAAGTAAAAATCCCAGAGACCTTTTTGAAATTGAAAAATGAAGTAAAACATCGCGCCCCTGCTCTGGTTGGGCCAGGGTATACCCTAACTGGCATCCCGGCTTATTTCAGCCATTTAGCCTTGGTAACTATTTATGGCAGGTACTAGAATGTGGACCACAATGACGGTCAGTTTAATAGCGCTATGTACTCTACATCACACTCCAGCGGATTTTAAAAACCGCCAGCGTAGACTTAGTCGGAGGGTGTCACAAATCGGGCGCGTCATACACAACAGCATCACCATAGCTTCAGAGGTTCGCTGAGAAAAGTTAAAGGATTGAGCGCTTTATGATGCCTTATATCAATTATAATCATTAGAAGAATATTAAGTGGTTCATGGAGAACAGTTATCTTGGTATTTGCAGTTGCATGGCAGTACAAACTAGTCTGGCGCAATGATATGACAGAGCGCCGGATGTACCCTTGTACCCGGGTACACTTCCATGCATTCCACAACGAAAATGCCGAACACAGCATATATGCATTATCGTAAAACCTAGTATGCGCAGTTGGAATATTTCAGGAAGCAGAGCTGTGATATGCGTACTTTTTTCATCCAATACCTGCTAAATACCCCTAGTATACTGTCGTAATCAACTCAACGATACTCATGCGACCATTTCTTGCATAAATATCCGCGGCGTATTTATATTTCTAATCGAATTTTTTATAACAGAGAACGGCAAGAACGATTCCAAATTTCTACATTAGCAGAATCATGAGATGCTGTCTCTCAACAGTCATTGGATACGTAAGCTGGTTTAACGCCGGTGAAGATTCTGCATAATCACGTACTTCGTACCACAGTAGTCTGGCGGTAATGTTAATCAACGCAGTCAGCACGAAGTTAGTCTATTTGTGTATCTTTCGGCTGACCAAAAAGCGAAGGTCACATGATTGGTACGGCTGCTGCGGATCAAAACCTTGTAGGGACGACTGCAGTTTTGTGTATATATGGCATAGGACGCTGCATGATTATACCAGTCTTCTTTGCTGTAGAACCAGTCCTCCAGCCATGGAAATTACACGGTTTACTTTCTTTCTACCCCAGTTTGTGCTGGCTATGTTGAGCTATCTTGCGGGTTACTACACGCCTCCACGATTACGATTCATCTATGTTGCTCTTCAGGCAGCTATGTTTTTCAGTGTCTTGTACTACGTTCCTAGTAGCACAGCCGGAAACGACTATCAATGGGCCACCGGTATGTCGCTTAATCCAATATGAAGAAGACAAACTGATCTTACCATTCTCTACAGCATGTTTCTTTCTAATGATGAAATCCGGCGACTTCTTCCTGTTATCATCACCCTATGATGATTTCTATCTCAACGGTCAACCGAAATACGCCGAGTTATCATTCTGGGGGCGTATATATTGGGCCTTCAACCTCTCATTTTCCGGCCGTTACTCCGGCACATCATATCAAGTAGCCTACCTGCCACCTGGCCCATCCCCCAACAGTTCCCGGATCCAATTCCTCAAACAAAGCATCAATCTCCTCTGTCTGCATGCATTCTGCAGCTACTTCTTCCTCGGCGATCCCTACCTAATGACCCGCGGGGTCGAAGGGACCCGTCCTCGCGACCTTCCATTCCACCAGCGGGCATTTTATTGCTGGCTTAATTGCCTGAATGCAATTTTCGGTATCAGCTTCCCTAACGTGGTGCTTTGTTTCTTCACCTTTGGACTTTGGGGCAGTAAAGAAGATGCACGGCCGATATGTGGGAATTGGGGGGATTGTTGGAGTATTCGAAGATTCTGGGGTAGGGTTTGGCATCAGATGTTGCGGCGTGTAAGGATCCCTTGTTATTTGTGTATATCCTAGTAGTTCTAGCAGCTGACACTTGTATACGTATTAGCCCCTGCAAGCTTATGGTCGTTGGTTAGCGTGGGATGTAATTGGTTTCCAGCGAGGAGGACTGGGAAGTAATTATACTCAGGTTTACACCGCGTTCTCCATTTGTGCGGTTGGTCACTGGGTTGGGAATTATGCTATTGATCACACTAGATATTGGCCGGATACGATGGTGTTTTTTATGGCGCAGGCTGTGGCGATTACCGGGGAGGATTTTGTAATTTGGTTGGCGAGAAATAAGCTTGGAATTAAGCCGCTAAAGAAGGATAAGGAGGAGGATTGGGGAGTTTGGAGGTATGTTGGTTATTGTTGGGTTGCGTTGTGGTTTGCGTTCATGATGCCGCTGTTTCTTGAGGAATTGGTCCAGGCAGGGATGATGGATGATCTGCCGGGAATAATCCTTGGTAAGAAGCTGCTTGGGAGTAAGCTGCTGCGTGGATAATGAGAATGGGAGGGGGTACATGGGAGATTGAAATGCCGAGGTGTGCAAGTTAGATAAATAGTGGATTCTTAGAAATTCGCGAGGGCAAACTCCTGATTTACAAAGCTAGGGTATACCCTATCGTCAGCGGTGGAACTCCACACAGCACCGGACAGACGCTATTATAGTCCTGCGCATTGATGATCACCACACGCGTACATATATATCACAACCTATGACGAATATTTTCCTTTCCATCCGAGTCATCCTTAGGCTCCGGTGAGAGTGTATTCTAGAGATAGGTATCAATCAGGATTCGATAGAGTTACTGTCATGATGGGAAATACCAGCATACGGAGTCATGAGTTTACAGGCTACGGTTTCTGACTACTGAATGCAGGTGTCATCCATAGTGGCGAGGCCGCGAGGGCTCGACACTGGAAATGTAGCTAAGATGAAAGTGAGGATCAACATGGTCGCGCCTGGCAATTAAAACGTTGTTAAGATGATGAATATTTTAGCATATCCGGAAAGCCTTTCGATCTACTTCATCATTCTCGGCAGACCAATGAGAGAGTTGGTATCAACAACGACGACATCTTAGTTCTTCCGGATTTTTGCTAAAGTATAAGTTGAAGGTATCTCGTATACTCAAAAAGAATGATGAACGAATGTCAGGACTCAAAGTTACCAATTGAAGACGCAGATAAATCCGCGTTTTTGTACAAAGAGAGAAATGTGAATTGATAACTACGTACAAATAAAAGATGATCGGTGTATGATAACAGAATAAGAAAAACCAAACACCAACGGCAGAATAAGGAATCTCATATGTGTGGAATAGACATCGCCCAATCTACTGACTGAAATGCATCCGGAGGCAAAGATCTCAAAGAAATGAATGACTCAATAACAATGAACATCCTAGCAGCGATAAAAACAGCCCATGCCATTACGCAAAGAACCTTACAACCATTCTTTAACCATACGTTTAGATCGCTTGTTACAGCGTTATGCACCTGTCGCAGAGGAGCCCCAAAGAATTTGTTGCTCAAAATCTTGTGGCTCAAAATCTTGCCGCTCATAATCTTGTGTTTGCCAAGAAAAGAGAAGGGGTGGGCTTCTTGCTTCGTAGTTGGGATAAAGGGAATCATGAACAGAAGAGCAATCGGAATAACCGCACATGAACCAATGCAACAAGATATCCGCCAAAGCTGATGTTCGATTTTTGTGGGGAACCATTTGTTGTTCCAAGTAGACGCGTGTATTAATCCGTAGAATGCTCCAGCTGCACTCGAAAAAATGAGAAGGAAAGTCCAATGCCATGCGCGCCATTTCAAGCTGAAAACATTGTCTGTATGGGTGCCGTTGTTGTTGTCTATGGTAGCCGTACTCTCGCGATGATACGGAATGCTTTTGTATACCGGCCGAAACAAGCCAGGGACGTGAACAATTTGGTAACTGATTATGTCAACAAGACCGTGAAAATAGACACGCACTTTATCCAGAGCGTACATATCCTCTTGTGACGAAAGCATTTTAAGGTGCTTTTGGGCTTTGCCGCATTCACGCAGACATTCATTTCGAGTGTCAGGGTCTTCGATAGTCTCTGCGGCCTGGACTGCTTGCTTGACTTTAGCTTTTGCTGCAAAATAAATAGCGGTAGCCGTCGCACGGTGCACAATCTTAGCGGCGTATGTATTGTCGTTGCGTCTACTGATACTAACGTTCTGAAAATGTCGTTCATAGGCTCCCATGACATGACCGCGGACATGCTTAGCTGAGTCTTCTATGTCACCCTTGATGAAGGCTAGCTGTTGTTCACTGAGCCTGCTGCAAGCTCTGGCTTTTTGTATAAATGCATTAGCAGCCGCATTTCCAGCACTGTGGGGTCCCATGGCCAAACGGAGGAGAGTCGAGAAGATGGCGCGGCGGGCAGCTGTACGTGAAGCAGCACGAGCAGCTCTGACAGCAACAATGAGTGGTGTTTCGTGGATTGGCGACGAGATTCTCTTGTTTGCCTCTAAGGCTGCCTTCAGAGCTGACTCCAATGTAATAGGTATCAATCCATTGGTAACGCTTTGGACGATTTGATCAAGGGTCGTATCCAAGTCCTTTGCTAAATGATCAACAAATACCATTTCGACTCGAAAAACCACTCCCTTGGAAACCAGATCATCAGCTTCTCTGTGGGCTGTAGCAAATGCCGCCGTACACGCAGCCAATTGAATCTGTGGAGGAATCTCGGGTAACATCCGAACGTGGTTTAAAATCGCCCATTTGACGTCGCGGAGAACGGCACGAGTAAAATAGTGTTTTATGGCGTCCGGAATTGCTTTGAATCGTCTTTCAGCTTCATCGGGGCATTCCTTAATACTTCGGAGGACGGCAACAGCAACCATCATCGCGCGATATTCCATGAGCGGCGGTTTCTCAACGTCGTTGGAAGTCCTTGCCGGAGCTACCGAAGCTAGGCCCAGTATTCTAGGTGAAATTTCAGCTTCTGCCTTGTCCAATGTTTGCCGGATTAAGTCGAAGTAAGCAGTGGTAGCCGATTTATCCTCCTCACGCAAACCGACATGCTCCATGGAGATTGACTTGTTGATATCCGCCGGTTTCTCCCACCAAATACCGTACATAACTATGGCCAACATAACGTGTACAACTGTATTTAGCTCTAGGTTGGTGATGTGGATTCCCTCCATAAACCTCCCAAAACACTGCAAAAGAATCCAGGCCGTCTGAACGATAGCAAACAAACTACTGGCTTTACTCTCATTGAGGATTTCCCCCATGGGATAGTTGTAAATTCTTTCCATCGTTTCGTATCGGCAAAGAAACCCAACCCCAATACTATCCCAACTTGACCCGCTAACGGCCACCTGCTCAAACGAAAAGCCTCCCATCAACGCGAAAAATGCCACCTTTAACCTCATACGATCCGGAGTACTTTTATTTTCCCCCAATAACTTTATTGTAGTTCTGTCGGAGAATGTGCCAAACCATGTCTTCGGTTTGTTCCCTATAATGTATTCTACCGTGTCCCCCTTTGTATGTCTTTCCAGTGCCAAATACTTGTTGACCGCTCTTTGATATTCATAGGCAACCAGGAATTGATGCAAAGCAATTGAGAGTAAGATATCGGGGGCGAGTAATGCAATGATGGCTAGGACGGTCTTTTGCGTAAGCTTTCCGAATGGTGCCCGTTTCATCTTCTTGTTTCCTGATCTGTCGACATTCAAATGGACTCCGGTCCAAACACAAGCTGCGAGTGCGGCTACGCAAGAGAATAGTATTGTGAGGGTACCGCGGGTCATAGGGGTCGGGCCCCATTCCACAGGTCTGACATTCGCCGGATCCGATACTGGAGCCGCACCGCAGTGGAGGAGAAGAAGTGAGAAAAAGGTGATAAGAAGTAGATACATGGCTGCGTTTGGTGTTGATTGTGTTGTAAAGGTTCAACTCAGGAAATCCGGCGAACAGCAGATTTATCAATGTTTCGGCCTCTGCATTTTTTTCCCTGGGAATTGTGGAGTATCCGCTGCAGCATATACCGCCTGCATACTATTTGAAAGCTTCATTTCCTGATCCAATTGGGGAGGCCTGCAGAGTCCACAATCCGGAGAAATTGCTACCACAAGTATCGTGTCACTTATCATTCAGCTAAACTTCGCCTCCTCCCATCTTCGTGATTGGAGTTGTCTCACCTTGCTGGACAACACACTATTCCACGAAACGTAGAAGCACAAAAGTTCGGCAGAAAAGGCAAAACAGGACGCGGGTGTGCCCGACTTACGGAAGTAGGAGGCGAACAAGAATGATCCAATTCGATTAAATCTTTAGTTGTCTGTAAAGCCGTACGTAAAGCGTTCGCTCTTGCAGACCATATGTACGTTCAACCGATTGACTAGACTTCTAGGTCATGATCAGCAGGACTATGGAGGCCACAGAGCCGCGAAGACGCCGAAGGACAAACTAACGATGTAGGCGACTTTCGGTACGGAATTTCTAGTTGCGACCGTCGTTTTAATACATAAGGGTCCTCCAGGTTAGAAGTGGAACACGGTCTATGTAGTTCGTGAATCAAATGTCCGGGTACGGTACCGTGACAAAAGTGACCGTCACTTTTCTGTGCTAAGCGCCGCGCGGGGTGACGGTCACTTTTGTCCAGCACCTCGTACATATGGTTGGAAGGCAGCGTGGTGCAAGTGCTAGCATAAGTATGATATGGTGCCGGCCACTTAGTAGAGCTAGCGCGACAGGGATCTGAGGCCTCAAAACAACCCCCCCGCGCCGACCGTATCTCCTCCTCGCGACAAAAAAAATCATTAATTTTAATGCCCCAACTTTGTAGAATAGACGTCAGAGAACTATTCTGGGGTGTCGAAATTCGATTTGGAGGCGTGGTTGTGGAGTAGATAGCGTTTGAAAGTGACCCAAGTTTTGGTGGCAGAGGGAACTTTTGAATGCATCACTAGCGAGGCTCTATTATGCACGCCATACACTAATAGGGATAGTATATACCGTATTGAGCGTAGTACAAACCGAGTAATACATGATGAAGTTACGCTAGTACGTTTTCGGTGGCCCTGGATTGGGAAACCAAGTTCAGGGGTCATCACTCGATACTTACTAATCAGGTCTTGGAAGGCTTTGTACATATGGGAAAACTGGCTCATACGTCATCACTCGGCGCTTAGTGACAGACGTTGCCATGACGCTAGCCCTACGATCACCATCGTTCTCATTGAATACACTCATCCACATCCACTTTTCTCTTGCGTTACCGTTTTCAAATTTTGATTTTCCCGGCAGATCTGGGTATAGTAGTATACCAGAATATATTTGTGATAGTGATAGTATGTTAGACTCAATAGCAGTTGGGGAAGCCATAGTAACGAAGTTATGGATGGGAGTATCCTTTGATGCATCTGGGCTCATTTTGTTCTTGTCATTTTTAGATAGCTTACCGCAAGACTCTTGCCATCAAGGTCTTGCTTTACATACTTAGGGTACACTTCTGCTTTGCATCGCTAGGGCATGCCCTATCGTGATCAGTAGAACTCCACATGGAACAGGAAGTACGCTATTATAGTCCCGCACAATGATTACCCCACACATTTACATATCGTAACCTGTGTCAAGAATTCCTTCAATTCATCCACATCATTTCAGAGCTCGCCACGGCCCGTCCAAGACGGCGGGCCGGACGGAACCACATATGATCGTCCGGTCCCGTCTGCAACTAAGAGGATCGCCGCTATGTGGTCCAGCCCCGTCTGCGAAACAAAAAGACTGGAAGGAACCGTGGGTTTGTTGAGTAATCCAAATTCCCAGTGGCGGTTTGGTATGAGTTTGGTATGACATTATAAGCTTCGGTGGGGACGTTTTCAGCACTGCTGCAGCTGGATCCTCCATGCTCCGCTTTGATAAACATTTTACACCCCACCGCAGGTGCACGCTCCGCTGTAATACACTTTGACTCCCTACAGTAGTTTGATATCACTTATGTTACTTAGTAAAGTACAGTTCCAGTATACATCTGCAGCATATCTAGTTCTCTTTTCATTCCATCTTCCACATGCAAGAATTCTCGAAGTAAAAAATGGTTGCTTGCAATCGCAATCAAACCAGACTGTATTCGTAGTTTAAGCTTGTGATATCCCGAGTGACTGTTAATGATACCTAACACATACACACGAAACTGAGTAGGGGACACTAGTTTGCGTCTTGGCTGCGCAGAGCGGCGAGGACTGTAGCCACGCTTGTCATTGCTGGATGGAGGATAGGCGGAGCTGGAAATCTAGTATTGGATTGTGTTTCTTCAGGTTGCTACAAGATTTGGTAATACAGCACTTTCTGCCGACGGGTCATTGGAACATGCACCGGCGACAGTATATCTTGTATCCTAGAAATATTTATCAACCAGAATAATGAACATCTCAGCCACTATAGGAGCGGAAATATCAGCACACCAGCACACGCAGTTGCCAGTTCCCAATTCCCGGTTCTCAGCTTTCGGCTCTGAACGAGTGAGAACATATGTTGCCAACAACAATCTATGTAATCAAGATAAAAATGAAAATCAACAATTTTTTATAGTAACAGCTATCGCCAACCATACAGTTGCGACGGTGCATCTTCAAACACATTCAAAGAGTCTTTATAACCACCTCACCAGAATTCTACAGAAGGTGAATTAATGAGCGATTGCTAGTCATGTCTCTTACAATTAACTATTCTTCATTTAGCAGAATGGGTCTATGGGGAGTTATCAGAATGTAGGCCATTGGCTAAAGAAACATGCCTTTAGAACCGAGTGACTCTGTCGAGACTCAAAGTCACTAATCAAGGACGCAGATGAACCCGCGTTCGTGTACAAAGAGAGAATTGTAAATTGATGACTACGCACAGATGAAAGATGATCAGTGATGATCAGTGTATAACAAAAGATGAGGAAACCAAAACGCCAATGACCCAAAAAGAAATCTCATATGTGTGGAATAGCCATCGTCCAATTCACCGACTCAAATGCATCCGGAGGCAAGGATCTCAAAGAAACGAATGACTCAATAACAATGAACATCCTAGCAGCAATGAAAACGGCCCATGCTAATGCGCAGAGAACCTTACAACCATTCTTCAACCATACGTTTGAATCGCTAGTTACGGCGCTATGCACCTGTCGTAAAGGAGCTCCGAAAAATCTGTTGCTCAAAATCTTGTTGGTCATAGACTTTTTTCTAGAGGCAGAACGGAAGGGATGGGGTTCTTGCTTCGTAGTTGAGATGAAGGGAATTATAAACAGAAGAGCAATCGGAATAACCGCACATGAACCAATGCAACAAGATATCCGCCAAAGCTGATGTTCGATTTCTGTGGGGAACCATTTGCTGTTCCAGGTGGACGCGTGTATGGATCCGTAAAATGCTCCAGCTGCGCTCGAAAAAATGAGGAGAAACGTCCAATGCCATGTACGCCATTTCAAGCTGAAAACATTGTCTGTGTGGGCGCTGCTGCTACTATCTATAGTTGCCATACTCTCGCGATACGGAATGCTTTTGGATACTGGCCAAAACAAGCCAGGAACTTGAACAATCTGGTGACTAATGATGTCAACAAAACCGTGAAGGTAGACACGCACTTTATTTAGAGCGTCTATATCGTCTTGTGATGAAAGCATTTTGAGGTATTTTTGGGCTTTGCCGCATTCGCGTAGACATTCATTTCGAGTGTCGGGGTCTGCAATGGTCTTTGCGGCCTCAACTGCTTGCTTGACTTTAGCTTTGCCTGCAAAATAAATGGCCGTAGCCGCTGCACGATGCACAATCTCAGCAGCGTATGCATTGTCGTTTAGTCTACCGATACCGACTTTCTGAAAATGGCGTCCATAGGCTTCTATGACACGACTACGGACATGTGTAGCTGATTCTTCTATGTCATCCTTGATGAAGGCTAGCTGTTGTTCACTGAGTCTGCTGCAGGCGCTGGCTTTTTGTAGGAATGCATTGGCAGCAGCATTTCCAGCGCCGTAGGGACCCGTAGCCAAATTGAGGAGAGTGGAGAAGATGGCGCGACGGGCAGCTGTACGTGAGGCAGCACGAGCAGCTCTAACAGCAACAATGAGTGGTGTTTCGTGGATTGGCGACGGTATTTTCTTGTTTGCATCTAAGGCTGCCTTCAGAGCTGACTCCAATGTAATAGGTATCAATCCATTGGTAACGCTTTGGACAATTTGATCAAGCGTCTTATCCAAGTCCTTCGCTAAATGATCAACAAACACCATTTTAACAGGATAAACCACTCCCTTGGAAACCAGATGATTAGCTTCTCTATGGGCTGTAGCAAATGCCGCCGTGCACGCAGCCAACTGAATCTGTGGAGGGATCTCGGGCAGCATCCGAACGTGGTTTAAAATCGCCCATTTGACGTCGCGGCGAACGGCACGAGTAAAATAGTGTTTTATGGCTTCTGGAATTACTTTGAATCGTCTCTCGGCCTCGTCAGGGCATTCGTTAATACTGCGGAGGACGGCGATTGCAGCAACCATCTCGCGATGTTCGATGACTGGCGCTCTTTCAACGTCGTTGGGAGTCCTTGCCGGAGCTACCGAAGCTAAACCCAGTATTCTTGGCGAAATTTCAGCTTCCGCTTTGTCCAGTGTTTGGCGCAATAAGTCGACGTAAACAGTCGTGGCCGAGTTGTCCTCCTCACGCAAACCGAAATGCTCCATCGAGATTGACTTGTTGATATCCGCCGGTTTTTCCCACCAAATACCATACATAACTATGGCCAGCAAAACGTGTACAACTGTGTTTAGCTCCAGGTTGGTGATGTGAATACCCTCCATAGACCTCCCAAAACATTGCAAAAGAATCCAGCCCGTCTGCACCATAGCGAACAGCTTTTCCAACCCGTTCGCTTTACTCTTGTCCAGGATTTCCTCCATAGGATAATTATAAATCTTTTTCATCGTTTCATGCCGGCATAAAACCCCAACCCCAATACTATCCCAACTTGGCCCACTTATAGCCATTTGCTCAACCGAAAAGCCTCCCATCAACGCGAAAAATGCCACCTTCAACTTCATACGATTCTGTGTGCTCTTATCTTCCTCCAAAAACTTTGCTGAAATTCTCTCGGTGAATGTGCTGAGCCATGTCTTTGGTTTGTTGTTTGACTTCTCCGCGGTATCTTCGTCGGTATGGGTTTCCGATGCCAGATACTTGTTAACCGCCCTTTGATATTCGTACGCAACTAGGAATTGATGCAAGGCAATTGAGAGTACGATATCGGGGGCGAGTAATGCAATGATGGCTAGGACGGTCTTTTGCGTAAGTTTTCCGAATGGTGCCCGTTTCATCTTCTTGCTTCCTGATCTGTCGACATTCAAATGGACTCCGGTCCAAACACAAGCTGCGAGTGCAGCTACACAAGAGAAGAGTATTGTGAGGGTACCGCGTGTCATGGGGGTTGGTCCCCACTCCATAGGCTTGACATTCGCCGAATCCGATACCGGAGCCGCACCGCAGTGGAGGAGAAGAAGTGAGAAAAAGGTGATAAGAAGTAGATACATGGCTGCGTTTGGTGTTGCTGGTGTTGTAAAAGTTCGACTCAGGAAACCTGGCGAACAGCAGCTTTATCAATCTGTCGGCCTCTCCATTTTTTTTCCCCCTGGAAATTGTGGAGTATCCGTTGCAGCATATATCGCCTGCATACCATTTGAAAGCCTTATTTTTTGATCCAATTGGGGTGACCTGCCGAGTCCACAATCCGGAGAAACTGCTACCACAATCATCGTGTCACTTATCATTCAGCTAAACTTCGCCTCCTCCCACCTTCGTGATTGGAGTTGTCTCACCTTGCTGGACAACACACTAATTCCACGAAACGTAGAAGCACAAAAGTTCGGCAGAAAAGGCAAAATGGGACGCGGGTGTGCCCGATTTACGGAGGTAGCAGGCGGAAAAGAGGAATCCAATTCGATGATTTCTTTAGTTGTGTGCAAAGCCGTACATAAAGCGTTCGGTCTTGCAGACAATATGTAAGTTCAACCGATTGACCAAACTGCTAGACCGTGATCCGCAGGATTAGGGCACATAGCCGCGAAGACGCCGGAGGACAAACTAAAATGTAGGCGACTGTCGGCTACGAAATTCGAGTTGTGATCGCCGTTTTGAGAGCCTCAAAGGCCAGAAGTGGAAGATGGTGGAGTTCGTGAATCAATTGGGGTACAAGACCATGAGGTGCACGACCTTGCATAAGTATGATGATCTGGTGGCCGCCGGGCGCCAAGTCTACTAACGCAATGCGCATCTACCAAAATTCTCACGAGTGCTTCAACAGGACTTTTGTTACTGAGGAAGAGTTTTGTGTATGCTCCGATGAGAAAAAAAAACAGCAGATGGATGAGGCTCTAAAGTTGATTGAGCTATCTTTTAGCGGACAAAGACTTAGCTGAAGCTGCAGCAGATGGGGATGTCAAACTGCAGAGCCGCGGCATTGAGCTACACATATGGTGTCCATACACGAAAAACTAGCACTCACGTGAATCGCCAAAGGAGTGTGCCAGGCTAACGTCACCTGTCCCACCTGATGAAGTGTTCAGAGCTGATTTGTATAATATTTTGAAAATCTCAATATTCGATTATTGAAGATAAAAGCTAATATAATCTCGGCTTTACAATACCTCGATGAACCGTCATCGAGATGAGATCAGATAGCTCCATAGCTGTAGATTAGCCAAGGAATCCTGAGGTCATTGGTGGACTTGTTATTTTACAATATCCGGATTTCCCGAATTGGACCTATATTTTCTCAGGCGTTTGCTCTTCATAGCCCTCAGGTATCAGGTATACAAGGCTCCATAAAACGGTACATATTCCTACGCTATTTGATGCATCACAAACGAGGCTCTGATAGAACAAGCTCGTGCGGATCTGCTCGGACCGTCCCAACCAGTTCCGGAATTTACTACCGATCTCGAGCGGGGGCGGGGTTGCCTGACACTTTTTGTTATTTTTTCGCATCGCGAACTTACAGATGCAGTAGAACTGTATGCGTGCACGAGTAACTCTAGAGGATATGTATGAAAGGTCTGAGGAAGAGCTGCTGAAAATAAGCTTTACATAGACGAGATGACCCCAACGTCCGAGCGTACATGAAAGGTCATCCAGAAATACATCGTCAATTTGGACTCGGCGGCTACAGCCTTCCCCGAAGGTGCTTTAACGCAGATGGGGGAGCTCGCATAATACCAACAGTGTCACAGCGGCTGAGGGCATTTATGCCATAATTCTGGGCATCTGAAGGGCATCTGATGGAAATGAGGAGGATTTTTAAAAGTATACACACAGCATACGTATTCCCCAGGCTGTAAAATGTCGCATGAGCCACCCCACCACGGGTGATTCTTTTGGACGCAGATGAGCGTAGAATGGCTGAATAGCCCTCTTTTCTTTGCAAAAATATAAATTCCATGACGACTGATGATCTCTCTGACGAATGCTGGCTGAATAAGAAGTCGTTGATTTTGCTCCGCCCCCTTCGCGCCGTGATTTTGTGCGGGTGGCGCCAAGTTGAAACCAGCTTGCATCTGCCATCACCCGAACAGAGCACGCCCTCCACCGAAAGAGCTGATTTACAACCACGAGAAAGAGCTAGTAAAGAATAAGATACAACCTGGATCATATCATCGCTCGCTTTTTCTCATCTCCTCTTCCTCATCTCTTCCGACTGACTGTTCAGCACACCGAGATACCCATACATAACACACACACACACGAACAGATACATGTCGTCGCATCAACAACCAGCACCACCACAACCCACGGGTTCGCCCAACGCCAGCGGGCCGAACAAGGCCCCTCCGCCGCTTCCCCATGGATGGTGAGCCCCATTTGTATGAATTTACAATCACACGTGCCAAGAAGACTGATGTCAACAGGATTGCGCAGTGGGATCCCCAGAGTCAGAACTATTACTATGTGCAACCTTCTACGGGAACGATACAGTGGCAGGTTCCTACAAAGGCGGCAGATGACAGTCGACCAAGCACCCCCGCTTCTTCAAACCCTCCCTACCAACCTTCTGTCTACCAACCCGCAACACCCCACTACGACAGTAATCACATGAGCAACAACAGCAACCAGAACACGGCGAGCCCAGAGCAAGGTACGAGAGGAGGTCTCGGATCTCTTGCTGGTGGTATCGCAAATAATCTTCTCTCAGGAGGCGGAAAGAAGCCTCACGGTGGATCTTCTAGCAGCAGTGGTCTCGTGGGAAGTCTTGCATCAGGTCTACTTGGAGGAGGAAAGCCAGGAAAGCACGGTTCCAGCGGCAGCCATGGATCGAGCGGAGGAGGACTACTCGGAACAGCTGCTGGTTTAGCCGGTGGTCTTTTGAATAGCGGAAAGAAGCCTGCTAGCAACGGTGGTCACGGAAGCAGTAGCAGCAGCAGTGGCTTGACCGGAAGTTTGGGTGGACTGATCGGAGGTGTACTTGGAGGTACAGCAGCTGTAAGTTGGCTGAAACTTGTGTGATCTGAGACATGAAGCTAATAATCGGTAGTCAAAATTCACTGGCGGACACGGAAGCAGCGGTAGTAACAACGGTCATGGTAGCAGCGGAGGATACCCGGGTGCGGGTGCCCCTTCACACTCAAACCCGCCTTACGGAGGAAGCAACAACAGCTACAGCGGTGTACCTCCTCCAGCAAGCTACGGTAGCAGTGGATACGGCGGTAGCAACCCCAGCACTCCTTCATACGGAGCACCACATCAGCCACAGCAATACGGTGCCCCTCCTCAACAATATGGTGCTCCTCCTCAGCAATACGGAGCCCCACCACAGCAGTACGGAGCACCCCCACCACAGTACGGTGGACCTCCCCAGCAGCAATACGGAGCACCTCAGCAGGGATACACTGGACAGTATGGAGCATCAAGCCCAGGCTTCCCTCCTCAGCAGTCCGGCCAATACGGAGCACCCCCGGCAGGATACCCTCCCAGCTCTGGACCCGGCGGTCCTAACCAATACGGAGCACCTCCTCAATCATACCCAGGAGGCCCCGGTAGTAGTCCTGCAGGATACCCACCTGCCGGAGGGCCTGGTGGACCAGGAGCATATCCCCCCACTAGCGGCCCCGGAGGACCACCGTACCCCACAACCAGCGGACCTGGTGGACCCGGGGGATACCCTCCCAGCTCCGGGCCCGGTGGATACAACCCAACGAGTGGATTGGGTGGACCTGGCGGTTACACACCTACTAGCGGCCCACCAAGCGGTTACTCGCCCGCTCCTGGTGCAAGCGCAGGATATCAGGGAACACCGCCGCCTATGCAGTACCAGCCCCCTGGATACAGTGCACCACCAAGCCACCAAAACCATTGAGTGTAGTAGTGTAGTTGTGTAGGAGGGTGAGATGTCGTGAGATAGTGTAGTGAGATAGAGTAGTGAGAGAGTGCAGTGGGAGTGCAGTGGGAGTGCAGTGAGATGCTGGAGGATGAAATTTTATGATATTATGGGTATTTTTATGGTTATTAGATAGTACACAAGCGATACCCCTGTTCTACGAATATTATACCATTATTATGCATAACAAGATGAATTTCCCCGAACTCAGATCTTCAGGCATATACTCTACACCATGATCGACCCATGAATCGCGTTCTAAAAATACCCTAACGCGTGCGCGCTCCGAGTGATCCCCCATGTTTCATGTACCTACGTTACCCTCCGGCGCTAACGAAGCTAGCTACCCATGCGGCTCCTAAATTTTCCTGCACTACCGTAACTTTCTCTACAATTCTCTTTTCGCGAAAACCCTCTTCACCTCACCTCACTTCACGACACCCGCAACGCGATTGCAACCCACCAAAAAGAAAAAAATGGCGACACTTTTCAAAACCCTGACGACGCCGGCGCACGAAAAACCCGAGTCGGAAAAACCCAAGTCGAGAATTCTAATTCTTTCTTCTCGAGGAGTTACATACCGTCATAGACACCTTTTACAGGATCTTGTTGCTATGCTTCCGCATAGTAGAAAGGATGCAAAGCTGGATACAAAGAATAATTTGCATTATTTAAATGAAGTTGCGGAATTGTATAATTGTAATGGTGTGCTGTTCTTTGAGGCGAGAAAGAGACAGGATCTTTATATGTGGATGTCGAGAGTTCCTAATGGTCCTTGTGTTAAGTTTCATGTTCACAACTGTAAGTTTCCTCCTGATTCCCTTCTTCTTATCCAGACGGCGCGCTGTGGGTACGCATTTTATAGCGCGCGCGCAACCCTTTCATTCTCGTCAATGGCTATACAGAGACGTTAAAAGACAAGAAAATTGTACTGACAATCCCCTCCCAGTGCACACCATGTCAGAACTCAACTTCACTGGTAACGCCCTAAAAGGCTCCCGCGCAATCGTTTCCTTCGACAAAAACTTCGACCTCCAGCCCTCCTCGGCCCTGATCAAAGAGCTCCTCCTCCACACCTTTTCCGTTCCCAAGGGAGCCCGTAAATCTAAACCCTTCATTGACCGAGTCGTCAGTTTCACTCTAGCCGACGGAAAAGTCTGGGTTCGTCATTTCCAGATCCAAATCACCGCAACCGCAAAGGACAAGAAGATCGAAGCCGACGCCGCCGAGGACGAGAAAGACAAGAAGCCTAAGGAGAAGGAAACTACTGAGCTAGTTGAGATTGGTCCTAGATTTGTTTTGACTCCTATCTTGATCCTAGAGGGATCTTTTGGTGGTCCGAAGGTCTATGAAAATAGAGAATTCGTCTCTCCTAATGCGGTTAGAAGAGAAATTAGGGATAGAAAGGCGGTTAGAGCTTCTGGAAGAGATGGACAGAGGATCAAGAGGAGTGTTAAGAAGAAGGAGGTTGCGAGGGAACAGGCGGTTGCTAAGCAGATGGAGAGGGAGATTGATGATGCTATGCTGTTCGCGTAGATATCATAAAGGGGAACAAAATTTGGGGCTCGGGTTTGGTTTTGCTTGTATATTTACTGTAATGATCATGAAGCGCTTAAAAGTCTTTAGGTTGGGGAATCAAAAGTTGAATAAAAATGGTCAAAAAGTTACTTCTGCAGATACGAACCTTGTGCAGAATACTGAGGCAATATGTGAAGCTATTCTGTTTGCATTTGAACAACCATGCATTACTACTGAGTTTGGAACAAAATAAGAATGTTAAATATGGATTTCCGCATAACTCTAATGCAAAATTCTGCCAGCAACTCTACATGCAAAAAGTATGCAGCACACAAGTGCCCAACAACTATTAAAACACGAATAGCTAAAACCCATTGAAACCCCCACCAAAACCCGAGTCATTAAGTACTAATTTTTTACGTCGCGTTCTCTTTTTTCAGAGCCCACATCTTTCCTTCGTCATTAAATTTTTGGTTTACTCCTCCTTAGCACCACCACGTCCGCTCTTCTCAGCCTCGGCGATGCTCTTCTTGTCGGTCTTGGTCTCAGCTCCCTGGGTCATGCTCTGCATGAAACCAGCCTGCTTCCAAGGGCGCTTGAGCTCTCCGATAGCGGGCTTTCCGAAGAGGTGAACCTGGGTGAGCTTGCTCTCGATAGCGGTCTTGACGGGGATAATGCCTATGGATTATCAGTATCGCGCGCAGTTTGTGGCAGGGTTCTTATGGAGCTTACTCTGGATCAAAAGAGGGTTGGTGTACTTGAAGTAGATGTGCATGACAGCCATCATTCCAACTCCCATAAGAACTCCCTTAACAGCCTGCTTAAGCTGGGACTGGTCGTACTCGTTGATGGTAGTGGTAACGAGCTTAGGCTCCTCTCCGGACATAGGTGGTGCCGGCTCCATGTACTTGAGGGTAGTCTGGTCTATCGCACGGATGTTAGCACGCGATCACGATCCTGATCTTGATCTGACATCCGTGCGCGAGCCCCGGATAAGATAAGACACAAAAAAAGCAGCCTCATACCATTCTTGGTCTTGATGTTCTTGTAGACGAGGAAGTAGATTCCGAGAATGATGACATTGCTGAGAATGTACATTCCACGGATTCCGTTCAACCAGG
Source organism: Pyronema omphalodes (assembly GCA_024516155.1). Taxonomy (NCBI): domain Eukaryota; kingdom Fungi; phylum Ascomycota; class Pezizomycetes; order Pezizales; family Pyronemataceae; genus Pyronema; species Pyronema omphalodes. Next base: position 1,085,705 of record JAJJXM010000009.1, read on the forward strand.
TAGGGTCCTCGAAGGGAATTCTCTTGGAGATTTGCATCATTCCTAGGATGACGACGAGATTGGTGCTGGAAACAGTAGCTCGTCAGTTTTATTGTTTCTCGCGCTGCAGATATGAGGTAAAAGCGTACATTTGCGAGTTCATGATGGCGGTGATGTTTCGTGTGTGCGAAATGCGGTAGAGCTGGTGGCAAATCGGTGGTGAACGGTGAACAGTGAACAGAGAAGTGTTGGGCGTTGGACTGTGCTATTTGAGAGCCTTGGTCTGTGTGACTGCACAGCAACGCTAGAAAGAAGACAGATTGCCAAACGTGGCGTTGCAGCCTGATGTGGCTAGTAGTGTGCGGCTGCGTGACGGAGGCTCTGCAAGGTGCGGCTAGTGAAAGATGGGATCCGGATCGGAAGCTTCTGGAAACGGAGCCGAACGTCAGTGTGGGGAGAGTGTGGAGCGGGAGGTGGAGGATTGGTCATCACGACTGTGAAAATCACGTGCTTTGAGAATCTTCTAAAAAGACGGATTATTTATTATTAAATTCGTTTCAGAAAATGTATCAATATATATTGAGATCAGTCAAAACCTACATCTAATTTGATTATTTCCGGTGTATCAAGGGCTTTGAAGCAGACATGTGGGTACATATGTACTCTTGGTTGTTGTGAATCACTTGAACTTCGAAACTTGAAATTGAAATTGAAATTTGAAATTTGAAACCTGAAACTCAAAATACGGTAGCTTGAATAAATTACTCTTTGTAAAATAATTCTTACTGTAAAAGACGCTCTCCATTCATTATCAATGTTGCATTTCCTCTTTGTCGAATTACAATATCTTCACCGTGCCCGAATCCAAAGCCGTATCCACCACCACCAACAAGCCCTACAAAGCCCCAGATGCAGCTTCCCACGACAACTTCATGTCTGACATTTGCTGTCACTCGAATGCCTGACCGGCATCCCCAATTAGGGAGCGCGTGCCCACGCAAAGTGGGGTCGATGAAATGCCTTCCTGATCATCTCGCATCTGCGAACTTTCTTGCTGAGCTGCATTCCTGACCGCACTGCGATGGAATGTTTCGAGACCAGCCAAGCGAACCACGCTGCAGATAGCGACAATCCCCCAAAGGTACCTTACATAGCTCCATCGCCGATAGCAGAACTTTCGCTTAGAATTATAGACATCCATTCTCAGTATTCCGAACGAGATTCTCCTGCAGATTTTCGAATTCCTCGAACCCGTGCAGCTTGCTCCGGTTGCGCGCGTTAATCATCGCCTCCACGAACTGACGATCCCACGCGTTTACTCACAGTACATTGCCGACACAAACTTCATCAGCAATCTCCCAATTGCAACAAAAGTCCCCGAACGATATGCCAAGTATGTCAAGCATCTGGCAGCTTGGGGCCAGCATTCCTCGGCAGATTCAAAGTTCCGTGATTATCCCAATGTGACCACTGTCTCTTGGGATCTCGGACCAGATCCGATTGACAGCACTTACTTTACTACCTCTACCTTTTCTACTGAGTTTATGTCCGCAGTGACTTCACTACGCCTCGAACTTACCACCTCTTATCGCGGTGTGCTTTATCTTCACCACACACGCCCGTTCCGCTGGTTCGAGGATGCTTTTGGACGATGCAAGAACCTTCGTAGCTTGAGCCTCCACCCCACACGTTATGAGCTTCCACCCATGACCGAGTTTGTGCCATTCGGTGGTCCTGTGGCACGAGAACATGAACTCATTGAACTAATTGATACGCTGTTTGGAGATTCACTTGAGGAGTTGACTTTTGAATGGTGTCCGCCGTTCCGCGTCTCTGCTGCCAACTTTCTTCTGGATAGTCGACTCAATAGCACAGATGGATTCTCCGCACTGAAAGTTTTGAAACTGCCGTTCTCTTCCAGACTCAATCTTTCGAAGCAGTCAGATCCGCATTCATTACCTACACGCAAAATCCTTTATCACGCATACCAGATTTCACTCATTCGACCAAACCTCAAAATCCGCAATCTCCAGCTACCTGATGACCAACCCTCCGGATTTTGTCCGTTAATTGTTGATTTTTTGGGCCTGTCATTGGACGAGATAGTACCTTTCTTCGACTGGATCGTCGCCACATTTCCCAGTTGGAACCGCGAGCTTTTATTTCCAGAGCCTCCATTGCATCGCCAGCCAATGGATGTGTACGACCTTGTAGATACCATTGGAAGCCTTGGGATTAAATTTGGTTTACGTCACTATATACACCGCCGACATCCCCTGAATCCATTGAAGTTATCTTTTTCGAGCGATCTATGCACAATCTCACCAACCAGCGTTAGCTTGGAAATGTCACCTCCTGACCACATACCATCCCATAAGATTGCCTATTTAGATCGAGGAGACGCCGATATTTGGTATACCTGGTTGGAGGCCAATTTACCATACGAAAGGTTGGAGGAGCTATCCATTATAGCGCCCAGCACTGTACCACCGGCGAAATCGGATGAAGTCATGCATCCAGGAAGCGCGTTAGTAGAGGTCTTAGTTGCCGCGGTAAACAGGATGCGAATTAAACGGTTGCGGGTTCCTTTAAGGACCAGTAAATTTGTTGGGTTGGCTAAGTGTGAATGTCTGGAGAGACTGGAGGTGAGGGGGGCTTTTGTGCGGGAAAGCGAGGTTAGAGAGCTATTGACGGAACTGGGAAGAAAAGGGTTGAAGGAGTTTACGTTGCATGGCTGGATCGAGGGAGATGCAAGCACCGTTAACGCCATACGGGAAACGGTCTTTGAAATCCTCGGAAAGCATGCCACGGTAAAACTAGAGCTGGAGTTCATTCGTTCTCCGTATCGGTCTGGACATGTCGCTTTCCGGAGCACCTATTAAATGAAACCAATTACGGAGATTTGTATTCCTCTTTCGTGGCCGGTCTACAATCACTATATTTGTGTAAAATAATATCAGGTTTTAGTTTCTTTTTCTTGGAACTCCGTTAAAAGTTTCCATGTTGTGTGGTTCACGGTACACTCCTCCAAGGTTCACCTTCCCGAATCACAAACGACAGCCTCGAAAAATCAGGATTGGGGGCTCTCGTCGCGTATCTAGCGCTCAATTATCTCTGATTTTCATCGCTTACCCGCGCTTCTGCCAGTGTATTAAACAGCAAGGTGTTGGAGTCTTGTCGGTAAACGATAAGCTCGCGTGGTTCTATCGATGGCGACATAGACAGTCATTTCGTTTACCTTTCAGCCACTACCGGACCGACATGAAAGAAGCGGCGAGGCGTATTATCTCCACAGAGTATTGGTACTGACGTATTGTCGGCAACCATGAAAACAGAGCTGGACAGGTAGACGCTGGAAGAAACGAGTGTTGGCCGCACTACCTCATACTTATAATGACTTGCACCTCTGCCCCCGCGCATAGGAATTCTGATGCCGAACCCCCAAACTTATACAATGCATCCTCTCCTCTTCGTGTTTCTCCTCGCCAGGAGTGCACTTTCCCGACCCACTCCCGAATTTGCTGGAATCGGGCCCTGGGAGGGCGAGTTCTTCGGTGCCGATCCCGGACAGGACAACCGTTTTGGAGTTGGTCCTATGATGGGAGGACGCAAAGCTTTTGGAAATCCATACAGCAACCCTCTCGGTAACCCCTACGCCGCCAACCCCTACGCCGCTCCTATCACCGTCGACCAGTTCGGAAACCCCATCCAGATTGCTCACGTTGATCAATTCGGAAACCCTGTTCAGGTTGTTCAGGTCGACCAGTTTGGCAACATCGTCCCCTTCGTTGGTACCATCGCCAACCCCGATGCCATCGCCGGAAACCCTTACGGCGTTGGCAATGTCTCCCCGGAGGACCTTCTTCAGGCTGCTACTGCGTCTGACTTTGTCGTCGTTGAGCCCGAGCCCGAACCCGCTCCCCCTCCTGAGCCCATTGACCTAATGTCTGCCCCCAAGGAAAAGATCGCTGAGGTCATCCCCGTCAAGGGTCCTCCGAAGGCTAAGAAGCCTAAGAAGGAGAAGGAGGTTGTTGAAGTCGTTGAGGAGGAGAAGCCAGATGAGAAGGTTGATATCCTCGACATTGACGACGAAGACGAGGAAGAGGAGGAGGAGGAGGAAGTCAAGCCCTTTGACTTCATGGGAGGACGTAAGGAGCGTTGGGGTATTGCCGGCCAGGGCAAATACATTGACGCTGCCAAGGGAGACCACAAGTTCACCGCCGGAGCCGAGTGGGACCGTGGTGACAGACGCCAGAAGTACGGACGTTTTGGATCTCTTGGTGGATTCCTCGAACCCGAGGAGCCCCAGACCAAGCCTAAGAAGGCCAAGAAGCCCGAGCCTGAGCCTGAGGAGGTCGAGGAGGAAGTAGAAGTCGTCGTTGAGGAGCCCGAACCCGAGCCTGAGGTCCCCGTCGAGATGCCCGACCTTCCTGAGGTTGAGGTAACCCAGGACCCTGATCACCCCCTCAAGTACAACGTCAACATTGGAGGTATCAAGACTGGACCCGACGATGAGACTGGACCCTCCGACTTCCATGTTTTCACCGACGAGACCACCCTCAAGCTTAGCTCTAACGATATGAACCCCGAGGCTGAAAAGTACATCTTCGAGAAGATGATGCCTAAGCTGACCGGAGAGCGCAGGAAGAAGGGAGGAAACGGAGGTGGAAACATCTTCAGTGTTTTCGGTGACGATGCTTAATTAAAAATACTGCTTTAATTTTTACTTTCTTTTTGTTTTCCCTTGATTGATTTCACCTGTACTTTCTTTTTTCATGTACACGAGAGGAAATCTGGGAGGATAATTAGGGCGCAATATGGGGCGTTGTTACGATATTTTTATGGAATGGAAAACTTCTAGCCTGTTGACCTGCACCTCAACGGACAAATTGGTTTTTTCTGTTCAATTCTAAAATACCGCAGCCCGGTGATATTTGAAAACGTCATTATTAAAATTTTTAAAGCTTCGAATGCCACGGAAATTTTTGGGGATATTGGCCGAGTACCGTCAAAAATTGCTCCACAAATGACTTACTTGTGTGATTTATGGGTCAGAACGGTCACAACACCAAGCTAGGTTGTATAACGAAGGGATAAAATTGATTTGAAACATCTGCTCCACCCTTCTTGAACTTTCCTACTGCTTGGGTACTGTTTACCTGGCCGAAGACTATTAGTCTCTATACAATGTCATAAAGTCAATTCTAACCCTTGGAGCCTCCCACACCTGACTCTAGAAAACGGCGGGAAATGCGGGCCGTTGACGGAGGATGTCATATAAATGCCACAATTATGACCTACCTAGCGGCTAACGAAAATTCCAGAATCACATCATTGATACAGGCTTCACGGGATATATCTGGTCTAAAATGATGCAATAATACATAAGCGCCATTTGCGACAACTATGTAACTCTTTCGCAGTAACAAAGCCATAGTATGAGCACAAAAGTCTTTCAAGATAATTAGTGAATGCTATTGACGGATTTATGATTGATTTACCCGGAGAGGTGGGGACCCCAAGGTTTTCATGTCCGTTAATTAAAATTAGCATTTCTTAGTAGAATGCTCTTGTTCGTTCCAAGTTACTATTCAATACTTCCCTGTTATTCGCTTGGATTATCAGAATGGCTCCATTCGGAACTCCAGGTAAACGGTATTCCTAGATATGTGTCCCGAAGCCGGAAACTGGATCACACCTTATCACTCGATCAGTAGGCTGGTTGCCTATTTAAGTCATTACGATTCCACTCAATATTTTCTTCCTCACCCGCACTCGACAACACATCAATCTCAAATCAATTCATTTAATCAATCATCAGGATGAAGCAAGGAACCGTCTTTTACCTCTGCGCCCTCGTGGCCTCTGCCGCGTATGCTTTATCAAAGTAATGCACTAATATTGGATATTTGCTAATAATTCATCAGTGCCGCTGTTCCTGGCTACGGACAGTACTACCCCAGTGCTCTCCGCAACTTCCCTGCCACCGAAGAGATTGAGACCACTGATGACTCCACCTACTACGCCCCCTACAAGGGATTCAACGACTACCACCCTTCCACCAACTACCACCCCAGCTTGAGCAAGCCCGCCATGTACCGTGCCTACGACCGTCAGTCTGCTGAGTACGAGGAGACCGACGCCTCCTCCGAGAACCAGAACGCCAACGAGAACGCCATGGCTACTGACAACTTGGCCGGAGCTAAGTCTGAGAACGCCAACGAGAACGCCAACTTGGCCAAGGGAGGAGAGGCTTTCGGATTCGGTGCTCTCGAGTCCGACAACCGTAACTTGCTTGCCAACGAGAACAACATCGAGGTTGCCAACGCCAACAAGAACGAGCTCGGTGTCGAGGTTGCCAACTTCAACGCCAACGAGAACTCCGCTGAGCAGGAGTCTGCTGCTCTCGCTGAGGTCATGAACGAGGACAACGCCGAGTTCACTGACTACCAGGAGAACGAGACCGACAACCTCAACCTCAACGACAACGTCAACGAGAAGGCCCGCAAGGTCAACTGCTAAATATCTCCCGTGAACCATAAGAAAGTCTAACGCAGTCTGAAATTCAACCGGCGGTCATTCATTTACTGGACTACGTTCATCTGATAATAATGATAATAATAATATCCAAAATCACGACCGGTTCACGGAAGACATTCATTGAATGACATACTATAGTCATCAACTAATACGTCCGAATACGATTGTTATACGAAAGACGCTCCTTCAATATATTACCATTATACACCAGATGTTCGTTTTAAGGCGTTATCTCTACCGAGAAGATGACGATCGTTACACAAAAGACATTCGCTATAAACCGATAATCGCGATATCGAAGACGTTCGCTACATACACAAAATATATCATACATCATACATACGGCGGAACTATACCATACATCCACGATCATTATATAGAAGACACTCGTTCCTGGGCTACGGCGTTAAGGCGTTTTGTCCTTGTAAAATGGAAAGGAAACTGGACCTCGGTCGCTATACATTCGACTGTTAGGGCTCCAATATCAAGCTACCGATCAAGGCGGTCGCAATGTCAACCATCATAGGCTTAGTGCCCTACTTTCTGCACCTTAGCCTTGGCGGTAGCTTAACAGTTTAAATTATACACGACACACGGTCAATGATCACGGTACCGACAACACTCCTTAATGAGATTTAGCGTTATGGTGTTATGTATGCTCCCATCAAACATAACAATAATTCAAGCGCACATGGGTATCATCACGATCGTTCTACAGGCGGCTTTCGTTTTACTCGGACAGCAATCGTTACAGTAATATCCCTTCGACTGTATCAGCAAACGCTATATATAAGAGTGGTCGCCGCAATCATGAGATTCTGCAACCATGCCAATCACCTCAGTCTCGGTTTCTCCGCCTTCCCCGGTCTGCCCTTTAGCTGTCACTCTACTCTAAGGGATGATACGAATGACGATTGCGGAACAAACAATAATTGTTTTGCGGGGCAACACGGCGTTAACGGATTTATATAAAAAACAGAAAAGCCAAAAAAATATTTAAAACATCACCACGATGGTGATATTAATACATTAATACCTAATACACCCCGATCACAATCACCACCGCAAAATCCTTTTGACTGTCCTACCAAGAATCAAAATCCATACTCGGTATTCCCTCACAACACCCAAGTCTACCTTGTAGCTCGACAGTATAAAGGATAATACGATGAAGATTGCGGCACCCGCGACGGCGCCCGTTTATGCACGGATAAATGGGTATCACCGTCCAGTTTTTGAGACATAGACAAGATACAATCAAAGACATGGGTGGTATTAATCAAGAATCAGGCAACGGGAGTTTAGGCAACCGTTATGAGGTAAACGGTTCCTATTCCCGACCCCAGGAAAAGCAACAGCGGTTCCTGGTTCAACAGACGAATTGGTATTAGATAAAGCGCTATCGATGCCAATTCTCGTCTGACAAATTTCATTCGTTTTTTAGTAGAGCACTATCAACGCCTGGTTCAAAAAAAAATATCCACGCTTTCGAAATCAATATCGTCGCCTTCGAAAAAGATCGGTCCCAGACAAAGTAATAGAACCAACGCCTGTTCGAAAAGCCGAAAAGCCGAAAAGCGATGCCAACGCCTTCGAAAAAGCAACGATTCCACAAGCGACGGATAGACAAAAAAAAAGAAATAGAATATATCACTATCGTCACTGTCAGATGAATGATTAGGAATGGCGATTAGGTACCCGTCATACGCACAATAATCATGAAGCTGAGGTGACGATACGTGATATGAAGTGGAGAAAGATTAATAACGATGTGCGCAATCGTTACTTTCGATACTTATCCTAATAATACTACTAATAATAATGTTTAATGTTTAATACTGATCATAATGGCAATGGGTGGAGAATGGATGGAGAAAAAGTCATAATGATTCACACAGTCGTTACTGTTAATAATGTATGGATAAGGGGTTTCTGATGTATGATTCGGTAGATTTAACGCTCAGTTTGGTTGGTTGGATATTGGGACTGTATAAGGACTTTCTTAGAAAAATGGAGATTATTAGCAGACTTAGGGATACATGGAAATAGCAGAAATAGATTAGCTCTTTGTAAAATCTTTTTAGAATTGAACAGGGAAAATTTATTTCGAAATTGTTGATTCCATTTGTGCTTCGAGTCATTGCTAAACATAATATGAAGCAGTCGACTAAATCATGACACTCACCTTGAAAACTAGATTTCAGAATGTCTAATAAATCTTTTTTTTGTTGATCTGCTCAAAGTTGAAATCCATGAGTATTGGCATAGCCAGTGTAGCAGCCAGAGTTTCTACGAGCTATGTGATTAGCAAGGCGATCTTGCTAGTGTTCGACTTGCTTTTTTCTTTCCTACTTCAGACAAACCCGGGTTTGATAGGAAAACATCAACTAGTGCAACGTTTAATTGGCTTTAGTGAGTTGTTTTGGGTAAAAAAAACTTGCACTAATTTATGCAGCCTCGTTTTGAGTCTTGGCAACCTGACATTGCCGCAATAATTATCCACCATCTATCCACTACCTGCGACACATGTATTCATAAGGTCTCCAAAGTTACTGCTCTAGTGATTCTAATGCTGTTGAATTTTCACCGTGAGATATACCTTTTTGTATGTAAAAACTCCCAAACAACATTTGACGGGATTGGTTCTCAGCTCGCCTGACGTTAAGTGGTCACGTTCCACAAGTCATAAAAGAGCAAAATTTCGGCGCACCTTGAAATATGCCATGAATTATATGAAATATACTACACCTATTGGTAAAGCTCCATGATCATTATATCTTATTCCTTGTCCTGTCTATCGGAATATTATGTGCGGAAAGTGTCGGATTCAACCGCGACATCACACTCGTCCATCACTTTCGTGTCATATGTATGTGTTTTCGGTCAGCGTAAGATATGAAAAAATAAATTAAACTAACTGATCGTAATTTACACTGTATACCACCTCCAAACACTCTTCTCGTATGGCTTCTGAAGCCATGACCAGAATGATGAGAAAACGTGACCGTCCTCTTGAAGTCGGCCAGTTGTATCCAAAGGCCTTTTTTCGCTGATGTTATTTGGCGCTGCATCAGTAATCAGTGTTTTAGAATCCCGATTCTGACTCTCAAGATCCACCTCCGAAAGATCAATTGGATCCGTCTGAACTTCCATGTCCTTGGTTTTGTGAAGCCCTCCCCATTCCAGTATAACCGCACACATACTTCCGATCCCAATCAAAAATGGAATAAGTTGACCCATACTTCCCAACACAACATCAACATCTCGGATATGGTTCCATATAATCATCATTTCCACTGAGGCAATGTAAAAACCGATGATACAGCATCCCATGAATGCACCTGTAAAATCTGCTATCCAGTTGACGTGTTTTACTCTGTGGCGTTTCTGAGGGGAGGTTAAAAACTGCATGATCCCTGGTAGAGCTTTCTTCTCAGAAAAGTGGCTTTGGATGACCCGGTACAGAATCCATAGCTCCATAAGAACCAAGAGAATACATCCGATTCTACCCAATACTCGGATCCATCCAAAGAAGTTAAGTTTAACAAAAAAGAATGCCCATCCGGTGCATGGTGAACGCTGCAATACATCCAGTCCTAAATTCAATTTGTTAGCGATAAATCATGATTGCATCCAGAATGTGCCATACCTCTCCACCAAAACCAAACACTGTATAGGTTAAGACCGAGATCAATAGAGAGCTTTCCGAGTGGCTTGAGGGTGTGGCTCATGAACCACCGCAAGTCAACGTGGCCAAAAGATTTTGGACGACTAAATTTCAACTCTTCAGGGCTGGAAATTTGGACGGAGCAAAATGTAAAGATGACAATAATTGCTGCTTCGACTACTTCAAACGAGTCATCCGTGACAGTCATGTATGTGAGAGCGATGAACATGGCGAACTGGCCAGTCTCATTAGCTCCGAAACTCTCTTATATGGACGTGGTAGTTGGTACTTGGTAAAAGCTGTTTGCGAACGCAATGCCCTTCGACGATTCTTGGCGATATGCACCGGATATCGTTGTCGCAAAGCCTTTCGATAAGTCAGTGGTATTCAATGAATCAGGCGGATTGGGCCTTGGAGTAGAAAGCCTACCTTGTATGTAAATACCTAGCCTAATCCCAAGGCCGTACATGTCGGAATTACCTCTAAATCCGCATTCTTGCGCCGGGTTCGCTGTGTCGTTGGTTACGGTTGTTCCATTAACTTGTGCTGCGACAGGTGTTGAGATCAGAAGAAACAGCAAAAGTATCGCCCCCAAACGGGCGAGTGATTGAGTCATCATTAGTCCTCAACAGCAATTAGTTTTCGAGGGAAAGTTGAGTTGTGGCACTGTCAAAGGGTGGTGAGGCTGTAGTTTAAATTCATCTTGCGTAGTAAGAACTGCGGGCATGCGACGATGATCCGAATTGTAGCGCTTTGTCCATCAGAATTCAATATGCAGCGATAAGTCCGTACGGATAAGTGTAGCCGGCCCTCCTGCCTTGAAAGTATCCATGTGTTGAAGTCAGGCTCGGAGAACGGAGGTCGTTTGATTCCGACGAATAAAAAGGTTTGGTCGCCAGAGCAGTCGCACGGGTTGCATTGTGCTTTTAGAGCCGCCACGCAGCTGATGCCTAGTTCGGCTCATTTATATGTTCATCAGTGAATAGGTAGTAGTTTATTAATCCTTGACTCGTAATACACTACCAATAGGTATTCAATCCTTTCAGATGTACTTTAAATTGTCTGCTCAAATGGGCCACAGTGCCGGGAATGCGTGTAAGAGAACTGTATTTGTCTCAGCTGGGTATTTCAACTTCTTTTCTTTCTTTGCTTTTCCGAAGCTGATGAATTTTTCGGCAGCGCATTCGGATAGCAAATAAAACTGTCATAAGGCAAGTTCGAAATATGCTAGGGTCAGGCGGGCTGCGTCGCTATTGGGCTCGCTAACTGACTCAATACAACTAAGCGAGTGCTTACCCATGACTAAAGAGTTCTTTCGTCAACCAGAGTCGAAAATCACTCAACTTATCTCCAGGATTACATTAGAGCCAAATTTACAAACAGAACACAAACGAGTCATTGATTGATTGTCACGACCGACGGAGGCTGGCCGCTAGTGTTACGGTTATCACACTTCCGCTTCGAACATACTACTGTACACCCGTACTTTTTAACGCCATTACCAAGCGCGATCCATCGAAGCTAGCCACGCGCTTAGTACCTTGATGCGTCACCCGTAGGAAGATTTTAACACTGAACGTGTGAAGACGGATGAAAATGTACTAATGATAAGTATGGCATCTTTTATCGCCCTCAAAAGCGAATTTGGCTTGGTCCTTTTGAATACAAAATTTATTGGTTCGTTCATACCGAATCAGTGAATGGTAAGTTCACACAAAGTTTACGATGTCTGGATTCTGGCTTTTGGAGCACACCGTCCTTTAGGTCTGGAAATATCAAATATATTTTTAAGGTTTCGCTACCAGATATTGAAAGCGGGCTGGGCCGCTTTTCTGCAGTTAAATGCTGCATTTGGATACGACCCTTATATGTGTTTGCCTTACAGGACCGGCGGCTTTGATAAAGCGTGAGGTGCAGAGATCCATAATAAAACATAACCAGAGTGATTGTACGAAACAAAATAATACCAGCCACTGAAGCATGTCGAGGAAAATAATTTCCCGGGGTCATAGCCAAGTATCTTAATACTGCGCATAACTTATATTTATCAGCAAAATATCCTATGTATAAGGCCCTGGTTCGTGATACCCTCTCGGTATTTATTTTATTTTTTATTTTAGCTTTCTACATAGGAACCTCTGCAACACACTTTCATATGCTGTCAATAGATTTTAAAATTTGAAGCGAGCTCCATCGGAGGTAACTTTAAACTTGAGATCGACGATTTTGGGAAGGAATGGATATACAAGCAGGTAAGCCGAATGTTGATCTGTGGAAAGTGGGATTGAACTCGACAAAATTAGGACTGGTCCGATTTGATTGATATCCGGAAATTCGCACAATAAATCGCTACACGGCCTCGGTTATGAGGAATGTTATCCGCTGTACTAATACGGGTGGTCATGTGGCGCCTGGTGAGCTTGAAATGACTGTCTACTTCGACCAGAAAACCACGGCACCGAGGTTTGATATATAAATAAATTCCTTCGTCAAGTAATTTAGAAAGATACTCAAGGATCAAATTGAAAAGGTCGGATTTGTTGATGTTGCTGACCGTGACGTTAAGCAGCCTTTCGGACCCTAGGCCCATGAAAGACAAGAATGATCCTGGAACTGAGGCATACAAAAGGACGATATTCTTGAAATGAATGAAAACATTATTTTCAAAGGCGAAAAAAGTTTACAAGAGCGCATGCAATGGTATTCATAAAAACTACCATATGTGCTCAATGCTGTGACACCCTCCTCTAACTTTATGCTCTTTGCAATACCAACTCTTGTCAGACGCATTGTGAGTAGTCAGAATTCCAAGTAAGATTCTGCGGTGGTATTCATGAAGTTATATTTTTGCATTTTAATATTTCTAGAAAGACATACCAAGTCTGCTATATATTGGTGTTTTGTAATTGTAGTGCTGTGCGGTGATCTGCTGGTCAGTGACACGTGATGTGCATTTCTCGCGTCGCGCGGAGCTCACCTCTCCTCTCCTCTTCTTCATCGGCGTTCGCCACTACCTTCCACTTTTCAGCTTCAGCCTTGCAACCATCGCCAGCCCTATCATGTTCCATCATCTTCTACTCTCCCGTGGTGATTTCGAAATTTCATCCACAGCCTTGCTTCATCGGCGCCTACTGTGCACATCCTGCACATTTGCACCTGCGCTGTTACATACCCCTCAGTGGCACCCCGCTGTGCTAACGACCGCGCACCATAGCCTTGGAACTCAGTTATCTCCTTGTTGCACCTTCTCGTGTGACCAAATCTACCAGTCTTGAAGCGAGAATTACCTCCTGAGGTCTATTTTGCACGCTTGCAATTATCAAAACGCGTCTGTTTCCAGAAGAAGTCCAGGTGGCTTCCGTATCTCACCATTCGGCCATATCCAGCTCTCAAAAACCTATCCTAGGAATCGCTGTCCGAACCTACCTGCGACCCGCTTTGCAACCTTTCTGCCACGTATGTTGGCAAACTATGACTGAGCACCGCAATCAGTCGTAGTAGTACTTGTTGTGCACATCGACGTGCGCAATTTGCTTTCAACATTTCCAGCTACTACCTATACACACCGCCTGAATACACCGCTACCGCTGTCGCGAGTTCTCAACGCCATCTGTCGCGCAACTGCTCTACAGCAATCCTTATTATTATCAGAAATATTCTACCTCTGCTATCCGCTTGTATCTCGGCTCTTCTAGTTGCACCTGCGATCTGTACTGGCTTGCCTTCGCTGTTGTCTTGAGGAGACATCGGGTTAGCCCGCCTCGACCCCTCATACGGTCCTATCCATACGAAGCTCCGCCTGGTAGTTCTTATTAAATCCCACAAACACTGCTGCTTGCAAGGCATGTCACAGAATTGGGACGAGGTACCACTATTGGATTTCCGTGTACTCGGGTTTGCGATGTGTGACTGATGCTGGAAAGATCGCCAGGCCCACTGGTCTCACGAGTTACCACGGTGCAAATACCACAGCTAAATATTGTTCAACAGACGAACGAATCGACCAAATTTATTCTAGTCACAAAGAAGCCATCCTCTCTTTGGCACGCGTGTGTTTCAGCCACATTCAGGAAGTCTCGCAATGTGAGCTTAAAGACTTTGGGCCGCTCATTATACGTGCTGCAAGTGATTTAAACTCAGGCTTCGATGCTATATCTCACCTCGGCTCGCATGAAGAATTCTTGGAAGATTTCTCTAGAAATTTTCTCCCGACCTCTGGAAGCAACCAGAGTCCTTCTGTACAAGCTATTCTTCCCTACGAACGTCCAGAGCCTGGCGTATTGTCAACCCAACTTAAACGAATCGAAGGTGTCATTGACGGCAGTCTCAAAAAAGGACATATCAATGGATTAGAATTTAGTCAGTGGCATCAAACGCCGTACAGGAGGAATGCCGGCGACGAGACATATACGTACGCTGCCAGTGAGTGCCAACCTAGGAACGAACAAACGTTCGAAACCAGATCTATCCCGGATAAGTCGCGGGTGAGACCCTCTATTCAACCTACACGACCTCGTTCACAATCGACAAACTTCACTTCTCATCCAGGATCCACTGCCTCTCTACAACATAATTCTACTGCCGCTACAAGTAATGCATCCTACCGACAGAAGCACAGACCAGGCCCTTATCCGAATTTCCTACCCGGTCATTCGTCTTCTGAGGTCCCGAGAGTCATGGGTCCTCCATCGACCAGCAATTCAATTGGCTACTCACAAGGCTTCCCACTCGACCTTTCTTCGCAATATTCATATCGAGCAAAGCGTAGCAAGCGTTCTTTGGTAGAGGTAGAATCGGTAGCCGAGACGGAAACTACATCTGCAAAAGCTTCAGCCTCAGACCGTGTCTGCACAGAATGTCAACCTCCTAGAGCCTTCCCATTTCCACGGGATTTAAAGCTACACCAAAGCAGCAAGCACGGCAGTGGAGTTGTATGCCCGATCTGCAGGGAGTCACTTGCATCGCATTACAGTTTGACTCGACATCTAGCAACCAAGCATCATCAAGGGTTTCCTTGTCGCATTGGTACTTGTACAATTGTCGTTGGGACAGACCGTGCACTTTCTCAGCATCAGTTCATAAAGCATCAACAAGGAAAGACCTGCGAGCATTGTGGAGAGGTTATCGCGAGACACAAATTCAATAAACACTTGACGGAAGATCATAAGAAGGGTGGCCATGCTTGCACGGGATGCCTAGAGCACTTTACAAGTGAAAACAGTCTGAGAGCACACCGGAAGGACTGTACCAGTTCACAAAACCGCATTCAGTCGTCTGATCCAGGACACATTCTGTCAATGACAAGTACAACAAGCATAATGGATCGTTCTCTCTTTCACCATACCCATCTTGGATGAAGTTCATGTCAGATTGGAATCACTTTACGCCAGGGTATGCCGAGTGCGGATTATTGCAGAGTATATACGAAACTGTAATTACATGTCCATACTGGATAGGAACGGAAAGCGTTCGATTGTTTATGATATTCTATAAGTTTCACTCAGTCTTCCCACTGACCCGATTCTTGCTGTTGTGGCTTGTCAAGCCCTATCGCGGAAACGACACGCCTTTATGAATAGCACTTTTTCATGCTTTTTCCTCAATGTTTTCTATCATGTAGCGATTCCTCACGATTCCGTTTTTATTTGAGTTTTGAATACTTTCTTATGATTGACGATTTATTATGTCTCACGACCTACACGACAGCAACGATAGATCGACACGCCATGTGGCGTATCTTTAAGATGAACATATTCATTGTAAATGGAGGAGAAGAAAGTTTGGTCTATACATAGAGCTCTCTGCATTCTCCAGGCCTTAAGAAACTCGGTTTATAAATAAAGCTTTGGGAACCCACACACTTTTACTGCTGTCCAGATATCTGTTCGAATGACTTAATCCCTTCTCGTCCTAACGCTGTCGCAACCCCAACGGCCCCAGCTCCCACAGTCAACATCCGTTTCATACTGGCCTTATCAGAAACCCCCCCAACCCCAATGACTAGAATGTTTGTCAAACCGACTTTATCTAATCCACGTCGGATTGTATTGACATTCCCTAACGCAAGCCGATGAATCATCTCACCACCCAACCCGCCTATTCCAGTCCCTGCTTCACTCTGCAATGTCGGCTTCCACCTATCCTCACCACTCGTCAGATCCAAACTCATATCTAGACATGACCCCAATGTATTAATCGCAGTGATGAAACTCAGCGTAGTCGGAAAATCTTGCAAAATAGAAATTAGTGTATCATATTGCCCCTGGTAAGTATAAGGCGGTGTCTTAATTCCCAATGGTATCCTTGGCTCCTCGGGAAGTAGTGTCAGGTACTCCGTCAAACCACTGGGCGAGTAGGCTGGAGGTGGTTTACCGGCTATGTTGGGACAAGACAAGTTGATTTCTACCCATATGTTTATGTTGTAGTCGGCTGAGAAGCGGGTGATGCTTGCAACTGCCAGTTGAACTTCAGTAGGGGTGCCGGTGACGGAGATTATGAAGGGCTTTTTTTGTGGCCCGGTACCATCTTCGGTAAGGGAACGCGTGACGTCGAGATAGTAATGGAGAGGATGAGGGGAATAGCCGTAGGTATTTAGAGATGAGGAATTAAAGAATGTATGTTGATGATGAGTAGGGTCATGAGGAAAGCCGGAGAGCAGCGAGGTGCGGGTTGTAACAGCGCCTGTATGGGGGCATTCATAAAGTGCGGTGATATCCTCCGCTGTGGTAGCCCAAGGTGAAGCAGAGTTCAGGAGCGGTGGCGAAAGTTTGAGGGGTGCCATGTTACGATGACGGATGATTATTTCACGTAGTGATGAGCTGTCAAACAGAAAATTTCGTTTTTTTTTCCCTTCATTTTTTATCCAGCAGGAGTAGGAACAAAATGCCTTTTTAAAGATCTGTGTTTCAGGTTGGGGATGGTTACATTGTTGCACCTATCAGAGAGGGGTTGAGTGATAGACGGAAGCAATATCTACCGCTGCGGTAATATTGCTACGGCATCCTGGTTCCCGAAAGGAAAGATTCGACATATCAATGCTCCCTACACTGCTCATGCCATTCTCTTTCCCTCCCTGTAGAAACAAATTTTGAAATTTTTAACGAACGATGAAGCTCAGCGGTTGTTGATGCAAGTAGCCGCTATGCGATAAGCAGCTGAGTTTGAGATGCGCACGCCGGCCTGATCCATCACGATGGGTACACACGATGATGCTACTACGCAGTAGTTTTTTGTGGGGAAAAAGCAAGAAGATATCTTGGCTGATTGTTGATTCTCCCTAAGCTAGCGGCCCATGCCAGATGACGAGAGGAAGAGTTGAAAAAGTGGAACAGGTTGGGAGAGGAGTGGGGTGAGGGGTTATGATGAAGAGGAGGCGTTGTGAGGAGAATTACATACAGTGGAGACGTTGGTGGGGCTGCGGTGGGTCTTCTATTTTGGTGAGCAAAAGTGAAATTATATTCCTTTTTTATGTATAATTCCATTTTAAGCACCTCCTGTGAGCGCATAGAGCGGTACAGTACCCGAAAATCTCGGCATGCCGATGCAGTCTCAGGGCTGTTTTCACCTGTTTCAGAGAGGATCGTCCCGAAGCTACGGACGCTACATAGCCAAGCATAGAGTATGTAAGCCTAAGATAGCTGGTGATCTAATCAATTCCGGTTAGTAGCATGGGACAAAGGCGGGGTAGGGAGAAGTGACCATGTCCGGCCATGCCGTGCAAGACACCATCACCATCATATAGATATTTATACACAATGCAAATTGGAGCATTGCTCTAAGGCCGAGAAACGGAGACACAACTTGTCATCCGCCGACCTCATTCCATCAACGATCATGAGGCATTTGGCAGGCCTCTACAGCTGCCCTCTAGACCACCCTCCAACCAAAGCCTCTCTCCGGTGATGAGCTTCTTCGAGCAGTGCTTCTGGCATAGAACCTGGCTAGAAATCCCATCCAAGTCGATGAAATCGAAAACCCCCCCCAAAGAGTACAAAACCTACAAAACCCACAAAACTCACAAAACCCTCAACACCAGTAAGACTCTCATAACCAGCCAACTGCCCACCACAGCCAGGCAAAGTCAGACTTCCAGTCCCACCCATTCGCTGTCTCATTGGTGGCTGGGTGGGCTAGACATGCAATCTGCAGCAACTCGCCCGCTGACACGTCGTCGTGGCTAACTCAGCTTAACCGCCAGACGGCTAGCTGCGTTGTGAAGAAACTCGATTGCACATATCCTATTTGCGATCCAGACAGAAATTATGTGAAAAATATAGTAGTGTCTCAAAAACGTTGACGTCGACGAATTGCTACCATTGGACTCCGAGTTACGGAGCTCTCCTCCCTCTTTTATGTGGTGTCAACGATCAACTCCGCCTCTCTCCCCCACTTCTCGGAATCTCCTTGCGTTCACATCGTAATTTCTCCATTCAAGCCGCCTGCTCATCGTCTTTCCTCGGTCTTTAGTCTGGGCTGTCAAGGCCGCCAGAATATTGCCCTGTCATTCATCGATTTCAACACTGCCTTACATTCTCCCTAGACTTTCTGCTTACTCTGCACCTTTTCATCAGGTGTAGGCAGTGCGCATTTGCGAGCCCGAACATCAGGAATACCCGCCGTTCCTTGTCCTATCTCGAAACAAAAACAGTCTGCCGGGATTACAACACCATAACCCCGCAACATATCCTCGACAAGGTCTACAACAACAACACACCGACACCCCCTCTACGGCGTCTCGTCATTTATCTTAGGACCAGTTGTTTTCCAGAAAAAGTGTGACAGTGTGAGTCTAAAGCAAAGCCCCCCCGTCGTTGCCGCTGAAGTTTTTGCCTTTCTGAAACCGGAGCATCCCCTCATCTCTCTGCACCTGTTGTACATATAAAAACAGCTCGGATAACTTTCTGTTTCCATCTTTTCCCGTTCACAGCTCTACATCTATAGATTCCATCAGTTTTTTTTTCATAGAATATTTCCTCACGTCTGTCATAGATTTCCTTCGGCGATTGTCCTCCTAGAAACCGCGACCTCTTTCGTGCTCCGTTCTACTATCGTGAGCTCGAGCTTAGCCGCCGACTAAGCTATCAACTCAACACCAAGACTTGATAAAACAAATACAAAATGGATCCCCAGGATGAGCTCAGACAGCTCAAATTCACTCCTCGTTCAAATGCTGTGAAGCATATGGCGAAGTTTGAAAAGTTAATAGCTGTTGCATACCCACGAGCCACCGACGCCGGCAAATGGTGAGCTTCAATATTTTTCCATTTATTTTTCCCGCTTTGCTTTTTATTCCGTTTTCCTTTTGCTCGGCCGGTGATGACGCTGTCAGATACTGCGCTGTGACCTGGCATACATATGTTGCCACTTCTATGCAATCAAAATATACTGATTAACCTGCAGGTCCCTATTTGTTAAAACAATTGACTCAAATGATCCCAACGTTTGGAAGCATGGATATACTCCCAGCCGGTGGTTGATGGAACTCAGTAAGGCGGCGCTTCCAGAGAGTTTTATATATACTGACCTTCCCAGATGATCAGTGGATACGTGAGAATCCTCCTTGCGAAGACCCCAACTGTAACGACTGTCAGTAGATCTTTTAATATATTTATTATTCCCAACTGACATATTTAGGTAAAAACGACGCAATGTCGTTCGAGCACTTGAGAAACTCCTTCCTCGACCGATGGGCAACCGATGAGCGCCCCGCTCGTCGTCACCCTGCTCCGTCCCGATCCTACACAATGCCTCCTCAGAGCATCATCGACTCTGGTTCTGACACCGAATCGAATGCCCCTACTGCGATTGTTCCCCACAGCTCCGTGCACCTTCCTCCCGCGGCGCCTACTCCTCCCAACGAGCCCGTCTCCGAGATTCAAGAAACCAAAACACAAATCTCCATCAACGCCGAGCACGGAAGTGGACAAATTGTTCTTTCCATCTCGGAAAACAAGCAGAAGCGTCGCAAGAGGCCTCAAGAGCTTGGCTCTTCCTCTCCCGGCAGCCGAAGCGCATCGCCTGCTCGCTACCCTCAGCACCATCGCGCAATCGAGCCTGGCCCAGCTTCTCATGGTCCAGTTCAGGTGATTGAAGCCAATCCTGACCCTGTGAATGAGCGTGCTTTAGAGTTGCGATCACCACAGTCTCCTGATCATCGTATCCCGCAATCGCCAGATGACAGAGATGGCCGCGAGAGTCGTGGCGAGGGACGCCTCGATGGTGGAATGGATGGTCGTATGGACGGTAGAATGGAGATGTACAAGCCGTCGCTAGATTCGCCGCCAACTCCTCCAGTTGAAGATGCGCCGCAGACCCCGCCCATGAGACCAAGATTGCTCGAAGGAAAGGTTTGCGCGATTACTGGAGCTTCGAGGGGTATTGGAAGAGCCATCGCGCTTGGATTTGCCAGAGAAGGAGCTCACATTATTGCGCATTATTGGGGAACCAAAAACGATCCCGCGAATGAGGAAATCGTCTCTTTGTGTGTCGATATTCGAAGCCTTGGTCAGGGCTGTACCATCGTCTTTGGAGATATCTCGGACCCAAGAACGTCGGAGAATATCGTCCGTCGCGCGGTTGAAACCTATGGGCGTCTTGATGTTGCTGTTGGAAACGCAGGAATGTGCTGGGTGAGTTTAGCTTCCCACTTCAATCCCATAGCGAAGATTGATTATACTGACTTTGATAGTACCGTGATTTCCTCGAAGTTACCCCCGATATCCTCCGTCGCCACGTCGAAGTCAACTTGAATGGAAACTTTTACTTCGTCCAGGCCTGCGCCCGTCAGTTCAAGCAGCAGTTCCTCGCCATGCCCGCAGACACGCCCAAGACTGAATACCCCGACTACAGCATCATTTGTGTTTCCGCGACAACTGGAGGAGAAGCCGGTGGAAAGCAGGCACACTTTTCCCCAACGGCGGCCGGTATCCGAGAGTTAATGAGGTCCTGTGCGCAGGGCTTGGCCAAGTTCGGTGTGAGATGCAACACTTTGGCGCCTGGAATTGTTCAGACAAAGATGGTGAAGGAGGTTGTTGAGGATATGGAGGTTCGCGGACGCCTCGAGAAGAAGAACCCATTTGGACGTCTTGGAGTTCCCAGCGATGTTGTCGGCCCTGCTGTCTGGCTTGCCAGTGAAATGGCTAAGTGGACAAATGGACAGGAGATTGTTGTTGACGGAGGTACCAGCATTGGTTAAATGGTGATGATGGTTTGACGATTCGATGAACTTATGTAGATGGATGGTAACGCGTGTGTAGAGAGGCGTTTTGATGCATTCTGGCTGGGGTTTTGTGTTTATTTGTGTTTATTTGTGTTTGAAGTTATTATGTTCGAAGTTTAAATGTTTCAAGTTTTGCATTGGAGTGAATTGGGAGGTTGGCAAATACATGTGATTGTTTATTTAATTGTTCTCTATTATTTGTGACACCTGATATTTGGTGACGACTGATTATTGTTTTGCACATTCTGTTTATCTTATCCGAAGCCCAATATTTAACCGGGAAGCTGTCTCAAGTTGTGAATACTCCCTACAGGTGCTATTCCGGGCAATTGATCTTCCCCGCCCCAAGCGTCGCCAGGACCATTCCTTCCCTATGACGCACTGATTATGGTGGGTTCGTGATGGATGTCTGTGATTACTGTGAATGTCTGAGCTGAATAAAAACCCCGTCCGTGCCCTAGAACCCGGCGGTCTACCCGCCCGACGAATCTCTAACAAATTGCCCTCACCAACGATATCCGACTGAAAGTCCCATCTAACCATCCGCTGTCACTGTCAAAAATCCACGTGCAGTAGTATCTCTCGACCGCACTGTTATTCCAAGGACATGAATCTGTCAAAGGAGAACCCACGGAGCCCGGTATTCGACGTCATCTAGGGAGGACTTCAGATTTGGCGAAGAAATAGTCTGTTTCTGCACGACTTGTGGAACCCGAATGTTTATGACACCCAGGGACAAGGAATTTAAGCTTTTCATCGATTGTCGATAATTATGATGTTGAATTCGCTCGACAGTACTAATTGCTGATCGAATCATTCCCCAAGAAAAAGAATCGCTCCCCGATGCATCTAATAATGATGTGACAACTGTGGGATGCTGTCTCTGATATTCAATTATTTTAACCATCCACAGGCCGCTGTGAGATTGGCATAAAGACGCCACACCATCGAAATGGATAAAGTTGCGAGTATAGTCAGTCTCTTTCAAGGCACAGAAGCTGATTTAGCATTGCTAGGAAGTAGGAATCGGGGGTCTGAAATGACGATATGTTCCTACGAGTCGTGCCGCAGCACTTTGGATGTGTTATACTGATCGTGGGCTTTTATTTTGCACTCTCGGGTTACGGATATGCACTTCGAACAGCTACGAAAACATGAAAGCTTGGACATTGGTACACGCTATTACCTCAGGAAGTACGAGGAAGCATAGTTCTAAGAGCATGCAGAAGATGGAGGCGATGTCATGTGTGAAGTGGAATATGAAATTCTTGCTTTCCAACATTTCAGTCGGCATTCAGAGACAAGGAATGTGATTATACCAGGAAGTTTGATA
Source organism: Pyronema omphalodes (assembly GCA_024516155.1). Taxonomy (NCBI): domain Eukaryota; kingdom Fungi; phylum Ascomycota; class Pezizomycetes; order Pezizales; family Pyronemataceae; genus Pyronema; species Pyronema omphalodes. The sequence goes on from JAJJXM010000009.1 coordinate 1,108,442, forward strand.
ACAAAACTGAAGGTTGGATAAAAGGGCAGTTTTCTCGAGACAAAGAAGGTGAGACCTTTTTGGTCAGGTGAGGGTTAGGAGTGCCGAGCAGAAGTGGGACGACTACTGGTCTTAAATCCCCCATAAACTGTGGATTTAATGGGAGTTTGTCGTTGCGTCTTCAGGCGGTAAACCCGTGGGAGTGTGCATACAAAGAAGGCAGAAAGTGCATTGATATCAAAGGTTTGTCTACGAGTGGCCTCAAAACATCAGGCTGGGTAGTTCCATGCGTTTCAGCCTAACACTTTGATTCTTGCCAACGAATGTTCCTCAATCTAATGCTTTGACATCAAAGTCCAATTGAATCCGGTGAGTGACTATCAAACTCCAGCCGGCGTCAGCGAAAGTTAAGTACTGGCCACGACATAGAAGCACATTGGTTGGTAATTCAAGATTCATTTGGTGTATGGCCATGTTTAGAGCTATATTTATTACTAAAATCATTGAAAAGTCATGTTGCAAATCAAACGTTATGATAGGATTCATCAACTCGTTACTTGAGCTTCATATCTACACATCAAAGTACCCCTGTATTCAGTTTGTCGCCCGCTCGACCCATAGCCGATCCCCAACATTCACTATCACCAAAGAAATCTAATGCCAGCGATCACTTCTCCTTCACAGTCTAGTTTCTCGGAAATTAAAAGCTGTAAACCTCGTGAACCCACTAAAAACCCAGAACCCGGTCTCCCGAAGCACCCACGCTTGCGCTTGTCTTTTCCCCCTTGTGCTAGAAGGACTAGGCAAATAACGACAGGCGGCCCGAATCTACACCACGTATATTCATCGAGAGAAGTTAAGACCTGGACCATGCGCGCCGACAAAATGTCTAGTAAGAATGTTATATAAAATAGTTGCATCCCCCGGGGAATACATTACCTCAGATTCTTGCGCTATCCATCGTCGCTTCGACAAGTACGGCCCGATAAAAGGAATACCTCACAATAGTCACTCGTTTCGTTCTTCATTTTTCTCATCAACAAAATGCAACTGCTCACTGTTATGATTGCGGCTATGGCCGGACTTTCAATTGCACACCCAAACCACCCCACTCGACGGGATGTGATTGCACCCAGGGGACGCTGTGGAGCGCCAGAACCATCAAGATCAAATATCGAGGCGTCAAGAAGAATGGCAAAACAGCAGAAGTTTAACCCAGAAGTCGCTCTCCAGTCAACAGACGACAAGATTGAATTAGGCGTTTACTTTCATATCATCAGCGATGGGACGGATCCTGTGGCCGAGGGTGGAGCGGTCTTGGATACTGCTCTTAACGCTCAGGTAAGTCAAAAATTGCACTTATGGATACGAACTGTGCACTGACCCAATACTAGTTATCAACTCTGAACGCAGATTACCAGCCGGCGGGAATATCTTTCAAACTCGTCAACACGACGAAAACTGTAAACAAGGACTGGTTCCATGTAGAAATGAACTCTGACCAAGAAATGCAAATGAAAAAAGCATTGAGGAAGGGATCTTATAGAGATATCAACATCTACTTTGCCAGTTTAACTGGTGGGGTTTTGGGATGGTGCACATAGTATGGGATCCAAACCATGATTTTTGCTCATGAAAACTAACATATCACACAGCCCAGAAACAAATCCCTCCGACAATCAAATCACTGCAGATGGTTGTGCGGTATCATTTGCCTCACTTCCGGGAGGAACGGCACCATACAATTTGGGTCGAACTTTGACCCATGAACTCGGACACTGGCTCAACCTTTTCCATACTTTCCAGGGAGGATGCAGTGCGGAGAATGATTCGGTTGAGGATACTCCTGCTGAAGAGGGTCCAACCTATGGATGTCCTGCCGCTCCTGTTGATACTTGCAAAGGACCCGGATTTGATGGGTTTGACAACACTAATAACTTTATGAATTATGTGAGTATTTATTTTCAAAATCTGGAATCAAATAGTGCTAACAGAAAAAAGGTTGATGACAGCTGCATGACCAATTTTACTTCCGGACAAATCACTAGAATGCACCAGAGTTTCAACAGTTTCAGAAAAGCCATTTAGATGGTGCCATTTTAGAGAGCGAACTGTTAATATATTGATATGTTCAGTGGAGGTTCCAGCACTATTACGGAACTCATTTTTAGCGCAGTAGGCAATGCGTAATCTATAGATTCTATTTCTAATCTAATTACTTCGATAAAAATGTAAATATAAATCGAAAGAAAAGTTCATTAAAGTCATCAATATTCCCATCACATGCTCCTCGCTCGTCCACATAAAATACAAAACAAACTCGTTTCTCATGACGTCATTACTGCTAGATTACCAATATGGATCTTTTCCCCAAAAGAAGCTCTTCATCCTTCTTAAGGTCTTCCCCCTCGGCGGAATATGTTTCCTCTCCACATGGTTTCTTCTCGCTCGTTTACTACCATGCCCCTCCTCCCTAATCTTAGCCATATGTGCCGCTCCTTTCGCCTGATCATAACTAGAAAAGAAAACCCCGTCATATGTGAGTTCCTGGGCATAGTCTTCATTATATCTCGACATTTGCCGTTCCCGGCGGCGATAGAGGTTTCTCAAACGACCGGGATGCTCGTTCTCCCGCTTAGTGTAGTGGTCGTAGTATTCCGCAAAGCTTCGTTTTCGCCTTAAAGGGTCTCGACTACTGGTAGCGGTTGAGGGATGGCTTCGCTCGGGATTATGTTGGATTGGAGGAGACTTGGAGCGGGAATGACGCGGGGGTTGATGATTGAGCGGAGAGAGATCGAATTGTGGAACTGAAGTGGGATAGTAGGGTTTTGGCTCGGGGTAGCCAACGCAGGGAGGAAACATGTCGATTGTGTATTTTGGCTTCGGGCGCTTCCGAGAGTGACCGGAGGAGGAAGAGTAGCCAGATTCTCTATGACGAGGCATCGCCCCTGATGCTTGACTAGGCTTGTTTTCTGAGAAGTTGATATTCGATTTGGAAGTTTAAGTTCAAGTCTTCGATGATAGTTGTCGAACGATATTTTGAATAGCGAAATAATGAGAACGTCCTTCGCTAGTTATAAGAACAAACCAAAGTCTGTTCATAGTAATGATATCCAACGCGGCAAATAAGACAGCACGTGAAAAAAATGGTCACGGAACCCTCTGAAGTGATCATATTACGGCAGCTGTTCTGTTGTAAGCATCATCCAGAGTAAGAGTATGGCATCATTTGATGATTTAAAGTTTTGGATTATCTCGCGGGCCAACCAGGGGCACTTTTTCCCGAAACATACGCGGAAGGCCTTGCGCTCGAGGTTCGGAGTGGGTAATTAATGATCATGTAATCACGTGATTCGTTTCGCGGACTCCTGAGTAGACCGACGTAGACCATATATAATCAACGTTGTAAGGGATTAATTCCGGTGCTATTCGTCGTTTAGCTGTCGGTGAAAAAACATTAGAATCCCGAGCTGCTAGTTTCAGGGTGGAATTATCGCAGTTTTTGTTATAAACGAATTGCAGGTAGACATTACGAAGGTCATGAAGTTGGTGCTGGTTGCTTCACAAATCGTCCATCGTCATTTATCGCGCGCGTGGGGTTGTGAGTCTCAGGCTGAAGGGCAGATACGTTTGATCGGCCGGGTAGCAGCTATATACAGGCAGGTGCCACGACCACGCGCACGCGCACGTGTCCTGCTCATTCTCAGGACTTCCTTCGAGAAGGTTTCAGCTGATTTCTGGATATTTTTTTCCATTTTAATCACACGATACGACCGTCGGATCTGTGTTTGATGACTTGAGATGCATCCGGACATCGCGTCTCGTAACGGTTTTTCGCACGAGTTTTGCCCCTGCTCGTAGTGCAGAAAACGTCGGCATTGAGATTCATTGGCATGTCAGCAACTCGGAATTTTTGGTAGTTACCCGGGTCTGCAATGAAAAACAGGTAACCGTTGCGAGGAATAATGCTGCTCCACTGAATCTTACCATTGCTTAGTCTACTTCATATCTGACAAAAATGTATATATACCCACGCGTTCTATAATTAAGGCCTGCTTCTCTTGACAAGATTTTGCGTTACAGGTGTACTGAGTTTTTCATTATTACATGCATCGATAAACATAGGGCTCGGCTCTAACTGCGCTGCCATGACATCATCATATCAGGTACCCATCCGAATATTCATCCACTCTCGGATTCCTCACAGAAGGTATTAACAGTGGGTACAAGCAGTACTCCCCTCACTCAATTCCAAGACATAGTCTGATACCATGATTCCACGAGGTGAAAAGCCGAGGTGCATAGGAATGTCTTGATCATCCCTTGGGGCTTTGGATTTCCGTTATTGTCAGCCAACCATAAGGGGGGTTGGTGTTTCGGCCGAAAATAGCGATGAAATACCGGATGCGATCCAGTTAATGTTTATATCGATATTATTGAAAAAATAGCATCTCGCATCTGTTCGTTCCGCACACCACAGACATCTCGACTCCCCTGGTGATTGATCACCACTTGAACTTCTTAGTACGCCTTTTCATGATCCCTAAAAGATGGCGTCAATATTTACAGATTCTTGGGAGAATATAGGAATGAGTCTCGAAGCACCAGGTCCGGCAGACTCGAACACATTTGAGCCTACGCACGAAGAAGAACAGACGGATACCACAGTAAATTCTAGCACAGATGCATTCAACTCTTCAAATGAGATGGACCAGATTCCAGTTATGCCGATAGGCAAAACTGCTGCTCTCTCGTTCACATTAATGGGAGCTGCATTCTTGAACGTCGCTGATATCCAGTCTATCAAGGCAGTAGCAATCGACGCTAACATCAGATAGACACTGTCAGTACAAGCCATGGTAATAGCAATGCCCTCCATCGGTAGAGACCTCAAGATTCCCGAAAACCGCTATCAATGGATAATAACCTCCTACTCGCTAACCTTCGGCTGTTTCCTCCTTTTCTGGGGGAAAATATGTGACATCTACGGCAAAAGACTTGTGTTTCTCTTAGGAGGTATTTGGGTTGCCCTGAGCTCACTTGGTACTGCTTTTTGTCCGACTGAAATCTCGTTTGTTATTTTAAGAGCCTTAGCGGGATTGGGTGCTGCCGCGAATGTCCCGGCTGCAATTGGGATTCTAGGGACAAGTATACCGCCGGGCAGAGTGAAGAGTTATGCATTTGCAATATATTCAGCTGGGGCACCGTTGGGAGCTGTCTGTGGTATCTTGGTGGTGTGTGTCTTGACGTGCGTGGTGGGGGTTCGGTCACTTTTAACTGATGATGTACACAGGGCGGCTGGATGACCCAATACGTATCCTGGAAGAGTATATTCTACCTCGTCTCCGCTGTTTGCATGGCAGTCACGATCATCGCCTTCTTCATCATTCCGATACCACCACCGAAGGAGAAAGGATTACCGAAAGTGACTGTCGATTGGATTGGAGCATTCCTGATTACTTCATGCTTTGTTCTTCTAGTCGTTGCGCTTTCTCAGGGAAATTCTGAACCACGGGGATGGAAGACACCATATATAATCGCCCTACTTGTGATTTGTGTGTTATTATTTGTGGCATTTGTTTATTGGCAGCAGTGGCTGGAAAAAAATACGAATAGGGAACCGTTGATGCGGCTTAGTATCTGGAAACATAGAGGTTTTACAATGAGCATGATTGTCAACGGCTTCTTCTGGGCGAGTTTCAACAACTACATGATCTACTCGACGTTTTTGTAGGTTACTACCTCTTCTTTTGTTTTTGACATTCGCTTACGTATCTGCAGTTATCAAGACTACCTCTCCCTCAGTCCCATCGCCACAACCCTCCGCTTCATCCCCACTGGTGTAGCGGGAGCCTTAATTACCATTATCTCCGGCTACATTCTCTCACGAATTTCCGGTCAATGGATACTTCTGGTTGGAATTTTCTGCACCTCTCTTGCATCACTTTTGATGGCGATACCTATTTCACCAACAACAACATACTGGGCATACGGTTTTCCGGCGATGGTACTAGCCGTAATGGGGGCTGATACTGTTTACCCGTGTTTATCACTTTACACGACATCCAGGATGCCGATGAAGGATCAAGCACTTGCTGGGGGGATTTTTAATACGGTTGGGCAGTTGGGACGGGCAATAGGGTTAGCATTGGTGACTGCTGTGGATGTGAGTGTCAGACGCGGTGGAGGAAATAGTCTGGGAGGTCCGAAGCCAGAGATGAAGGATCACAATGGAATGGAGATGTGGGTGATGTTGGGAGCTCTTAGGACTACGCAGTGGGTTAACTGTGGGTTTGCAGTTATTGCTTGGATTTTTGTGTTAGCTGGTTTGAGGAGAATTGGGAAGGTTGGAGCAGAGAAGGTCGTGATGGAGAAAAGTACAGCTTAGTGATGTTTTTTTTTTTTTTTTTTTTAATTTTTAATTTTTTTTAAGGGATTGATTGAAGAGAGCTGAAGTGAAGCAGAAATGTCTTGGACATGGTTGGAAATGAGCTCTGTAAACAGTGCCAGCGACGGCTTCGCAAAAGGTTCCGGTTTATGTCAGCAGATAATCCAGCAGCCACGACGTCATTATTCCGCTGTCTCACTTCTTCTGTCACTCGATTATTTTTCTACAGAGTAAACATTAAACTCGATTTCTTCATGAAATTACTGAAATTGCGCATGCTCGGATAAAGGCTACGGCAACCCAGCCCCGCTTTGTACTAACCACCTCAAGACTCACCGCTTCCTCATTCCAATTTATAATGATGGATATCTCTTAGTGCGGAAGTAGCGCCTGCCGGGCCCGAGCTCAAGCTGAAGTTGAAGCTCTGAGCTCACGCGCTCATCTCGTCGCATTTCCTAACCCGCTCATCTCATTGTATTCTTCACCACCAGCAACCTCCTATCGGGAGAATTTCAACACAATATACACACTCGTTCACTTACTTTCAACAAGCCGTGCGATGATGAACGAGAAGACCTACCAGTTTGCGCCGCGCGCGCCCGTCGGAAAACCCATCGACTTGTCGCATCACTTCAACGCTGTTGTGCGCTCTCGCACTCCTAATCCATTGAAGTCCCTCTACAAATACTTTCAAGTTCCTGGAATGTCAAATATCGCTGGTGGTAAGTCTCGAGCCCATCCACATTCTTGAACGCTTTCGGACTCATGGTGAAATAGGAATGCCGCATGCATCAACATTTCCCTTCGATAACTTTTCCGCGCAAATCGCTCCGCCTGATAGATTAATTAACTCCGAGTTCCATGGAATGGCTCCTCAAACCGTTCGTTCCTTCTTTTCACGCACAGCGAAGCCGCAGGCAGACCACATCAAAGTTCCTAAGTCAGATGTCGACCATGAGATGAATGCGAAGATCGACATTGAGACAGCGCTACAATACGGCCGCGGAAATGGATTGCCAGTTTTGGTTGATTTCTTAAGGGAGTTTACTTTTGAACATATGCTTCAGGGGGAATTAGCATATGACGAGAAGGAGGCGGATATTATTCTTACTTGCGGAAATACCGATGCTATTGCAAAGGTTATTGGAGCAATTGGAACTCACGGGGATACTATGCTGGTCGAGGAATTCTGCTATACGCCAGCTATTCAAGCTGTTGCGCCATATGGAATCAAGTCCCAGGCCGTAAAGATGGATCAGTTCGGAATGGTAACCGAAGGAAAGGGTGGATTACGTGATGTCTTGGAGAACTGGGACCCGAAAAGAGGAAGGAGACCACACTTCATGTACACCGTCCCAGTAGGACACAACCCTACAGGTGCCACCCTTAAAGACAGTCGACGAAGGGAGATTTATGATCTTTGCGACAAGTTCGACATCATTATCATCGAGGACAGTCCATACTGGCACTTGCAGTTCTCTGATGCCTCTCACAACTTGCCTTCTAAGAACGATGTCAAATATCCGTTCCTTGCTGCGTTGGAGAAGAGTTTCTTGACTATCGACAACTCAGGCCGAGTGATCCGATTGGACACTTTTTCAAAAACCATTGCACCTGGTACGACCATATGGACAATAGATTTTACGTTTGACTAATCATGCTGTTAGGAAGCCGACTGGGATGGATTACAGCCCAGAAGAAGCTCGTAGACGGAGTGTTGGTGGCTGCCACAGAATTCTCAACACAACAACCCAGCGGATTCGTTCAGGCGATGGTATCCGAGCTCCTCTGCCGATCCTGGGGTATGGACGGCTGGGTTAAATGGCTCGAAAACCTCCGTGGTGTCTACGAAGAGCGTATGCGATTGATGACGGCAACTCTCTCCGCCGGACGCGATGTTCTGACCATAACCTCCAACTCCAGCGAAGATTTCGAAAAAGTTGACAAAACCACCGTATATGAGTTTAACATCCCAGATGGTGGTATGTTTGTCTGGGTTCATATCTTGATTACTGAACACCCTGCATACAAAGAATACCTGGCTCGTGGAAACACTAAGAATGACATGATGGAGAAGCTTTGGGATTGGGTTGCATTGACACAGAAGAGTTTGCCGAGTCCCGGTGGTATCTTCGCCGGTGATGAAAAGAGCGTTTCCAGAGCTTGCGAAAACTTTAGGCTTTGTTTTGCGGCCATTGAAATAACCGAGGTTGAGGATGCGACAGCAAGATGGGTCAAAGGTGTGCATAGATTCTGGCTTTTGGAAGCCGAGGAAATAGAGAGGATTGGTGCAGATGCAAGCACTGTACGGAAGTCCAGGCGATTGGCAGGAACTACAGGCGGGTGGGGTGGTTTCCACGGTGGAAAGGGACGATTGGATATCCAGTTTGATCATCTTCATATTTCGTAGATTTGGGGATGTGCAGTGTAAATTAGAATATGGAGACTTGTTTATTTATTGCTTTTAATACAAACGGAATTTTATGATAAATAGCTGGATTTTTTCGTGTTGTGAGGTTTCGCGGTTGTCGTCGGACGCTGACATGCGCCTGCGTAGTTGCAGAGTAATCAAAACCCTTTCTTGGCGTCCCGAGTCGTTGGTTAGTGCCCCGCATTCAATTCATGATACGTAATACACAAAAACAAAAACTTCAGTCATTGGATTGTTCAGATGTGAATTGACGGTAATCTGAAGTAGTGCTGCACACCTACGGCATTACCGATTCTTACATCTTCCATTCGAAGCTTCAAATATCTCTGAAATGTGACGAACAGCTAAGGAATGGAACACATCACTGTGCGGCTTCCAAACATGGAATTGGAGCTCATCCGTCTGAACAGATACGTCCAAGTCGTAAATTTGATATATTGTGACGATTTCCGAATACAGGAGCTCGAGAGGAATCCGTGTGTCAATCTTGATGCAGCTACTATTTGGCCCGACGGCGACAATGCTACCCAACCGTCCTCGATGTAGTGCTCAAGCTGGAAGTATTCATCTGCGAGTACAACTGATCCAATTTACAGCGCATAATATAACCTAGCTTGTCGTAGAGCTGACTCCAATATAGCCTGATTATTGTAATAAAAGCTTCGATGGTCCTGGAATTCCATCGAGTAAATATCCAGGGCAGATCAACCGCGAAAATCAGATATCAACACCTAATAAACTGAAGATTTCTTTCCATCAGACAATATGACCACCACCGCAGTCCCTGAGCAGTCAAACATCCTGCATCGAGTCTTGAACGACAAACCTCACCATGCGGTCTCCTCCTCCGGTATTGAAATTCATCTGTCCAACTCTCACAAGGTCATAGATGCGGCCGGTGGTGCCTCCGTGGCTATCCTCGGCCACACACAACCAACCGTAATCGAAGCCTTGACCAAGCAAATGTCCGACATCTCCTATGTTTATTCCGGTGCTGGATATTCCTCCAATTCATCCGAGGAATTAGCAAGCCTAATTTTGAGCGAAAAACCGGGCGGCCTTTGCAAGGCCATCTTTGTCTGCTCAGGTAGCGAGGCTATGGAGTGCGCTTTGAAGCTGGCCAGACAGTACCATTGCGAACGTGGGGATACTAAGAGGATTCATTACATCAGTAGGAAGAATAGTTACCATGGGAACACTCTCGGAGCGTTAGGAGTTAGCGGCCATCCTGGTAGAAGGGCGATTTATGAGGATATGTTGTCGAAGAATGTCAGTTTTGTTGAGCCATGTTACATTTACCGAGGAAAGAAGGACGGGGAAGATGATAACGATTATTTGGAGCGGTTGAAAGAGGGAATTGAGGAGGAGTTTCAGAGAGTGGGAGCAGATAAAGTAGCAGCATTTGTGGCTGAGACGGTGAGTGGAGCTTCTTTAGGGTGTGCTACGGCTGTTCCAGGTTACTTCAAGGCTGTGAGGCAGATTTGTGATAAGTATGGGGCATTGATGATTCTCGACGAGGTATGGTTCCCACTCTGAAAGAGTTAGCAGGAGTGACTGCTGAAAACCTTCCGTAGGTAATGTGCGGAATGGGAAAGACCGGCACTTTACATGCATGGCAACAGGAGGGCATCACTGGCCCAGATATCCAAACCGTTGCCAAGGCACTTGGTGGAGGATTTGTCCCAATCGGTGGAGTTCTCATGAACCAAAAGATTTTCGATGCTCTTGCATCCGGTAGCGGAATTCTGCAGCATGGACACACTTATATTGTATGCATCCTTTCGTTTTCCAGATGGACATCATGCGGAGACTGACAGACTACAGGCACATCCAGGTGCATGTGCTGCTGCTGCTGAGGTTCAGAAGATTATTAAGCGTAATAACCTGATGCATAACGTAATGCAGCAGGGAAAATTACTTGAAACGCTATTGAAAGAGACCATTCTCCCGCTGAAGATTGTTGGAGACGTCAGAGGTGATTCTTCGCTGCGCATGATGGTGATAAATCATGAATTAACAAATTTTCTAGGTCGAGGATTGTATTGGGGTATTGAGCTGGTTAACGATAAAGAGACGAAACGTCCGTTTGACAGGGTGTTGACTGTTTCTACCAAGGTAGCAGCCAGTGCAATGGCACTTGGACTCGGTATTATGCCTACGCCTGGTGCTGGAAGTGATACGCCAGTGGATATATTGATTGTGAGTCCACCTTATGTGGTGACGGAGGAAGACGTAAGGTCCATTGTGAAGCTTTTAAAGGCAGCTATTGAGGATGTTACAAAGACGCTGGAAGATTCGGGGTTGCTTTGATAGGCCATATGGGGAGTAACTGGAGACCGTGGGAGGTTAGTTAGAATGAGATACGTTGTACTTCCTTTGAATACCATACTAAAATTGGACTTTTGGAATGCATAAGTGATGATAAACTAGAAGGCGAGTCTATGAGCATGGATTGTACCCAATATTGAGCAAGGGGGGTTGAATGTTGACGACTGTATTGACTTCAAAATCTGTACTTCTGACCAAGGACATTGTACCTTTCAGAGAGTTTGCAGTTGTACGCGCAGTCCCTTTAGTATCGCTGATGGTAAGGCACACATAGCGCCGAAGATCCGCGCTTTTAAATTATGATAATACCGAAGATGCAATATCTGCTGGCAAACCTGCTAAACGGTGATTGATTAGCAGATCATATGCGCATTCAGATCACTCACTATCACTCGCACAGTGTGATTCGGAGCGTAAGAAAATATGGAACTTCATATGGAATTTCATAGCTTGTTTCAAGAGAACCGATAAAACATGTGGAGGGGATGAATATGGGATGTCTTGCCAAAGGAGCTGGGGGATATCAAGATCTTGACGAGCTGCAATTTTGATTGATGTAGCTACTTTTCGAATCGAAATGATTCATCTTTGAGGAATGGAAAATCGAAAACTCCGTGTCATCACGGATGTATGTATGTTGATTAGGTTCCGTAACCCAGACACTCGTAACTATAGTCTATCAACTTACGGGATCACTGATGATAATCGTGGTAATAGGTATTCGCTTTTCATCCAGTATTTTTTCGATTTTCTTGTAGGCTGGTATACTTGGCTCGGAACAAAATCGTGCATTTGAAGCAGAGAAGCAGAGAAGCAGAGATGGCACTTCGGCATGAAGGAGCAAACAGGAGTCTACATCTGGGCCACCGTAATTGAATTAGGTACCCCGTTCACTTATCTAGAACCGAATACAGCAAAGAATTGAATACCACTACTCATAAAATCTTTCTTGCAAAGTAGAGGCTGTTATTATGCTACGATCGGCACTGTCGAGCGGCAAATCTTCAGCAGATCAGTTGGATTCTACTTTCGTGTGAATACATCCGTGATCCGTCATCTGATATTTTCATCTTACTCTGTCCGCGGAAACCGCAGACTGTAAGGGTGCTAACAGCATCTTAGAGCTTACAGTATTAATTTTATGTATGCGTGGGAGCCCTGGTAAATATCCCCGAAGGCGAGAACCGAAAAACCTACCGGTTAACCGGTTAAACAACATCGAAATGCAAATCCACATTGTTTGAGAAGACTTCACAACAAAAATGCCGCGTTGCTGCTCTGACTACGCCAACACAAATTTCTAGTAAGAGAAAGTTTGCTGAGAGCCCCCCTGTTTGAATCGCGGTGGTGAACTTGCGGTGTTAAGAACTCGGAGTACACTCAAAGTAAACATCGTTGAGTTTCCCAGCAATCGAAATCGTAATCCACTCACAAGCTCGCCATGTGCTTGTCTATTTCGGACCGATTGCGGGTTCATGTGCAAAGCATGAACAGGATACATACGTGTCATGGGTAATACTTTTGAAACACTGCCGCTTTTGCGCATGAAGAGGCTCCAGGATCGGCGGCAGAGTCGTGTAACATTAGCCATACCTCTAACGCCGCATCCGCGCGCAATATCTTCTCGACTCTGCTGAGCATCGTAAAGTTAATTTCTGGGCATTGCCACACCCTGCTTTGACTCTCGCGTCGTCACAGCCCAATAAAGCAATTATATGTAAATTCACTACGCCCAAGAACCAAGCCCGGATAATTTACAGTGTTCTGAAAGATTGTGAACATGCTCACTGTTCTCGGTTGCGTGATTTACCGGCTTGTTTCATGCACAGCACAATGGAATATCCAACCACAACTGAACATACAAAACAAACCGACACAAACAGTATGTCATCTCGCCGGCCCCTCCTGTCATATATCATCCGACACATCAGGTGCAGCACTTGTGTAACTAATAAAACCGCAAACAAACCGTTGAATTACCGAATGATTCACTGTCTTCGCAAAATATCACAAACAGGGTTTTCTTTGCGCAGAATGCGGGGAACATGTACTCTGGATAGTGCCTGCCTTATCCTTATAAATTGGTTGATACAAGGCAAAAACAAAACAGGAGCAACCATCATGTCCAAAACTTCTTCGCCATTTTCCTCGAGCGCTAGCGATGCTTCAACAGAGCCACCGACGGCAACTGATGCCTCCGACAACGATGTTTCTCAGCACACCAGTGAATTTCATGCCCGAGCGCTAGCATTTCGTGCTCATCTACTTACGACCTCTCCTCTTTTTGTCGAACTCACTGCGCTTCGCGAAGAAGGCTGGAAATCTACTGCTGGTGACGCGTATTTCGCCGCCAAAAAAGCTCGTGCATTAAAATACAAGAACAAGGCCCAAGGAAAAATACAGTTGGGCATGTACAGAAGGATCATTGAAGATTTGCATAGCAATCTAGGAATCTTTGATCTTCGATGTTCCTCCAGGTCAACGTCCCCCACGACATATGCGTCATCTATTACCTCCTCTGACGTTTCATTCGACTTTACCAACCTCACATTACGGGCGGATATGCAAGATAGCGAGGAACCGATAAAAATTCTTGATCTTTGTTGTGCACCGGGCGGATTCATTTCGGCAGCTATGAGCAATCTCCCGAGAGCACAGATCCACGGCATCACACTGCCAGTTTCGCTCGGGGGTTTTAATGTCCTAAAGTCAAGTCTGCCGAAAGGTCACTGTACGATCCTACATGCCGACTTGACGATGTTTGCGGGGGAGTTTGGCTTCACGGCAGAAGATTTTCCACCGGATCATCCTTACGCGAGGCTATTCGATTTCCAGCGACCATTCGAGGGACAAGAGTATGACTTGATCCACTGCGATGGCCAGGTTCTAGTTACTCATAAACGGGATAAACACAGAGAGAGATACGAAGCAACCAGACTGATCAACGCGCAACTTATTTTTGCTTTTCAAAGACTCAAAACCGGAGGGACCTTCGTGGTGGTTGTGCATAAGCCGGAGAATTGGTATACCGTGTTGTTGCTGAAAACTTTGAGTGAGATTTCAGATGAGGTGCGGACGTGGAAACCGACGACTGCCTACGGTTTACATTCAAACTTTTTCATTGTTGCGACTGGAGTGAATACAAAATGTGAAAAAGCAAAGAGGGCGTTAGCAAGATGGAGCAGCCTGTGGTGGCAGGCGACGGTGGGGGCAAGCCCCTTCCAGGATGAGGTCGCGGAACAGGAAGATACCTTTAGGGAGGTAATGGAGATTGAGGAGAAATTTAGAATGTGGGGGGAGGTGGCGTGGAAAGTGCAAGTTGATGCGTTAAAGAAAGCTGAGTTTATCCGGGCTGCGAACAAGGTGCAGGGTACTGCTCCGTAGGACGAAATGGTACTAGATAACATCTATCTAAATATCTAAATATCTAAATAATTATAATCTCCAGTTCTGTCTAACAACCTGTAATGGAAAAGATCAGCGAACCAGGGTGTGATGGCCAATGGTGGTTTTGTACCGCGAACGAAAACCTGGCACTAAAAGCACCTCTGATGCATCTCTGATGCATCTTGGCAACCTTCACAACCACGCCAGGTTACCCGGATCGTGCAGTAGCCAATCGGCATTGCAACGAAGCGAGGTGGGAACTGCACAGTCGCCGAAAACCTGTTTTTGAGGTCGATGGCATTCTAAATGTTTCTGGCACTTACAGACATCGCAATTCTGCTTGGGAAAGTAGCAGGCCGTTCGCACTGCAGTTGGCATCTATAAAATAATAAGACAATTCTGTCAAAATCCAGCTACACGCAGACGACAGGCGATACAACGGTCGGATTGCTATGCAATCGGGTTCGGCTCTGGACTTCTAGGTCAGTTAATCACGGGCTCAGGCAGTACTTACCTCGTACACAGGATGTCCCTGCAGCGTTGCCTTCAGTATAATCGTCAAGGATTGGTCTTGGTGGGGGATGTCACGGCACACGGCTGACGAGCCGTTGTGTTGTTGCGTCATCGTTGTGTTGCAGTTGTTGCTGTCGACATCGTGCCGTTGTCTTGCCGTGTTGTATTGTGTTGCTGTTGTGTTGTTGTGTGTGCCGTGCCATTGTGATTGATAGACTGATTGATGATGGATGACGTACCATGAGCTGGAGAGCTGTGGCGTCGCAGGTGAATTGATGGAGAACGGAAGCTTTCGTGTAGCGATGTTGGATGACGGCCCAGCAAGAGTGCTGGCCGCCCCTTTGTACATAAGGAGGCTTGCCTCCCCGTTGTCGAGTTCTCCATCGAATGTCTTGTGTCTTTCCCTTGTTCTTAAATAAAGACTTCTCCTTCCAGTCCCACGTCATTCTTGTCCTTGTCCCTGTTCCTGTTTCGTGTGCCGTCCGTCTGACGAGCACTTCGGTCCCTGTCTTTCCGTTCCCCGTCCTGGAACCCGCCTAGTCCCTCTTGCCGGTAGTGTTCAGTGTGTTCTTTGAACGTCCGTTCCTAGTTCCCTGACATTACGTTCGATCGAATAATTATTCAACCAACACGCATGAACCCCACCGGTTCTGCTTGGACCTACGCCTTAAAACAAGCCCTGGAAATGCACACCCTAAACGAAACCTTTGGGATTTCCTGTGAACCTGGGTATTGAGGCTTTCAATACAGAGGTTTGTCCGATCAGTTAACGCTTCGTTCGTAAGGTAGATAACTAATAGATTTTCCCAAGAGCCAGGAAGTTCAACTAATCGATCACAGGCCGAATAAACTTAAGGGTCTCTCTCGAGGTATATGGTGAAGATAGGATATGTCGTAACAAGAGATCAGGTTGCTGATGCTGGAGGAGACGGTGGGAAGACTTAGGGTCTTTTATAGACTTTCGTCTACAAGTTCGCCCAGACTTCCCAAGGGATCCAACTTCCAAACTAAGCTCAGGAGATAAGACGTGAGTCAATTCTTTGACAAATGTGTCGATGGCTCGCATCATGCTGCATGCGCAATTATATTAATTGCTCACTTGCATGATGACCTTCGTGTCAGATTAATCCTTGACATTCCTTGTCGTGCTACCACACCTTCCAATCAGATATTGGGGTTAAGCGCCTAGTGGAGGGTGACTCCACTTGAGCGCATAATGCAGTGACTCCTCTGATAATGACATGTGAGTCATATATCTTATGAGTCGTCTTGATCATAGATCTCCCTAGAGAATCTCGATTGCGAGTGGAGGAATCTGACATCATAAGGCAGACTATGCTTTACCGGAGCGCACTGCCCCGTCACATTCCTGTGTGATGTCATACAGCCCCACCTGCGCGCACTTGCGCGCAGCCACACCCTGGTGTGTACGCAAACGCCATCTTATCTTGCAGTTGGTAGTCATTGGCCTAAGGTCGCGTCATATCAGTTCCATCCAACAGTTTCCCTGAGTGGTGTTCCTTGCTGCAGGACGTCGTCTCATGCTAATGCAATCTTGACCCTTGTCCTGAGCTCCACTCCTGTTGGCTGACTAGACTCTGCCTTGTTCCTTGGCCGACTATCCGCCCAACTCAGACCTCGGATGATCCTATTCGTCTGCCTTGCATTGTCCTGAGAATTCCCTTCTCTTGCAAGCCCTCTGGTAGCCGTGCTTGGTGGAACACGACCTCAAGTATAAGGAGGTGTCCTTTCGCCGTCGTCTTCTGTCTCCATCAGCGTCGTCTGTAGTTTTCTCATGGGTAAGTCGACACCCATGAGGTAAGTTGATACTCGTTCCCATCCATCTGTGATCCTCCCAAACTGACAGTGAATAACAGGTAGCGACGCCTCGGGCCGGGATCCTCGTGAGGTCCTTTCGGAAAGTCACGAATCACGTGACGTGGCTAGCTGGAGCTCCTCAGGGGGTTCCGGCCCGGGATACTAACCTTATTATTCATTCTCCTGTCGAGTTTGCCATGTTCTCATAATGTTATACATGTTACCTATTCTATACTCACACAATATAGGGTGTGACACCACCTCCCCCCTGTTCAAGCTTCGTCCCGAAGCAAGTAGCTTATCATTCTGTGATCGCACCTCGCCGCAGCCAAGTGACTTAGTGATCATATATGGATGTAGTCCTCCAGCCCCTACATCCTACTACCAACTCGACCTAATGAAAACCTCGTGGGGAAAAACATTAAGTCTTAATCCTTGAGTCGGTAGTCCCTCGGAGAATCAGGGTACTTGAGATGAAACTCTCGTAACTTCTCCTGACCTCCTACTGAAAAGTTGTCGAATGGTTCTGCCGTCCAATCTTTCTTATTTGGCCAACCTAGCCATTTAACAAGGTACAACACTCGATTTCCTGATTTGTAGCTGCTCATGATTTCATCGATGTCGTATTCCTCGCTTCCCTCAACATCGTCTGCCTCCCGTAGAATTTTGTTTGTATCTGGTGGAGCCCGAGTTCCTGCTCTAAAGGGCTCAAGTAATGAGGTATGGAAGACATTGTGTATCTTCCATTTTCGTGGGAGCGTGAGTCGTACTGCTGTTGGGGAGATGACTTTTTCGACTTGGAAGGGACCATGTTGTTTATGGTCTAACTTCCTTGATGGGCGTCTGGTTCGTATGTTGCGTCCATCTAACATGACCAAGTCTCCTACTTGGTATTCCGGTGCCTCCTGTCGTTTCTGGTCTGCATAGTGTTTCATTCTTTCTTGAGTTTTTTGAAGGGCTAACTTGGCTCCTTCGTGTATCGTATGCATCCAGTGGGCGTAGGCTTTGCTGGCTGGGTTGCGCACAGCGGTTGCCGAAGGGTTGCTCGTATTTGGATAATATCCGTAGTTGGCGTAAAAGGGTGAAAGTCCAGTTGCGCTTGTGACTGAGTTGTTGTATGCGAACTCAGCCATGGGTACGAGGTCAGCCCAGTCGTCCATTTCGTGGTTAACAAAAGAGCGGAGGTAAGCTTCGATTGTTTGATTAAGCCGTTCCGTTTGTCCGTCCGTCTGTGGGTGGAAGGCTGTTGACATTCTTGGTTTGATTCCTAACGTTCCAAGAAATGCTTTCCAGGTGGTGCTTGTAAACCTGGAGTCTCGATCCGACACTATATCCTTGGGTAAGCCATGCAACTTCCAAATTTCCTTTGCGAATATTCTGGCAAGGTCTGCAGTTGTCTTGCCGTCTTTCTGTAAGGGGATGAAGTGCGCCATTTTAGTAAATCGATCAACTATAACCCATAGTTGATCACACCCATTTGATTCCGGAAGGTCGGTAATGAAATCCATAGCAATAGATTGCCATGGGGCATATGTTAATTCCAAAGGTTGCAACATTCCATACTTTTGATGCCTAGCCGTCTTGTCCTTCTGACATTCCAAACAGCTTTGTACATATTCAATTATTTTTTCATCCATCCTCGGCCACCAAAAGTTTCTCCTTATTAATTCAATGGTCTTATCCTGACCAAAGTGTCCTGCAATTTTCGAGTCGTGCTCCGATTCCAGGACCATGTTGACTAAATCCTTTGGCACCCATAACTTCTCTTTCCGATAGATTATGCCATCTTCTATCGTTAGTGGATCTTTTATTTTCTTTGCTGCTTTTTTATAATTTTCTTCAAGTTCTCCAGCCTCTTTTACCATCTTTAAAAATTCTTCAGACCATTTAATAGAAGGGATAGAATTGAGCCGTGCCGAAGAAACAATGAATGATGTTCCTTCACCTCCACTACTTATTGCTGAAATAAAAGCAAAGTGTTCTTTGTGAAGGATAGTCGTAATCGGCTGATCCTCACCTCCCCCCTTTTCAGGGCGGAACTCCGGACGCCTTGACAAAGCTTCAGGCTTCCCATTCTTGCTTCCAGGTCTGTAAAAAATCTTAAAGTCAATACCAGCAAGTTCTTGAGCCCACCTTGCTTGGCGACGATTGAGTACTTTTGTTGTGGTGAAGTACTCCAAATTTTGATGGTCGCTGAATACTTGAACCGTATGCATTGCTCCTTCCAGGTATCTTCTCCAAATCTTAAACGAATCCACAATAGCTAAAAGCTCTTTATCATGGATTTCATAATTGATTTCTGCCGGAGTGAATTTCCTAGAATGGAAAGCAATGGGGTGCAGCTTTCCGTCCTCTCCTTTCTGAGAAAGGACTGCGCCTAAGGCAAAGTCAGAAGCATCAGTTTCAACAATGCAAACCTTTTTAGGATCAAAATGACCCAATATTGGTGCCTTCGTAAACCTCTGCTTCAACTCATCAAATGCCAATTCCATGGCAACAGTCCATTCCCACTTCTTTGGATCGCCCTTGGTAGATTCAGTAAGAGGACGACAAATTCTTGAGAAGTCCTTTATGAATCGGCGATAGAAGTTCGCAAATCCAAGAAAGCCCTGTGTCTCTTTCAAGGATTTAGGAGGTTCCCAAACCAGGACGGTTTCCACTTTGTCCTTTGCCATCTCAATTCCCTTTTCGCTTATGATGTATCCCAAAAATTCCACTTTGTTTGTCCCCCAAACACATTTCTCCGGAGATATCACCAGCCCATTTTCTTCCAGTCTTTGCAAGACTTCTTTTACCAATTTATCATGTTCCTCCTCTGTTTCCGCGTATATCAGAACATCATCAATATAAGCAATCACTCCCTGGTCCAGCATATCTCTAAAGATATGATTCATCATATCTTGGAATGTTGCCGGTGCATTGCTTAAGCCAAAAGGCATTACCAAAAATTCGTATAGCCCATACCTGCATCTAAAAGCAGTTTTCCACTCATCTCCTTCTTTAATCCTTATTAAATGATAACCGTTCTTCAAATCCATTTTCGTGAAGAACCTAGCTCCTCTTACTCTGTCCTGTAATTCAGACATAAGAGGGAGGGGGTAGCAATTTGCTATGGTTATTTTATTGATCCCCCTATAATCAACACAAAGCCGTAAACCTCGCCCATGGGGTTTTGGCACAAAGAGAATTGGTGCTGCGGCAGGAGATTTAGATGGTCGAATCTTGCCTGTCCTCAGCATTTCCTTCAACCATTCTCTCAACGTCTCCAGCTCAACTTCATTGAGCGCATAGACTGGACCCCAAGGAGGAGTTTCCCCTTCCTTCAAATCTATGGCGTGGTCGTAGGGTTTGTGTTCAGGAAGCTTGTCTGCTGCTTCCTTTGTCATGATGTTAATCCACTTACGGAATTTCTCAGGGACTTGTTGAAGTGCCTCTGATAATTGTTCCTTCGTGGCAACAGCTGAAATATGGCCTATTACTGAGGCCTCAGGATGGTCGAGTACGCGGCGGTCGACCTTGAGTGAAAATGTACTGGCCTGAGCCTTAGTACAATGTTCGATGCAACGTGTAGTTGTGAAGGAGATGTTATTGCTGTCTCCCCACATGTTGCAAGGTTGATGTTTGGCCATCCACCAATAAGGGAGGATGACATCACAGTCGCTGTCAAGAGGGGCGACTTCGAAGGATTCGGCTGCAAAGTGTTGTTTATGTTGCAGCATGAATGGTACTGTAAAGAATTGTCCAGCTCCAGCAACTACCTCATTATTGAAGTTGCGTATTTGAAGAGGCTGGTCTCTCTTCACAGTAGGAATTTTGTAAGTATGGACAAAACCTTTGTCCAGTAAAGCTGAGGTGGAGCCTGTATCAAGTAGGACTCGCACCGTTCGAAATTTGTTCTTTGACCAATTCAACACCATGTTGATTATTGGCCTTTTTCCGTGATAAGGTGGAACCAAGGCTTCCTTTGTTATTCCCTTGGAAGAGGTTCCTTTGTCGGTTCGTCGATTTTTTGTCTTGATCGACCCCAAGTTGTCTGTTGATTTTCTTTTTGTTCCACAACATATAATATTTCCTGCGTCAGATGTACATTCCTCCTCCTCAGGTGACGCAACCCTAGAGGATCTTAAAAATCCGACTCCTCATCATTTTGCTCAATCTCCCAAATTCTGGGCTGAGCATCTTCCATTATCTCATCCTCATCCTGCCGCACTGCTGCGGTCTTTGTCTTTTTTGTTTCTTTGGGCTTCTCCTGCCCTTTATTTCCATCATCATCATCATCTCTCTTCCTCTTGCCAGAGGAAGCAACCTTTCCTTCGCCAGAGAGCTCTGTTCCTCCAACTGTCTTCTTAGCGTAACAATCAAACATCTTATGTCCTGATCGCCCGCATCTCCAACAGTCAGCCTTTTCCTTCTTATGTTTATCAATTTCGCTCTGAGGAACATTCTGCAGAGCTTCCCTCCCTGACGCAAAAATTGACTTCTTGTCCTTTTTCCCAGAAAAACTCTTTTTCTCCTTTTTATCCTTAAATTTATCCTTGTGCTGCACCTCCTTTGGGCGCACAGTTTCCTTATGTTTTCCTTTATCTTTATGGCGGTCCTCCCGCACTTCCAAAGTCTTTTTCTTATGACCCTTTAATTCTTCATCCAAATTTTCAACAACGTGAGCAGCTTCTTTGACTGCATCAATCATTGCTTCATCGTCAGTTGGGATTCCCCCAACTCTCTGATATACCATCTTCTTAATGGCCGGTGTCATGGCCTCCCAAATCACATTCCTATACATAGGACCAATTGCTCCCACACGCATATTAAGGTCCTCCAACTTGGTGATATAGTCATCGATGTCTCCCTCATACTGGAGCTCCGTTATCCTTTTAACGTCCTTCTGGGCCTCTCGCTTATCCTCAAATCTGGTTTCGATTGAACTTGAGAAAGCTTGCCATGTATCCTTAAGTCCTTGTCTCTGAATGGACTTTCGCCGTTCCTGGTGCCAACTTAACGCCTTGTGCGTAAGTAAGCTTCCTACCCATTTTACCTGATCATCCTCGTCCGGGAACGCCTTGGCGTATGTTGCAATATAGTCTTGAACAGACATCCACCAAGCCCTAAATAAATTCTTGTCTTTCCCGGAAAAATATTGTGGAGCCTTCATCTCAGGCATTTTGGGTCTCCTTGGTTCGTTGACCCCAGATTGCTGCAATTTGTTGACAAGTGATTCCAAAAATGCTTGCGTTGCATTTTTTGCTTCAGGCTTCTTTTGTTGAGCCTTTTGTTTGCGCTCCTGGCGCTTTCTCTCCAACGCTTTTCTGATGTATGAATCATCTGAGTCTTCGCCGTCCGAAGGATCAGATGGTGGTGCTGGAGGTGGTGGGATTCCTCCTCCTGGTGGTTTACTGCCCCTACCACCATTTCTGCCGTTGTTGGCAGGTGTTCCATCTTCTGATGGAGGCAGGGGGACTTCTGGTGCTCTGCCGAGTGAGGGAGGTCTGGGAGTCATTTCCTCATGCATAGCCTCGGTTAGAGACTTAGCATCGAAATGCTCCTTTCTCTGGATCTTTGACATAACAAGGTTAATAACCTTGTTCACCAATTCCAATTTCTCCTCCTCTCTCTGCTCCTCATAGTCCAGCAGACGTTGCTGGTGCATTTCCTCAGCCCTGGCAAGAGCCTCGATTCGTCCATCCCTCTGTTCATCATCCTGTTGCCTGATGGCATCCTGCGTGTTTTTCTGAAAAGCCCACTCCTCAATTTCCTTGTTAATCTTGAGTTGCCTTTGGGTAAAGGCTTCGAGGATAGCATTCATTGTTTGAATGCCTTGATTGAGCCTTTCAGCAGCTGCTTGGTTGGCTGCTTCTTTATCCTTTGTGTCTGTGGCAAGATTGCCAATTGTCCTCCAAACTTGGCCGGCAAAGTCATTGCTAGCCTGAACGAGTCGTGTAACAGTTTGTAGGTTGACCTCCTGGTCCAGGTCCCCTTTCTTTGCCAAGGTATCATAGGCCTTTTGCATGCCCTGGGCCATTTCCTGGTACAACCCTTTCATCCGCTGTAACTCTTCATTCATGGCAGCCCCAGAACCGACTGCCTCAACCAACCTCTTAATGTCCTCCTCATTTGCATTCATTCTTTCCATCATTAGAATGACCCAGTCAGGGACTTCTCCCAGATGGAGAGTAGTTCCATGGTGAACTCTAGGAGCTCCAACCGAAGTAACTTCCTCCCAAGAGCGAGGGCGGGTGATGCTGACAGTATCTCCCATAGGAGCATCAAGTCCATCGTCGTGTCGCGAGGTGCCGGTGATTCTTCGAGCGGCCATTGTTGGTTGAATGTTTTTCTTTGTAGTTTTTGTATGGAGGATCGTTTGGTGTTGTCTTGCCCTAGAAGAGGGTCTTCCGTATTCGTGTCGAAAAGTAAACTTAGTAGCTTGAGCCTTAAGTTTATAGTGTGAACCTGGGTATTGAGGCTTTCAATACAGAGGTTTGTCCGATCAGTTAACGCTTCGTTCGTAAGGTAGATAACTAATAGATTTTCCCAAGAGCCAGGAAGTTCAACTAATCGATCACAGGCCGAATAAACTTAAGGGTCTCTCTCGAGGTATATGGTGAAGATAGGATATGTCGTAACAAGAGATCAGGTTGCTGATGCTGGAGGAGACGGTGGGAAGACTTAGGGTCTTTTATAGACTTTCGTCTACAAGTTCGCCCAGACTTCCCAAGGGATCCAACTTCCAAACTAAGCTCAGGAGATAAGACGTGAGTCAATTCTTTGACAAATCTGTCGATGGCTCGCATCATGCTGCATGCGCAATTATATTAATTGCTCACTTGCATGATGACCTTCGTGTCAGATTAATCCTTGACATTCCTTGTCGTGCTACCACACCTTCCAATCAGATATTGGGGTTAAGCGCCTAGTGGAGGGTGACTCCACTTGAGCGCATAATGCAGTGACTCCTCTGATAATGACATGTGAGTCATATATCTTATGAGTCGTCTTGATCATAGATCTCCCTAGAGAATCTCGATTGCGAGTGGAGGAATCTGACATCATAAGGCAGACTATGCTTTACCGGAGCGCACTGCCCCGTCACATTCCTGTGTGATGT